>JAPDPK010000013.1:8682500-9282500 GCA_031772115.1 Heritiera littoralis | reverse complement strand
AACGAGCAAGAATTTCGACCTTTTGGTACTGTTTCGATTATAAATGGAGATTTAGGGACTCAATCGACAAATCATAAAATTTATTTGAAAGTTAACTCAAATACCTTTCTAGGAATATGCAGCACATCTCCTAATTCATTATAAGTCAATGCTAGCAATTTTTCTAAGTTAACCTATGTGCATCCACAAATAGGTAACCTGATTAGACGACCTACTTGCAAAAAATTACAATAATTCACATTAGGAAGCTCCAATCAAGGTGATTCAAATTCATTTGAAAGTAACTTAAATACCTTTCCAACCATATATTATGCACTGACTAATTCATCGTAGATTAACTTTAGTGAATTTGCAAAGTAGACCTATGTGCAAAAGACACTACCAGTGAGCAATTTGCGAAGAAATTTAGATCTCTCATGCTAGGGAATTCCAATTGGATTGATTCCAATTTTCTTGGAAAGTTAACTAAATTATCTTTTCGATCATATATGGCTTATCTTCTAATCTTTGTATATTGGTACGAATGATTTTTCAAAGTCAGGTTTTATATTCAGTTGTGCCAGCAATGGATTGAATTGAAATAATTAGAAGTAAATTAGTCATGGGACCAATATGCAGTGTCTTAAAATGTCACTACCTACTCCTTCATATGTTTCTTGCATGTTCTCTTTATGTAATTACAGCTACCTTCCCCATTAGCCAATGAAAGGGACATGTGGACCACTAATGAGAAGCATGCAAAGCTTTAGGCTTTAGTTCACTTAGGGGACATAGAACACTCTGAAACAGAAGCCTAAACCTAGCAAAAGTGTCGAGAAACATAGGGGAATTCAGCCCCTTATGCTTGTGATTTCTTTGGCCATTTCTTACAGGCAAAACAAGTTTCCTAGAGCCTTACTAGCCCTCTTTTTATTCACTACCTTGCATGTTGCTCTTCCTTCAGCTTATTTTGAAAATCTGGATAGAAAATAAGCTGAAAAACAGAGGAGAAATTGATGCCTAAATGGCCTAAGGGTTCAGCTACAAGATGAATATTGATAAGGATATTTACACTTGCAATTTCAACTAGGAATCTTGATTTTATTAACTTAATGTGAAATATGGTCATGAAATTTTGGCATGTCCTTGAATAGGTTCAGTCAAGCCAAATTGGAAGGGAATTTTGGGTTCATTTGGTAAGTAAGGGTAAGAATATAATGGATTATGGTTACATAATGAGATTGTGAATTATTATTTTAGAAATTGATGAAAAGCTTGCATTTTGGTACTCTATAAGGTTCAATCAAGGCATGAATAATTAGGGATTAGAGTTGTTTAGTGATTTAGAATATTAGAACATGGTGAACTTGAGCTAATTGGTTTTGTAAAAAAATTTGCCTGATTAATTTTAAGGAATTAAGGACAAAATGAGAAGTGTTAGGAATTAAAGTTAGATTCAAAAATAATTAGGAGATTTAATTTTGCTAAATTAGGGCTTGAAGCAATCAAGGAATCAAAGTTCTCACAAGCGAAAGCCATTAAACTGCTCGAGGCACACATAAATCAAAGCTACACAGAAGTACGAGCTAGGATTAAGGCTCAAATTATGAACGAAAAATCAAAATAGTCACCAAAGCTAGCACAAAGAAAAGAGTGAGCAAATCAAAAACTAGCTAAGTTAGAACTCACGATAAGCAAGGAACTCCCTAAGTCTAGAAAAGAAAAGGCATCCACACCAAAGGCAACAACTTTTTAAAGACATCACAATTTCAAAAATGAGAAGGCAAACATCACAAGAAGCAACCACAAGAAGCTTTCTCACCAAAAACAACTCATCAGAAATAGAATGATCATAATAACAACACGACAAAGTTCTACTCATGCCATTTGACAAAGCATAACCGCAACTGGTACTCAATTCAAGTCTAAGGGGAGACTTAGTGTTAGTGATGGATTTAGCCGAAGACTGCCATGCCTAGCTTGGCCTAATAGGTCCAACCCAGATCCTGTTCAATCTCCTTACATCTCCAATCACATGGCTTGAAGGGAAACTTATTCCACTTATATAATTAGACTTCACCATATGGTGACACATGATAGTACTCCCAAATGCCCATCAATAAGCCCTCGTCCCATTGCATAAGCATCCTTTTGCTCTCAGTGCTACCCAAGCTTTGTTTTTATTACTTTACGCCATGGTCCTATCTATCTCTTTGTACTCTGATCGCACCCAAACACTTGACTAGTCTTAGCAAGAGACTTGCAACTAGTGAACAATCTAGTTTACACCAATTACACAATATCACACTCAGATAATTTTGTAACATTGGCACATTGTTGAGCGTACATCTTGGTGCCCTTTTCATTTGGCTAACACTATTCACACTCACAATATATCCTAATGTAAACTTTCTAATTTGGTTATTCATGAAAATAAATTAAATTCTTATGAAAAACATTTTTACCAATTTGAAGAATGAACTTTCAATACCAACAAATTGAAAGAGAATTTTCTTTTTTGATAAATGAAAAAACAAATATTATTCACTCCAACGAGAACTTTCTAATCTGCTTTATTTGTGAAAAAAAAAAAAAAAAACTAAATTTTTACTAACTTTACATCTATTTAAAGGACAAACTTTGATTCCCCACAAAATGAAAGAAAGAATTGGTTGAAAAGGAATGTATAATTTTCAAGAATTTTACCATCGTAAAATTTGCTTTTTTTTTCGTCTTCAGCATATGAACATTAACATTGCAACTTGTAATTTGATATTTGAATTTTCAAGTACATTTTATAGAGGATATGAGATTTATAAGATAATAAAATAAAATAGAAGCAAATTTAATATTTATATAACATTAGCATTTTGGAAATGAAGCAATTTCTTAAACGCCTTTAATGGATTAATTCGGTCATGAATCCTTTGAAAATATGTGTAACAGAATTACAAGGAGAATCAAGGAAAGTTTAGGCTCACGATAGCGTCAATATGTCACCTCTATGTATTTAATCATCCAAAACAATGACTCCTGCTTCAGATATCTCTGTGCTTCCTCTCTCAGTTCCACTAGCCATATCAGTTTTGCAGCTGCCTTCATTCCCCGTTTCCTCCATCATCACAACATCATCTCCAGTAGTCTGTGACAAACATTTAGGGTCAATCTGAGATGAATCTACTAAAGCAAAAACATTACATGTGGATTTATTCCCTTTTCTTAGTGGATCTGGAGCCGAATCTGAATCGTCTATTTTGCAGCTATCTTTAAGTGGATCAGATCCTGTTAACTGTGTATCAATTTTTTCTGCAAAAGCAGGTTTCTCCTGTTCAGATTCCCTTGGTGAGCCCATTTCAATTTCTGTCACAATGGCAGGCTGTTGGTTAGATGGTGAAATGGGCTCTGCTGCAGTGCTCTGTGATTCCTTCTGTGAACATGCAGTTGTGCTGACCAATGGCTGCTCTAAAGTATGAGGATAGTGCTGTGTGGGTGAAAGAATCCGAGATATGTCCCTACAAATTTCTTCCAATGAATGGAGGTTCTTCAAATCGAGGCTTAGCTGAACCGCTTTATGAACATTGTCCTCCAATATCCTACATATCTGCAACAAATTGGAAAAAACAAGAGACCTGTAAATTAAAACATGGCCCTTGACCTCACTTTCCACAATTTCCATTTCTAAAATGCTGAAAAAAGTGTAATAACATCCTATCAACTTGATCTTATATGTTTGAGCCCCTTCAAACACAATGATGTACCTTATTATAATGCCGAGCCAATTCCAATCGATCTGCATCATCATTGCAAGCAGCTGCTGAAATTTCTTCTGATGCTACACAAGGATAATTCTAGTCATCATCAAAGCAAACTGGGGAACAGTAAAAGATCATACAACCATTCACAGCTACTCTTTAACCGACACAAAGAAAGCATATAAAGGTGAAGTGAGGATGATAGAGGATCAGTTATCTCTTTCTTTTATCTACCCTCCTTTTAGATTATGAACTATATGTAATCGTTCTTATTCAGACTAAAGAAGATTATCTGGTAATCCAAAAAGGTAAAAATTGTCAGCTTCCTGTGATGAATTTAACTTGGTCTTGACAATGGTACTCACATATGAGAATGATAAATTGTAAATAGGTAATAACTATTCTGAACCAATTTTATGCTTCAAGAAATTACAGCTTACCAATTACGTCTATTGGTGGTAAGTGGTCAATCACTTGGGAAGAGATATCTGTTGACCTTGCATTTGGCATGTTTGCTACCTTCGGTCCAATGTCTTGTTCTTCACTTGTCACCTCATTTGTTTTCAGCTCACCCTAAGAGCGAAATTAAGGATGAAAGCAAACAGTAAGTCTGCAAGCATCAATCTGTAAGCATCATTTAATTTCAATGTTCATGCAACAGCTCAAAACCAGCTTTAGCAATGGAGAATATGTAAGTTTCATAGATTTAACAATGTAACATTGAGTTCATGCCGCAAGAAACCACAAAATAGTTTCTAGCTGCACATCCAAAAATTGAACTAGACGAAATGGATTCTCTACAAGATAGTAATAACTATGAAAACCTTTGCAATATAAGAAACTAAAAAGGGCTTGAATAATGAATTTAAATGTAGAAAGCAGTAGCAATGCTTCAAGAAGTCAAATTATAATTTACCAGAACACACGCCATTGGCGGAATTGCACAACCAGTATTTAATTACTAATGTACCTGAGAAATGACACACCTAGGTTTATTTTCCATTTCAAATAATTTCAAACGCTGCCAAGATCCCACATTCCAAAAACCCCATAACAAAATAACAAAACTCTTTTCATAATACTGTTCAATGATCATTTAGAAATGATGACTTCAGAAAAATTAAAATCACTAATCACTTTAACAGTGATGAGGAAAACAATTAAAACACAAATAGGGTGGTGCCGCTGGAGTAAAAGTCCCGATGCCTAGGCTCATATATCATGAGACATGTAAAGGCACCAAATAAAAATCTCTGAATGTATCACCATTCAGGCTCTTGAAGTGAAAAATACTGATATAATTAACAATGCTGGGTGAATCCAAAACAACCCCGCCTTTCCCTAAAAAATGTGCAACCTATTTCTGTTGACTTGAAAATATTTTTTATCATTTACTTCCCTTTTCACTGTAGATGGATGTCCTTGCATGTAATATGATTTATCTTTCTTCCCTATTATTAAAAGGAAGTCAAAAAGTATAGAGAACTATGAGCCAAAATTCTCAAGAATTGCTTAGGCCAGAACTTCTAACCAGTTACTATATCTCAGCCAATGCCATTATCATGCAACAGAACACCGTCAGCCAACATTCCAAATTCTCTTAGCAGGAGTTTCAACTTACATAATATTCTTTCTGATACTCTGCATTGAGCCCCTTCTCCAAGAGAATCACCCTTTTCTTGATATATTCAACCTGCCTTCTCTGCATATCTCGAAAATGATACAAAATGGAAGAATCCTGGTACAATTGTGCTTGGCCCAAAGCATCAGCAACTCCCTGGGCTACAACACCTCCTACATCAGTCCCAGAACCATTTCCCTGAGTCTGGTTTACCATTGATTCTACATTGATTGTATTAGCACCATTTTGCACTTGAGAACCAGCTTGCCCTGGAACAGGAAGATTTATAAGGGGAAGATTCAACTCTTGACAGATGACCTCCTGAATCCTCAAGCCTTTATCATCAACAATTGCCTGCCATCTTCCATACCCATGCCTAACAATCAAAAAGTTAACAATAGGTGACAAAGTTATAATATAAGGCACATTCAAATCTTGACTCTGACAAAAATAAGGCTAACAATATTCAGTATCTTCTATATATGGAAACTGATCTCAGTATCTTCCATATATGGAAAACAGATCACTACAATTTATATAGTTTCTGTTTTTATGTGTAATCACTGAAATCTAGGAGATTTGTTTATTCTTTTGGTAAACCCAAAATTAGGGGAGTAGGATGTGGAAAATCAACACTTTCCGTTGTTTTTATCCTTGTATATATTTTATTGAATCAATGAATGAAATAAGTTTTTTCCTCTCAATTTTTCCTTTCAATTTGTGACATGGTATCAGAGCTTTAGGTGTTTCTTTAACCATCTTCATCGCTGCACATTACCCACAATTCAATCACCACAATATGTCAAGCACTACCACTCATACTGAAGCCACTTCCAGCAGTATTGACGAAGCGCCGGTGATCCCAACACCTGGAGAGCTGCAACAGATCAATGCTGCCTATCGTCTCAACGGAAGGAATTATCTGAAGTGGTCACAACTAGTCCGCACAATCCTTAAGGGAAAAGGAAAACTCAGCCATCTCCTGGGAACGGGGCCAAAGGAGGGGGACCAGAATTATGCTACATGGGATGAGCAGGACTCTATGATTATGGCATGGCTTTGGAACTCAATGGCTCCTGAAATTAGTGATACCTGCATGTTCTTACCCACAGCGAAGGATGTCTGGGATTCAGTTCGACAAACTTACTCAAAAGTTAAAGATGCAGCCCAGATTTATGAATTGAAGATCAAGACAACCTCAACCAAACAAGGGAGTAAGACAGTTACAGAGTACACCAACCTTCTAAAAGGATTATGGCAGGAGATGGATCATTATCGAGTTATAGAGATGAAGAACAGTGATGATGCAGCAACCCTGAAAGCCTTCATTGAGAAGGACCAGACGTATGATTTTTTGGCAGGTCTTAATGCTGAGTTTGATCAGGTTAGAGTCCAAATTTTAGGCAAAGATAATTTACCTTCACTTAACGAAGTTATTTCAATTATCTTAGCTGAAGAAAGTAGACGATGTGTAATGTTGGAACCAAAATTGATTGAAGCATCAGCAATGTTGACCAATGGAGGAAACCGGGGACCAAAAGGTGAAAACCAAAATGGTGAAAATGGAAAAAATGATTCCAAAAGTGCAGAAACCCGCGACAAACTATGGTGCACTTATTGCAAGAAACCAAGACATACCCGAGAGCAATGTTGGAGATTGAATGGGAGGCTTCCGAACAAGGGTGGAAAACATAAAACTCAAGGACAAGCTCATCAAACTTCATCACAACAGGAGGAAGAAAAGGCTTCAGATGCAAGGGATTTCAACAAAGAGGAAATAGAGAAGTTGAAAAACCTCTTGGCTACTCTTGATAAACCGTCAGTTACCTGTTCATTGGCACAATCAGGTAGGTTTCCAATTTCTCACTGTTTAAATGTCTCAGATCAGTCCTTTAAGACTCCTGGATCATTGATTCTGGAGCTACAGATCATATGACAAATGCAGCTCACAATTTCAGTTCTTATTCTCCTTGCCCTAGTAGTCGAAAAATTTCAACAGCAAATGGGTCACCAACTACAGTAGCTGGTATAGGAAATATTAAAATCAGCCCTAAACTCATTCTTAAAGATGTTCTTCATGTTCCAAGACTGTCCACAAATCTCATTTCCATCACCAAACTATCTCGGGATTTGAATTGTAAAGTAACTTTTTTTCCCACTCATTGTCTATTTCAGGACTAGGATTCGGGAATGATGATTGGATGTGCTAAGGAGAAAGGCGGTCTTTACTATCTAGAGGAGCTTGAGAAGTCGAATGTCAGCAAGTGGAATCAACCTATAACCTGCCTATCCGAGAACATTTAACCAATAAAGGCATGATTTGGCTTCATCATCTTAGACTCGATCATCCTTCCTTTAAAACCCTTGAGCGTATGTTTCCCTCTTTGTTCAAAGGATTAGATATTAAAATGTTCAATTGTGAGACTTGTGAACTTGCAAAACACAAACGTGTTGTTTTTCCTATTAGCAATAAAAGAAGCTCAATTCCCTTTGATTTAATTCATAGTAACATTTGGGGACCATCTCCAATTTCAAATATTTCTGGGGCACGATGGTTTGTATCTTTTATTGATGATTGTACTAGGGTTACATGGGTTTTCTTAGTCAAATCAAAAACCGAAGTCAGTGAGATTCTACCAATCTTTCATTCTATGGTAAAAAATCAATTTGGGGTTAGCATTAAAAGGTTTCGGTCAGACAATGCCAGAGATTATTTCAACCAAACATTGTCTCCATTTTTCCAAAAAGAGGGAATTATCCATGAGTCGTCCTGTGTTAACACTCCACAACAAAATGGGGTGGCAGAAAGAAAAAATGGTCATCTTCTCTCCACAACCCGAGCCTTGTTGTTTCAAAAGAATGTTCCAAAAAACTATTGGGGGGAAGCAGTTCTTACAGCCACATATATTATAAACCGATTACCCACTCAGGTGTTAAACTCCAAGAGCCCTATGGTAAGTCTTATCTCATTTTATCCAAATCTTAGTACAACAATTCATCTTGTCCCTAGGATATTTGGGTGTGTCTCATTTGTTCATATTCATAGTCAAAACAGAGGGAAGTTGGATCCAAGAGCTCTTAAAACCGTCTTTGTGGGGTACTCCTCAACTAAAAAAGGCTACAAATGTTATCACCCTCCCACCAAAAAATTCTTTGTTTCTGCAGATGTCACCTTTACTGAAACAGAATCTTATTTCACTCAACCTTATCTTCAGAGGGAGACAACAATCGTGGAAGATAAGGATTTTTTCCTTCTTGATCTGCCCATAATCAAGTCTCTCCCAAACACTTCCATTACTGCTAACCTTGAGAACCAATCTGCCGTTGAGTCTGAAAATAAAAAACCTGCTGCTGAGTTTGAAAAACAACCTGTTGTTGAGTTTGAAAAACAACCTGCCGAGTCTTCTCCACCATCAGAAACTAAGCCTCACCCATTATTAGACATTGAACCTTTCCCACAGCTTGAAAAACAAACAGATGGAGGCAATGAGACTACTACTGACAAGCGGTTCTCTCAAGTGTACTCAAGAAGGAAAGAATTAGCTCTGGAACCAAGGCAAGTCCATACATCAAACCCTAATTCTGGAAATGAGGTAACATGGCCTAATCCTTCTATTTCTTCCACTAATTTTTCATCCAATATTGATTTACCCATTGCACTTAGAAAGGGAACAAGAGAATGTACAAAACACCCACGGTATCCTATATCACATTTTGTGTCTTTTCAAAAATGTTCCCCAAGTCACAAAGCCTTCCTCACTAACCTCAACACAGTATCTATCCCCAAAACAGTATCTGAGGCTTTAACCTGTGACAATTGGAAAAATGCTATGAATGTGGAAATGCAGGCCTTGGAGAAGAACAACAATTGGGAGATAGTGGCTTTGCCAAGAGGAAAAAGACCAATTGGATGCAAATGGGTATTCACTGTGAAGTACAAAGCAGATGGCACTCTAGAAAGATATAAAGCAAGATTGGTAGCCAAAGGATATATACAGACATATGGGATAGATTATCAGGAGACATTTGCTCCTGTTGCAAAGATGAATACTGTGAGAATTTTGCTATCTCTTGCTGTCAATTATGATTGGCCTTTACATCAATTTGATGTAAAAAATGCTTTCCTACATGGTGACTTAGAAGAAGAAATATATATGGAGGTTCCGCCTGGTTATGAGAAGAATATGGCCCCTAACAAGGTGTGCAAATTAAAAAAGGCACTGTATGGTTTAAAACAGTCGCCTAGAGCTTGGTTTGGAAGGTTTACAAGAGCAATGGTAGGCATGGGATACAAACAGAGTCAAGGGGATCATACACTATTCATCAAACACTCGAGCTCAGAGGGAGTTACTGCACTCATTGTGTATGTTGATGACATTATAGTGACAGGAAATGATCAGGAAGAAAGACAGAAACTAAGGCAGCTTTTAGCAAAAGAGTTTGAGATAAAAGAACTAGAGAACTTGAAATACTTCTTGGGAATTGAGGTAGCACGTTCAAGGCAAGGGATTTTCATGTCACAACAGAAGTACATCACTGATCTCTTGAAGGACACAGGGAAGTTGGCGTGCAAACCATCTAGTACACCAATAGACCCTAATCACAAACTTGGCGAGGCTGAAGAAGACATGGCTATTGACAAGGAAATGTATCAAAGATTGGTTGGCAAACTCATCTACCTATCACACACAAGGCCTGATATAGCCTACGCAGTGAGTGTGGTGAGTCAGTTTATGCATAACCCTAAAGAAGTGCACCTTCAAGCTGCCTACAGGATCTTGCACTATCTAAAGGGGTCTCTAGGAAAGGGAATTCTGTTTAGAAAGAGTGACAGACTTAAACTTGAAGCCTACACTGATGCAGACTATGCTAGCTCCATAGTTGACAGAAGATCTACCACTGGATATTGTACATTTGTTGGAGGAAACCTTGTCACTTGGAGGAGCAAGAAGCAGAACGTGGTAGCTAGATCAAGTGCAGAATCTGAGTTCCGAGCAATGGCACAGGGAGTATCCGAGTTGCTATGGCTGAAAATCATCCTAGAAGACTTAAAAGTTAAGTGGGAAGGACCTATGAGGCTCTATTGTGACAACAAGTCCGCGATTAGTATTGCTCACAACCCTGTGCAGCATGATCGGACTAAACACATCGAAGTGGATAGACATTTTATTAAAGAGAAGCTTGATAGTGGTCTTATTTGCACACCCTATGTTCCATCCAATTCTCAACTAGCTGATGTACTTACAAAAGGGCTTAGCAATCCTTTGTTCCAAACATTAGTTTCCAAGCTGGGAATGGACAATGTCTATTCACCAGCTTGAGAGGGAGTGACAAAAATAAGGCTAACAATATTCAGTATCTTCTATATATGGAAACTGATCGCAGTATCTTCCATATATGGAAAACAGATCACTACAATTTATATAGTTTCTGTTTTTATGTGTAATCACTGAAATCTAGGAGATTTGTTTATTCTTTTGGTAAACCCAAAATTAGGGGAGTAAGATGTGGAAAATCAACACTTTCCACTGTTTTTATCCTTGTATATATTCTATTGAATCAATGAATGAAATAAGTTTTTTCCTCTCAATTTTTCCTTTCAATTTGTGACAGACTCATAGCAGGATCCAAACTTGATGTATATAGCACATGCTATACTTCTTTATACATCTAAGACATCCCTATGATAAACTGTGTAAAGAGCAGTCGCACAGGCAGAGAGCGCCCACTAGGGTGGAGCACATGAATAGAATGGAGTTAGTGTGATGAATTCGATAGTGCTGAATTTGGAAAGGAGCCAAAGGACAGGCCTAACAACCTGGTGTAGAGGGCAACTGATCATTAGAATGTCAGACAACTTTTATTTTATTTCTTGTCCTATTTACAGCTCAGCAAAAGTACTGTTCATATAAATGAGGGCTTTGTACAGAGCAACGTTATGAATGGAATATTAGTTTTTCACTCCTAATTCTCTCTCTTTTTCTAATTCTCTTTTCTTTTCTAATTCTCCTTTCTGCTTCACTCTTTCTTTCTATGACATTTTCACAGTCACCTAGTCTGTGACATATTTGGCATTAGAGCTAGTCAAGATTCCACTGGAGAAAGCTGGGAAAAACTAAGAAGAATCACTTGAAGGCAATGGCTGATGGCACAAGATTGAATACACTACAAGAGCAAGTTCAAGCTCTTCAGAGTCAGCTGGAATCCATGAAAGCAGCTGAAAACAATGTACCTCGATGGTGGGAAGAACAGAAGAGGATCATTGAGTCTCAGATGGCAGAAAATCAAAACTCTGTTAGCAAAATGATTCAATCTTTGCTTTTCAGAGAAGGGGGCTTATGTACCAACAGATCAAGGAGGGAGAGGACTAGCCAGTAACTCTCAACCACAAGCAGAGGTAGGAGTCCATAGGAGAGAAGGTAAGGCCCCTGTTGAAATAACTATTATTGATGATCATTCCAAGTATAATCTCAAACCCAATGAACCTGGTCTTATACCTAAGTACCCTACTGAAAATGCCCCAATGCAAACAATAGATGGTATGTTTAGAGGAGGAAACAATGAAACAGTAGCTAGGCCAGCTATTATGAACCAAAGCCCCTTTTCACCTAGACCTAAAATAGAACTTCCTACCTTTGAGGGTGACAATATGAGAGGTTGGGTCAAGAAATGCCAAAAATACTTCAATATCCTTGCTATTGAAGAGCACCAGAAACTAGAAATAGCTTCTATGTACTTAGTTGGCAGAGCTGAAACTTGGTTTGATGGGCACCTAATGCAAAAGCCTAGGATTACATGGCCAGAGTTTGTCAATGATCTCTGCCATAGATTTTCTGATAGGACCTGTGCTGATGTGGTTGAAGAATTCAACAAATTGGTTCAAAAATCCTCTGTTGAGGATTATCAGGAGAAGTTTGAAGAACTTAAACCCTATATGCTCCAAACTAATCCCTATTAGGATGAAAGTTATTTCATATCCAGCTTCATTAGTGGGCTGAAAGAAGAGCTGAAGCATAGAGTCAAGGCTAGTGAACCAATGTCCCTAGCTGCTGTGTACAGGCAGGCTAAGTTGCAGGAACTTTCTCTTGAAGTTGAGAACAAGAAACACAGGCAACTATTCAAACCTAACAGCCTACCTACATCCCAAACAGTACCAAGAAACTCTTACCACACATGGAACCAACACACCAAAAACATACCTACCAATCCTAACCCAAACACTAAACCTACCTTGTATGAGCAAAGGAGAGCCCTAAACCTATGTTATAAATGTGGAGAAAAATTCAACCCTGGACATGTATGCAAAACTAGGCAGCTTCATACCATGTCAGGAGAGCCATTGTTTACTGAAACAGGAGAATCAACAGAAGGAATGATGGGAGAATGGTAGAGGTGGTTACGGGCCGGACCGGGCCGGTTCTGGGCCGGTTTTCACCGGTTCCGGCCCTAACCACAAGAGAACCGGTCCGAACCGGTATTTATGAGAGGCGAACCGGCCCGGTTCGTTGAACCGGTTCGCCTCAAAACCGGACCGAACCGGTTTAAACCGGTTCGGTCCATTTTTTTTTTTAAATTTTTATTTTTAAAAAAATTATATTAATTTATTTTAATATATATTAATATATTTTAATAATTTAATGTAGTAAATTTATTTTTATAATAAATAATGTTAATAGTTTAATTTAACAATAATTTATTATAAGAATATAAGTTATATTATAATTTATTTAATTAATGTAACAATAATGTAAAAACAAACTATTATAAAATTATCTAATAAAATTATTGTTATAATAAATTAAAGTTATATTATGAATATAATATTATGATAAAATGATATTTGATTCAAAATACAAATAATGATTTTATGAATATTATTATTATATTCATTTTACATTTAAAATAATTTATTATATTTGAAATATCATTTACTTAATATTTATTCATTTATTTAATATGTTTTTAAAATATTAATTCATTTTGTATTTTAAATATTTATTTATTTTAAACATATATAAGTATAACATTAATTAATTTGGTATGTAATAATAATAATAATAATAATAATAATAACAACAACAAAGGAGAAAAAGGAGAGAATAGGAGACCAAAGATTTTTTACGTGGAAAACCCCTTCAAAAGTTAGAAGGGTAAAAACCACGGGACCGTAGTCCATAAAAATATTCACTATGACTAAACTTATTTACAATTTTACATACAATTTACAAAAAAAAAATTATTTTCTACTCTTCATAATTTATACGGATTGCCTTGGAAATTTCTTCCTCCTCTTCTGAATTATTATCAGCAAATTCATTGGCCATTTCAAGTTCGACATTGCGCGATTCCGCATCAAACCAATCTTTAAGGCATGTTAACATGCACAATGAATCCGGATTAAGAGTGGTTCGATGGTCTCCAATAATTCTTCCACACGTCGAGAATGCGGATTCCGAAGCAACAGAAGAAACTTGCACCGCAAAAACATCTCGGGCCATGGAAGCTAAAACTGGAAATTGTTTTTGGTTTTCTTTCCACCATTGGAGAAGATCAAAGTTATCATCTACAGAAAAATCTTGACTTAAGAAAAATCCTAGCTCATTGAAGCTGGAACTCCGTCGAGTTGTTGATCCCGATCCCGATCCCGATCCGCTCGCTTTTCCTTTTAGCTTCATTCTCTTCTTTGCTGCTTCCTTAATTGCATTTAAAATTCCTTTTCCTTTTTTGCTACTTTCGGTTTCTTCGTATGAATCTTCTTCTTCTCGATTAAAGTTGAATTGCTCCCTTTCTGTTTCATAAACATTAAACAATTCTCGAAAAAGATTGTTAATTGAGGACTTTTGATCCTCAATAGAATCAAGACCAAGAAATTCTTTATAACAATCAAAAAAAATTTCTATATTTACCTCACCTTGACTAGGATCTAGTAAAGTTGCAATACAATAAATAGGAGGAATTATTTCCCAATATTTTTTAAATTTTTCCTCCATATCATATACAAAAGAACTTAAAGTTTCATGATTCCTAAATTTTACAAATTTGTCAAACATTGTGTAGATAATAGGAACAAAATACGGTGTAGTTGGATAAAATTGAGTTGAAAATCTTTCGGTTGCATCTTTAAAAGTAGATAATAAATCAACACAATATTCAATAAAAGTCCAATCTTCTTCAAAAAGTACTAAATGTGTGCTATTTGTATAATTGTTATAAAAAGGAGTAACAAGTTCTTTATAAGGTAAAATAGAAGAAAGTAAACGATGAAGTGAATTCCATCTTGTTTCCACGGGAAGTGGAAATGCTTTAACAGGTATATTATTTGTTATACAAATTTGCTTCCATTCACGTTTATTACTTGGTGTGCGAATCCATTTTGCTAAAATTTTAATTTTATCAA
Source organism: Heritiera littoralis (assembly GCA_031772115.1). Lineage (NCBI taxonomy): Eukaryota > Viridiplantae > Streptophyta > Magnoliopsida > Malvales > Malvaceae > Heritiera > Heritiera littoralis. The sequence continues at coordinate 9,267,751 of JAPDPK010000013.1, read as the reverse complement.
TTGGACCTATGCCAGTACCAGTACCACTAGAACTAAAACCACTTTGAACACATAAATTTATAATATGACATGCACATCTTGCATGAAAAAATATGCCTTGCATAATAGGGTTTAAACTTTTAATTAAATGAGGAATAGCTGCAGTATTACTTGAAGCATTATCAAAAGTAATAGCAAAAACTTTATTATTTTCTAGTCCATATAATTTACAAACTTTAGTAATATATTTATGAATAGTATATGAATTATGTGCTTCTTCTATTACATCTAAAGATAAAATTCGTTTTTGCATAGACCAATCTTCATCTATCCAATGACAAGTTATAACAAGATAACTTATACCATTAGTACTAGTCCATATATCACTAGTTAAACTAACCCTAGATGAAATATTACTAAGTTTATCAATTAAAGCTTGTCTATATTCTTTAAACATATCCATGCAATCTCTTTTTAATGTATGTCTAGAAACAGATTTATATGCGGGTTGTAAATATTTACAAACAAATTCTAAATATCCTGTTTTTTCACAAATTGTGAATGGTTGTTCAGTTCTAACTACAAATCTAACTAAACCACGTCTAGCTTGAACATTATCAAAATTAAAATTTTTTCCACTATCATGCGTATTAATTTGAGATTGTTTACCTTCTAAAATTTCATTTTCTTGGGCATCAGGATTAATTTTATGCATAGTAATTAAATGCCTTTTATACGTACCTGTACCGCCACCACCTCCACCAGAGTTATAAGAGTAAACGCCTTTGCACAATTTACAGATGGCACAATATTTATTCGTCTCACCTTCTTTTGCTACAATGTCGAAATACTCCCATACCCTGCTTGTTTTTTTTCGACTAAATTTCGGTCTTGATGATGTAGCAGCAGTGTGGCAGCTGATGATTGTGTTTGAGCATGACTTCCTCCACGACCACGACCAAACGATGGTGCCAAAGGAAGCTCCTCTTCCGGATGAATATCGGGTTCGATTTCATTAAATGATTCGTCACCCAAATTAGGAATTTCAGTGGAACCAAAAGGTCGAGAAACAGAGCATGAACGACGAAAGAAATTTGACATTTTTATATTTTTTTTGAAAATAAATATATGTTAAAAATTTAAAAAATAGATGTATGATAATATATTGAAATTTAAAAATTGAAACTTGAAAATTAAAAGTAAAATTTGCAAAATTATAAAATAAAAAGAAAAATGAAATTTATAAAGAAAATGATGATATTATAAATTTGGAATAAGGAATATATATAATATATTAGAATTTGAAAAATTAAAAGTAAAATTATAAAATAAAAAGAAAAATGAAATTTATAAAGAAAATGATGATATTATAAATTTGGAATAAGGAATATATATAATATATTAGAATTTGAAAATTAAAAGAAAAATTTGTAAAATTATAAAATAAAAAGAAAAATGAAATTTAGAAAGGAAATGATGATATTATAAATTTGGAATAAGGGAATTTAAGTGAATTTGAGAAGTTTGAGTGAATATTGAGAGAGTATGTGAGTGAAGAGAATAAGAGTAGATGAATATAGATAGTAGATTTGAGAGAAAATATAGAAGAAATGTAAATGAAAATAGAAGATTATAGAGGTATTTATAGGAAAAAATTAGAATAAAAAATTAAAAAAAATTAAAAAAAAAAGATTGATGGGCAACGGCCATCCATCAAACACAGAGCAGAGGCAAGCCTCTGCTCTGCATATTGCAGTTGCACTGCACTACTGCAGTGCAACTACAACTTTGCAAGGGCTAGGCTGCCACTGCATGCGCAGTGGCAGCCTAGCCCCTTTTTATTTTTTTTTTTAATATAATTAAAATAAAAAAAAAAGGAAAAGAAAGATTGATGGGCAACGGCCAAATGGCCGTTGCCCATCAAAGGCAGACTCGCAGAGGCAAGCCTCTGCGAGTCTGCAACATGCTGCAGTTTGCACTGCAGTGGAACTGCAGTGCAACTGCAGTTTCCCTTTTTTTTTTTTTTTACCGGACCGGTTCGAACCGGTCCGGTTTTGAACCGGGCCCTTAACGGGCCCGGTTCTTAACGGGGGGCCCTTACCGGGCCCGGTTTTAAATAATTAAAACCGGCCCAGCCCGTTAACATAACGGGGCGGGCCGGTTCCGAACCGGTACAGTACCGGTTCGGATATTGGGCCGAATTGACCCGATCCGGTTACGAACCGGGTCGGGCCAACCCGGCCCAATAAGCATCTCTAGAGAATGGTTGTCCACTGAAGAAGCAGAAACAAGTGAAGGGCTGGCAATATCCATCCATGCCTTGACAGGCAATGCTGGGCATAACACCTTGAGGATTCAAGGCCACATTAAGGGTAAGCCACTCAACATACTCATTGATAGTGGAAGCACACACAGCTTCATCACACCAAGGCTGGCCAAAGATGGGGTTGAATTGGTGCAAACCATACCTTTATCTATAACAGTAGCAAATGGTGAGAGGCTGTTTAGTACTGCAAAATGTAAACAGTTGGAATGGGTTATGCAGGGGCATACATTCAGTCATGATCTCAGGGTTTTGCCTCTAGGTGGGAGTGATATGGTACTTGGGGTTGATTGGATGAAGAGGTTTAGTCCTCTGCTATTTGACTTTAACAGAATGTCTGTGACTTTCAACAAAGAAGGGCAGGAAGTGGTGTTAACGGGTGGACAACCAAAGGCAAACTTGAAGCTCATTTCAGGGATAAACTTCAGAAATTAGCTGATAAAGACCAGGAATTATTTGGGGAAATCTACATGCTGAGTGTAGAGTGTCAGGAGTCTAATATTCCACAACATTTAGACCAGTTGCTTGAGTCTTACAAGGAAGTTTTTGAAGAACCAATAGGTCTTCCACCACAAAGAAAGCATGATCATGCTATTACATTGAAGCAGGGTGCTCAGCCGGTGAATTTAAGGCCTTATCGATTTCCACATTATCAAAAGGCTGAAGTAGAAAAACAAATAGCTTCCATGTTAACTTCTTCAATTATTCAAACAAGCAACAGCCCATTTTCCTCTCCATGTCTGCTAGTCAAAAAGAAGGATGGAAGTTGGAGGTTGTGTGTGGATTATAGGCAACTTAATGCCTTAACAGTAAAAAACAAATTTCCTATACCCGTTGTGGAGGATCTTTTGGATGAATTGAAAGGGGCTCAGTACTTTTCTAAAATTGATTTAAGGTCAGGATATCGGCAGATAAGGGTCAAGGAGGAGGACATTCCAAAGACTGCATTCAGGACACACCAAGGGCATTATGAATTCAAGGTAATGCCTTTTGGACTCACTAATGCACCTGCTACCTTTCAATCTCTTATGAATGAAATATTTGCTCCCTATTTAAGAAAATTTGTGTTTGTTTTTTTTTATGATATCTTAGTGTATAGCACTAATTTGGATGAACATGTTGAACATTTAACTGCTGTTTTTGAGCTTTTAAGAAGAAATCAGCTGCATGCAAAGAGGTCTAAATGTTTTTTTGGACAACAACAAACTGAATATTTGGGCTACATAATTTCAGCAAGTGGAGTATCTACTGATCCAGCCAAGGTAGAAGCAATGCAAAAATGGCAACAACCTAGGAATCTCAAGTCTTTAAGAGGATTCTTAGGGTTGACGGGGTACTATAGAAAATTCATTAAGAATTATGGCATTATTAGTAAACCCTTGACTAATATGCTAAAGAAAGAAAATTTTCACTGGACACAAGAAGCCCTAGAAGCCTTCCACAAGTTGAAGGCAGTGATGAGTACAGCACCTGTTTTGGCTCTTCCAGATTTTAGCAAACCTTTTTGTGTAGAGACTGATGCTAGTAGCGAGGGAATTGGGGCTGTTCTTTCTCAAGAAGGTAGGCCTATTGCATATTTTGAGCAAGGCTCTATGGCCAAGGCATGTAGACCTTTCTATACATGAGAAAGAATACCTGCAATTTGAGCAAGGCTCTAGGGCCAAGGCATGTAGACCTTTCTATATATGACAAAGAATACCTAGCCATCCTAATGGCTGTAGGGAAATGGAGACACTACCTAGAAGGGGGTACCTTTATTATTAAAACTGACCATGAGGCTCTAAAGCACTTGTTGGAGCAGAAACTTACTACTGCAATACAAAAGAAGGGGTTAACTAAACTCCTAGGGCTGGATTATATCATTCAGTACAGAAAAGGGAAGTCCAATAGAGCTGCGGATGCTCTCTCAAGGCAGTTTGAGGAAGAAGTTCAGTGTTGTGAGCTGCAGTCTACTACCATCATTCCAGAATGGGTTAGAGACCTAGAGAATAGCTATAAAGAAGACCAGTTTGTTAAGGAGAAAGTATCAGAATTGGTGGTGCATCCTAGTAATACATCTAAGTACTCTTTTAACCATGGAATACTTAGATACAAAGGCAGGGTTTATGTGGGCAGCCATGGAAATCTTAGAGGTAAAATATTGCAGCAGCTACATGATTCTCCTCAGGGTGGCCACTTAGGATCTCAAGCCACTTATTACAGAATTAGACTTTATTTTTACTGGCCTAATATGAAGAAACAGGTTCTGGATTATGTGCAAGAATGTGATGTTTGCCAAAGAAACAAAGATGAAAAGGTACCTTACCCTGGTCTACTTCAGCCAATTCCCATCCCTAAACAGGCTTGGGAAGTAATCACAACGGATTTTGTAGAGGGACTTCCAAAATCCAAGAGTTTTGATAGTATCTTAGTGATCATTGATAAATTCACTACGTATGCTCATTTCATTGCTCTCTCGCACCCTTACACTGCCATTGAAGTTGCCAAGTTGTATTTAGATCAAGTACACAAATTGCATGGTTCACCAAAAATTGCTATTTCAGATAGGGACAGAATTTTCACAAGTTTGTTTTGGCAAGAGTTGATGAAGCTACTAGGCACACAAGTTCAATTGAGCACAGCTTATCACCCAGAGTCTGATGGTCAATCCGAGAGGCTTAACCAATGTTTGGAGCAATATCTCAGGTGCATGTGTTTCCTTAAGCCTAAAGCTTGGTCTCAATGGCTATCATTGGCAGAGTGGTGGTACAACACAAGTTATCACACTGCCTTAGGATTCACCCCTTTTCAAGCCCTTTACGGTTACAACCCTCCTGAATTAGCTTGGGATGCCAGTACATTGGCAAAAGTATCGACTGTGGAAGACGTACTAAAAGACAGAGAGCAACTAAGCAGGCTTATGGTTGATCAGTTGAAAAAAGCTCAACAAAGGATGAAACATTATGCTGACAAGCACCGAAGTGAAAGGGAATTTCAGGTGGGGGATGAGGTCTACCTGAAACTACAACCCTATGGATGAGGTCTACCTGAAACTACAACCCTATAAACAGACTTCTCTTGCACTTAGACAGAACTTGAAACTGGCATCTAGATTCTATGGACCCTACCCTGTAATTGCCAAGATAGGTTCAGTAGCTTATAAATTACTGTCAAGAATATTATTGGAAAGTCAACTGATGTTTTAATTAATTTGTTATTTTAGGAAATTAGTATATATGTGTATCCCTAGCATTAAGGTTAGAGAATCACTCGATTATAGATTCTATTAATTAGAATATGTGGAAATCCAGTCCAGATTCTATGGGATTAGATATGATTGATTTTTTTATTTATTTCCTAAGATAAAGGGATTTGGTATCTTGACCAAATATTTCCCTGATTGGTTTCATTTAAAACTTTCCTTTATTTAGGATTCCTTTTCCTTTTCTGAAAATGGTATCTAGGATATATAGGGATTTACGTAGATTTCCTAGTTGAGCCTACAACTATTTATATTCTCTGTAAGCTGTAGTTTTTTATGTAGAAAATCAGAAAAACATGTTCCTATCAATTTCTACATTCTCTACAATATCAGTTTCTACATAGTATCAGAGCATACGACCCATTAAAACTCTTAGTTTGATTCTTCTCCCACCATGCTGAGCAGTAGCACAACATCAGAGGTGACTTCAAACTCAGGGAGCATGATCAGCAACATCGCTTGGAAGGCTGTACACGCTAGGGAGAGTTATGGGAAGACACCTACTGATGAGATGCCACATCAGTCCCTTCAGCAAAACAGACCTGAAATTGTGAGTACTGCCACTTTGGCACAAAAAGGTAATTTTCTAAGCGCTTTAAGTGTCAAACGTCATAGCTCAAAGGCATGGATCGTTGACTCAGGCGCATCAGACCATATGACTGGTGATGCATCGTTCTTTCATGAATACAGCCCATGTTCTGGAAATTTTACAGTTCGTATTGCAGATGACTCATTATCTAAAGTGGCTGGTATCGGTTCAGTTGCTATCTCCAAGGACATAATGCTTAATTCTGTTCTCCATGTTCCTAATTTGGATTGTAATCTCTTATCTATTAGTAAGATTACGAGAGATCTTAATTGTGTTACTAAATTTCTCCCACATATGTGTGAATTTCAGGACTTGGATTCGGGGAAGAAGATTGGCAACGCTAGGATATGTGCGGGACTCTTATCTTCTTAGAGATGAAGAATCTGAGAGGAAAATTCAGAATAATGCTTGCACAGTCTCAACCTCTAGCAGTCATAAAGATAGTGCAGTCATGTTGTGGCACTACCGATTAGGTCATCCCAACTTCTTGTACCTCAAAAAACTATTTCCCACATTATTCCAAAAAAATCCCTCATATTACCAATGTGAAATTTGTCAATTGTCCAAGCATCCTCGTAATACTTACCCACATCATTCATATAAACCATCCCATCCATTCTCCATAATTCACAGTGATGTTTGGGGACCATCTAGGATAGCAAATATTACTGGTTCTAGATGGTTCGTTAGCTTCATAGATGACCACACTCGAGTGACTTGGTTGTTCCTCATGAAAGACAAATCTGAGGTTGGGCAAATATTTCAGAATTTCAACAAAATGGTCCAGACTCAATTCCAAACCAAAATTCAGGTGCTTAGAACCGACAATGGAAGGGAATATTACCACTCTATCCTCGGAGCTTATCTACTTGATCAGGGAATTGTCCATCAAAGCTCATGTGTGGATACTCCCCAACAAAACGAAATAGCAGAGAGGAAAAACCGACACCTAATGGAGGTTGCCCGATCACTCATGCTTGCCACTCATGTTCCAAAACATTTTTGGGGAGAAGCAGTTTTAACAGCTACTTATCTCATAAATAGAATGCCTTCTCATGTCCTTCAATTCCAAACACCGTGCCAAAAGCTCCTTACAACCTACCCTCATCTTCGAATTATCTCATTCATCCCTACTAAAGTGTTCGGGTGTACCGCATTTGTCCATATATATCAGCAACATCAAAGTAAATTGGATCCCAAATCAGTCAAGTGCATATTTCTTGGCTACTCTCCAAACCAAAAGGGGTACAAATGTTATTCACCGGTAACCAAAAGATTTTATAATTCTATGGATGTAACCTTTTTTGAGAATCAGCCATATTACAACAAAGCTGACATTCAGGGGGAGAGTGCGAGAGAATATCAACTTTGGGAAACCATACCTGCTGCTAAACCAGTACCTTTACCACCAGCCCAAATCTCGTCCACCAGCCCAAATCTCTTGTCCACCAGCCCAAATATCTAGTCCACCTATAATCCTCACAGAAATCCACCACCAACCTCTTGATCCTGAGATAACTAACACTCAACTTAGCCCTCAAAACCCTGAGTCTGTGAAAGAAACAGCAACAAAAGACATGATTGTTTACTCAAGGAGACTGAAATCCCAAAAGGAGGTAGAGAGTCGCACATCTCCAAAGCAAAACCAAGATTCAAAACCAAATCCAGAAGTTTCTGAGATGCATACAGGTAACATAATTACTGAACCTATCTCTAGTGATTTTCCTAGTGATCTTGACCAACCTATTGCAATAAGAAAAGGAGTAAGGACATGCACTCAGCATCCTATCAGCAACTTTATATCCTATGAGAGCCTATCTCCAGCTTTTCGTGTGTTTGTGTCCACTTTAACAGATGTTCAAGTTCCAAGCAATATTCAAGAAGCTCTCCAACAATCAAAATGGAAGGCTGCTGCCTTGGAAGAAATGAAAGCACTAGAAAAGAATGGCACGTGGGTGATTACAGAACTTCCCGAAGGAAAGAGTCCGGTTGGTTGCAAGTGGATATTTTCAGTTAAACACAATGCGGATGGAAGCGTGAATCGATTCAAAGCTCGTCTTGTTGCCGAGGGCTTCACTCAATCTTATGGTGTTGACTATGAGGAGACATTTGCTCCTGTGGCCAAGCTAAACTCAGTCCGTGTGCTGCTATCTTTGGCAGCTAACCTAGATTGGCCTCTTCATCAACTAGATGTTAAAAATGCATTTTTGAACGGTGACTTAGAGGAAGAAGTCTTCATGGAGATTCCACCAGGATTTTATTCTCAAGAGAACAATGGTAAAGTGTGCAAGCTTCGTAAGTCGCTATATGGCCTCAAACAATCACCACGGGCTTGGTTTGATCGCTTAACAAAGGTTGTTAAGAAGTATGGGTTTTCACAGTGCCAAACCGATCACACTATGTTTGTTAAGCACTCATCTGATCACAAGATTGCTATCCTTATCGTTTATGTGGATGACATCATTCTTACAGGGGACTACATGGAGGAGATTGTTGGGGTAAAGACCATTTTGGCAAGAGAATTTGAGATAAAAGACTTAGGAAAGCTCAAGTATTTCCTTGGCATGGAAGTAGCTCGATCAAGAAATGGGATTTCTATTTCACAACGAAAATATATTCTAGATCTTCTTAAGGAAACAGGGATGCTTGGATGCAAACCTGCAGATACTCCTATGGATTCAAATGGCAAGTTAGGAGTTGAAGAAGAAAGTCCTCTAGTTGACAATGGTAGATACCAAAGGCTTGTGGGGAAACTAATTTATTTGACACATACTAGACCCGACATTTGTTTTGCTGTTAGCCTAGTAAGCAGATTTATGAATAACCCTACCGAAGCACACATGGAAGCAGTTTACCGGATTCTTCGATACTTAAAGAAAAGCCCAGGCAGAGGACTACATTTCAAGAAAACCTCAAATAGAGATGTTGAAGTTTTCTCAGATGCAGATTGGGCAGGATCTATAACGGATCGGAGGTCAACCACCGGATATTGCACATTCGTATGGGGTAATTTGGTAACATGGCGAAGCAAGAAGCAGACAGTAGTAGCTCGGAGTAGTGCTGAAGCAGAATTCAGAGCTATGTCTCATGGGATTTGTGAAGGAATTTGGCTTGAAAGGGTGTTGAAGGAATTGAGGATTTCAAAAGGAAGTTCTATGAAGGTGTTTTGTGACAACCAAGCAACCATAAGTATTGCCAAAAACCAGTTCACCATGATCGGACCAAGCATATCGAGATTGATCGCCATTTTATCAAAGAGAAAATCGAAGAAGACCAAGTCAGACTTGTCTACACGCCAACTAGTCTTCAAACCGCAGATATTCTCACCAAGGCCCTTCCTAGAAACAATTTTGAAAGCTTGAAGTCCAAGTTGGGTATGATTGACATCTACAACCCAACTTGAGGGGGAGTGTGGAAATCCAGTCCAGATTCTATGGGATTGAATATGATTGATTTTTTTATTTATTTCCTAAGATAAAGGGATTTGGTATCTTGACCAAATATTTCCCTGATTGGTTTCATTTAAAACTTTCCTTTATTTAGGATTCCTTTTCCTTTTCTAAAAATGGTATCTAGGATATATAGGGATTTACGTAGATTTCCTAGTTGAGCCTACAACTATTTATATTCTCTGTAAGCTGTAGTTTTTTATGTAGAAAATCAAAAAAACATGTTCCTATCAATTTCTACATTCTCTACAATATCAGTTTCTACAGAATAATATCTAGGATTATGAGTGATATACTTTCCTATTTAGTTAGAAGTTCTTTGTATATAAATAGGGTACCTATGTACAGTTTTATCCTAAGTCTTTTCAATACAATACTTTGATTTCCTACATGGTATCAAGAGCTTTAGGTTTTTTTTTTTTTTGGAAATCAGTCACTTTTTCAGCCTTCATTGCTGATTTTCTGCAGTTTCTTCTTCAGCCTTCATTGCTGATTTTTTTTGCCTTAGGCCTTCATAGCCATTTTCTCATCCAGCCTTCATCACGAAAATTTGTTTTTGTTCATCTCTATAGGCTCGGTTCTAGTTCTATTGTTCCAGCCTTCATCACTGTTGTCTTTGCTCTGTTTTCTAAAGACAAAACAGAGTATTTCATGTGTTCTTTTTTATCAGCCTTCATAGCTGAATTTTTCCTCTGTTCTTCATCATTGGTGGTTTCTCTTTGTTGCTTGGCCTTCATTGCCGATTTATCTCTGATTCTCACCTATCCTTCAGCAAGTTTTGATTTGTGAAAGATGTCAAAAGTTGCAGAAACAACCACTGCAGCACCAAAGGAGTTGGGCAGTCTCAACAAAGAAGAGATTGAAAAGCTGAGAAATCTCCTAAGTATCCTCGAAAAACCTTCAGGTACCTATTCATTGATACATTCAGGTAAACTTCCAACCTCTCATGCTTTAAATGCCTCAGATAGAACCTTTAAACATTTGTGGATTATTGATTCAGGAACCACAGATCATATGACTCATTCCTTTCAAAACTTTAGTTCATATTCACCTTGTTCTAGTAGTAGGAAAATTGCTACTGCCGATGGCTCCTTCGCCACGGTAGCTGGGGTAGGAGAAATAAAAATCAGTCCTAACCTTACTTTGAAAAATGTCCTACACGTTCCCAAATTGTCCACCAATCTTTTTATCAATATCCAAGCTTTCTCATGACATGAATTGCAAAGTAACTTTTTTTCCATCTTATTGTCTATTTCAAGACCAAGGCTCGGGAATGATGATTGGACGTGCTAAGGAGAAGGACGGATTATACTATCTTAAGGAATTAGAGAAATCGAAAGTTGGTAAGTGGAACCAGCCCCTAACCTACCTTTCTGGACAAAACCTCACCAATAAAGACACAATTTGGCTTCACCATTTTAGGCTCGAACATCCTTCTTGTTCAAGCCTTGAAATTATGTTCCCTTCTTTGTTCAAAGGACTAGTTGATAAGCAGTTTCATTGTGATGCATGTGAACTTGCAAAACACAGACGTGCTACCTTTCCCACCAATAACAAAAGAAGCCTTTTTCCTTTTGAGTTGATTCATAGTGATATATGGGTCCAACTACAATTCCAAAAATTTCTGGGGCACGTTGGTTTGTTTCATTTATTGATGATTGTACAAGAGTTACCTGGATATTTCTGCTTAAATCAAAATCTGATGTGAGTGATATCCTCCCAAACTTCTTTTCCATGATAAAAAACCAATTTCGGGTCCAAATCAAAAGGTTTAGGTCAGATAATGCAAAAGATTATTTCAACCAAACACTTTCCCCATATTTTCAACAAAAGGGTATTATTCATGAGTCATCCTGTGTCTCTACTCCACAACAAAATGGAGTTGCAGAAAGTAAAAATGGCCATCTCCTAAACACTACCCGAGCATTATTATTTCAGAAAAATGTGCCAAAATACCTTTGGGGGGAAGCAGTTCTTACAGCCACACATGTCATAAACAGGTTACCATCCCGAGTGTTAAACTTCAAGAGTCCCATGGAGGTATTGTCTCACTTTTATCCAAGTCTCCGTACAACAAACCATCTTGTTCCTAGAGTATTTGGGTGTGTCTCATTTGTTCATGTCCATAGCCAAAATAGAGGAAAGTTAGACCCTAGAGCTATCAAGTGTGTCTTTGTAGGATACTCTTCAACACAGAAAGGATACAAGTGCTATCACACACCTACTAAAAACTCCTAATCTCAGCAGATGTTACCTTCTTTGAAACAGAACCATATTTCACTCAACCCTATCTTCAGAGGGAGACAACATTTGTGGAAGATAAGGATCAAGACTTCTTTCTCCTTGACTTGCCGTCATCATCTTCTAAATTCCAACCCGAGACCAAGACCTCCGCTGAAGTTACAATTAAGCAACCTGAGCCTCCTCCTTCACAAACCCAAAATGAGCCCTCCTTACAACCTAGTTCACAAGCAGATGGGGGAAAGGCCACTACTAACAATCGGTTCTCACAGGTTTACTCAAGAAGGAAAAGTCTAGCTCCTGAACCAAGGCCGGACCAATCATCAGACTCAAATCCTGGAAATGAGGTAATATCTTCTAGCTCTACTCCTCAAAGTGATTCCTTATCTAACATTGATTAACCTATAGCCCTTAGGAAAGGAACTAGAGAGTGCACAAAACATCCATTATACCCAATATCCCATTTTGTGTCCTTTGAAAAATGCTCTCCATCTCACCGAAGTTTCCTTACAAATATAAACACAATATCCATTCCCAAAACATTATCAGAGGCTTTAAATTGTGAAAATTGGAAGAATGCTATGCATGTTGAAATGCAGGCCCTGGAGAAGAACAATACTTGGGAGATTGTGGAGCTACCAAGAGGAAAGAAAGCAGTGGGATGTAAGTGGGTCTTTACAGTTAAGTATAAAGCAGATGGAACACTTGAGAGGTACAAAGCTAGGTTGGTGGCTAAAGGATACACACAGACATATGGGATAGATTACCAAGAAACCTTTGCTCCAGTTGCCAAGATGAATACGGTGAGAATTCTTTTGTCTCTAGCAGTTAACTTTGATTGGCCTTTACAACAGTTTGATGTAAAAATGCATTTTTGCACGGAGATCTTGAAGAGGAAATCTACATGGAAATACCCCCTGGATTCAATAGAAACATGGCTGCAAATAAGGTTTGCAAGCTCAAGAAGGCACTATATGGCCTAAAACAGTCACCAAGAGCTTGGTTTGGGAGATTTGCCAAGGTAATGCATTCCATGGGGTACAAGCAGAGCCAAGGGGATCACACCCTACTAATAAAACACTCAGGTTCATAGGGAGTTACTGCTCTCATTGTCTATGTTGATGATATCATAGTGACGGGAAATAATGAAAAGGAAAGGCAGAACTTGGGAAGATGTTTGGCAAAGGAGTTCGAGATTAAGGAACTAGGAAACTTGAAATATTTTCTGGGCATTGAAGTGGCAAGGTCGAAACAAGGGATCTTTATATCCCAACAAAAGTATGTCCTTGATCTCTTGAAAGACACAGGAAAGTTGGCGTGCAAACCATCCAGCACACCAATTGATCCTAATCATAAACTTGGGGAAGTAGAGGGAGACAATGCTACAGACAAAGAATCATATCAGAGACTGGTTGGTAGACTAATCTACCTATCCCACACACGGCCTGATATTGCCTATGCAGTTAGTGTGGTGAGCCAATTTATGCACAACCCTAAGGAACTCCATTTGCATGCAGTTCATAGAATATTGCACTATCTCAAGGGAACTCCAGGAAAGGGAATTTTGTTCAAAAAAGGTGATAAGCTCACTTTGGAGGCCTACACCGACGCTGACTACGCAAGCTAAGTGGTTGATAGAAGATCCACCACGGGTTACTGCACCTTTTTGGGAGGAAACTTAGTTACTTGGAGGAGCAAAAAGCAGAATGTTGCGGCAAGATCAAGTGCAGAATCAGAATTTCGGGCAATGGCACAAGGTGTATGTGAGCTACTATGGTTGAAGATCATTTTGGAAGATCTAAGACTCAAGTGGGATGGCCCTATGAAGCTCTACTGTGACAACAAATCTGCAATTAGCATCGCACACAATCCTGTGCAGCATGACAGGACAAAACATATTGAAGTTGACAGACATTTCATTAAGGAGAAGCTTGACAGTGGTCTCATTTGCACACCCTATGTACCAAGCGAATCACAGCTAGCAGATGTTCTAACCAAGGGACTTAACAATCCACTCTTCCACAAGATTGTAACCAAGCTGGGAATGGACAATGTTTATTCACCAGCTTGAGAGGGAGTGTCAAGAATATTATTGGAAAGTCAACTGCTGTTTTAATTAATTTGTTATTTTAGGAAATTAGTATATATGTGTATCCCTAGCATTAAGGTCAGAGAATCACTCGATTATAGATTCTATTAATTAGAATAATATCTAGGATTATGAGTGATATACTTTCCTATTTAGTTAGAAGTTCTTTGTATATAAATAGGGTACCTATGTACAGTTTTATCTTAAGTCTTTTCAATACAATACTTTGATTTCCTACAATTACTGTTACCTCCCACTTCCAAACTTCAGCCAGTATTCCATGTAAGTTTGCTGAACAAGAAGATTGGAAGCAAAGTTGTTCCATGTATTACTCCTCCAGAGATAAGGGAAGATGGCTAGGCTATTGTATACCCAGTTAATGTGTTGGATAAGAGAATGATTAAGAGGCACAACCAGGCTGTTACTCAACTGTTGGTGGAATGGTTCAATTTGGGTCCAGACAATGCCACTTGGGAGGATTACACTGTGCTAAAATCTCAGTTTCCAAACTTTGATCCTTGGGGACAAGGATCCATTTGAGGGAGGGCAAATGTGATGAATTCGATATGTGCTGAATTTGGAAAGGAGCCAAAGGACAGGCCTAACAACCTGGTGCAGAGGGCAGCTGATCATTAGAATGTCAGACAATTTTTATTTTATTTCTTGTCCTATTTACAGCTCAGCAAAAGTACTGTTCATATAAATGAGGACCTTGTACAGAGCAACGTTATGAATGGAATATCAGTTTTTCACTCCTAATTCTCTCTCTTTTTCTAATTCTCTTTTCTTTTCTAATTCCCCTTTCTGCTTCACTCTTTCTTTCTATGACATTTTTACAGTCACCTAGTCTGTGACAGTTAGATAGGTTGGACAACATGTATGCTTGGAGTGCAATTTGAATAGCAGCATTGGAGAACTACCCACCCACCCCCCCCCCCCCCCCCACACCCCACAAAAAAAAAATCACAAGATTTCAAGAGTAGAAAAAAACTGGCCACTAATTTGTCAGCATACCATGATTTATTACAGAGAAGGACGAGGTTCCAACAATGCAGTTCTATACTTAAAAAGACCTTTGAGCAATATTGAACTGTAAAACATTACTTTTCTGGTCACCGTCACAAATATTTCATTATTAACTATAAAACATGAAACGTATCAGAAATATATAACTGTAGCCAAGTAGTAGCTACAGTGAATGTCCAAGAACTTCAGCTATACGTACTTTAAAACAGCATGCAGTAACAACAAATCATGTTCCTCTTTCCAAAACTTTCCACCCTTTAATGCCGGGTAGCGCATGATAATATCATCCGTAAAAAGGTGCGGGCAAGGCTTTTCTGATGCATCCTTCACCTGTTTTTCAAATATTTGACACAAGAAGAAAATATATTCAAGGGGCCAATCTCAAAACGTATTGGTATATCTTTCCCATTAATTTCAAATATATAGTAAATTTCCAATCATAAGTTTAATAAATTACTTATACTTTCCCTATTTTTTAGTTGCCTAAAACACTTTATTCAAAAGTATCCTTCAAAATACATTAAAACATCCAATCTTTCACATCATGCATCAAAAATCAACATTTCTTCAAGAAACATGGTGTTTCACATTTGGAATTTATAAAAAGAAAAGGAGAAGAGTCAAAGTTTGAGATCACCTTCTTACTTACTAAAAGCAGGACCGCTATCCTAACAAGTAAATCTTGAATTCTGAGACCTTCTTTCGGAACACCATCTACAACCAAAGATTGCATATTGTAGATTGAATATCAAACACCGAGGGAAGAAACCAAAAATTGAAGGTAAAGAAAAAAATGCCATGCAGAATTGATCAATCACCTGAAAATGTAGGAGAGGCAGTTATATCTTCAGCAATATGAGTCAGGAAAAGAGTACCATAACTGAAAATAAGACAGAAAAAAAGGACTATAAGTGACTTTTTGGTGCTCTCATGCTCTCACACATACAGTAAAAGAAACACAGAAGGACAAGAAGATTTGCACAAGCAATTTGCAATAAAGGAAATAGAGATTGAAAACAAAGAGAGATATCTGAAGGAATAATTTTTATGTATTGACTGACAGTATAAAATACTTTACAGGCTTCCTTCTTATAGAAAATACACAGCACACTTCTAGGAACTGCATAATAACTCCAGCTAAACTACAAGGAAACTTTCCTAATTTACATAAGTTGACTAAATCTTTGTACAGAAAAATTAGCTAGCAAATCTCTAAGATTCTGGCAATATCTCAGCAGAATCTTCCATCTTCCAACACTCCCCCTCAAGCTGGCTTGAAGATATCTTCCATTGCCAGCTTGCTAATCAAACTGTCAAATTGCTTCTTATGTAGCCCCTTTGTAAGTATATCAGCAATCTGATCAGTAGTTGGAATGTAAGGCATGCAAATCAGTCCATTATTGAGCTTTTCTTTAATAAAATGCTTATCCACTTCCACATGCTTTGTTCTGTCATGAAGGACTGGATTATGAGCAATAGAGATTGCTGCTTTATTATCACAATATACTTTCATGGGTGAAGGGTTAGAGATCCTCAAATCTTCTAACAACCTTTTAATCCACATTACTTCACAAATCCCATGAGCAACAGATCTAAACTCACCTTCTGCACTACTTCTAGCCATCACATTTTGTTTCTTGCTCCGCCAAGTAACAAGATTTCCTCCAACAAATGTACAGTAGCCTGAAGTTGATCTTCTGTCATTAATACTTCCAGCCCAATCTGCATCAGTGTAGACTTCGATCTGTAGGTGTCCACGTTTCTTAAACAACAGACCCCTTCCAGGAGTCCCTTTCAAGTACCTCAAGATCCTGTACACAGCATCAAAGTGTTCCAAACCTGGTGAATGCATAAATTGACTCACCATGCTTACTGCAAAAGCTATATCTGGACGTGTATGGGACAAATAAATCAATCTTCCAACAAGCATTTGGTATTGGTCCCTGTTCACCACATCTTTAGTTTTGGCAGGTTGTAGCTTTAAGTTGGGTTCAATCGGTGTTTCAGCTGCTTTGCAACCAAGCAAACCTGTCTCACCAAGCAAATCGAGTATGTACTTGCGTTGATTGACAAATATACCTTCCTTAGACCTAGCAAACTCCATCCCGAGGAAATATTTCAACGTACCCAAGTCTTTGATTTGATGAGTCAATGAGGCTTGGTAGTGGTGTAGAGAATTTCCAAAAATTATCTTTTTCTTCTTTGTTCTCCCCCTGAAGAAGATTTTTGCTGAAATAGGGTTGATTTTCTAGAAAAGTGACATCCATAGTTATGTGAATTTTCTTTGTTTTAGGATTAAAACACTTATACCCTTTTTTATTCAGAGCATAGCTAATGAAAACACATTTTTTAGCTTTAGGATCCAATTTGGATCGAAAAATTTGGGGAACAAAGCAAGGGAATCCAAAAATTTTTAAAAGTAACTCAAGAGTATAAACGAAATGTTGGGAAGTATTTATTAAGAGTATTCAAAGGTGTTTCAAAATGTAAGACACGAGTTTGCATCCTATTGATTAAGTAAGATGCAGTCAACACAGCATCTCCCCAGAGGTATTTTGGAATGTTCATAGAAAACATGCTAGCTCTATCCATCTCAAGTAAATGCCTATTTTTCCTTTCAGCTATTTCATGTTGCTGGGGTGTGTCCCGACATGTAGACTGGTGTAAAATACCTTTTTCTTTTAAAAAATTTTCCAAACATTCATTAAAGTACTCAGTTCTATTATCTGTTCGAATCATGCAAATTTTTGTTTTGAATTGGGTTTCAATCATGCAATAAAAATCTTTGAAAAGTTTTTCTACATCAGATTTTTTGATTAGTAAGTAAACCCAACACAATCTAGTTATGAACCACCTTTTTCCAGACAAGGTGGTAACCTTTGAAGGTCCCCAAACATCAGTATGAAACAAGTAAAATGGTTTTGATGGAATATAAGGTTTTGAAATATATTTAACTCGATGATCTTTAGATAAAAGACAACTTTCATATTGAAAAATAGAACAATCTACTCCTTTAAACAAATTAGAAAATAAATGTTTTAAATAAGAAAAACTAGGATGTCCTAATCTAAGATGCCATTGCATTATTTTATCAGAAACAGAATTTGAACTGGTACTACTAAGC
The DNA here is from genome assembly GCA_031772115.1 of Heritiera littoralis. Taxonomy (NCBI): domain Eukaryota; kingdom Viridiplantae; phylum Streptophyta; class Magnoliopsida; order Malvales; family Malvaceae; genus Heritiera; species Heritiera littoralis. The sequence continues at coordinate 9,249,690 of JAPDPK010000013.1, read as the reverse complement.
ACTTGAGCTTTTTTATTACCTAGAAAATCCTCACTGAAATAGTAGAGCCCATTTATTTCTCTAGTACTGCCAATCATTTTCCCTGAGTTTTGGTCCTAAAATTGACAAATTGAGTCAAAAAAGATAACACAACAGTTGGAATCCTTTGAGAGTTTATTGATAGATAAAAGATTACAAGCAAGTTTAGGAACATGAAGTATTGATTTAAGATCAATACTTTCAGAAAGTTTAATAGAACCCTTGCCTGCAATAGGTGAAAAACTACCTTCTGCTATTCTTATTTTTTCATTACCAGAACAGGGAGTGTATGAACTAAATAGATTCGACAGGTTAGTCATATGATCAGATGCTCCTGAATCAATGATCCATGGAGCAGAATTAAAGATATTGGATAGGGCTAATGGATTTCTACCTGAATGAGCCAATGAACTATTAGATGTACCAAATGTCGGATTGGACTTTAGTAGTTTCAGGAGTTGATCGAGCTGCTCTTTGCTGAAGGAACCCATATTTGCTTCATTGGCAGAGGGTTATGACTGCTTCTGCTTCAGCTTCCAATTTGTTGGTTTTCCATGGATATGCCAACAAGTTTCTCGAGTATGGCGTGGTTTGTTGCAATGGTCACACCACACTCGAGGCTTGTCATCAATCTTACGCAAATCAGGGACATTCTGTCCACCAACATTAGCTTCTACAGTGACCAATGCAGAGTTCTTGATTAGACTACTGGTACGGGGAGTAAAATTTACAACTGAAGTAGAACCTGAAATGGTGGTAAAAAACAGCAGCGGCTCTTGAAAAAATATGGTAATTTAGGATTTGGCAAGCAAGAAAAGTTCCTGCTCTGATGCCATGTGAAATTTCAGAATAATTTCATTTACAATCTCTTGAATAATACAAATTCTAAGGATTATATACAGCTACTATTTAGTAGTAAATAGGAAACTAAATCACTCTAAATCTAATCCCCATAATTGAGGAATTGTCTAACCTTAATTCTAGGGATATAGATATTTACACATTTAATATAATTGATTTTTTCACATTATTGTCAGGAATTTTTGAAGAGTTATTGTTGATCTCATGATCTAACCACTGATTAGATTCCTGGTGGTGCTGCAAGACAGTGCCTCTTCTTTTTTGCACTTGATACTTCTTTGAATACACAAGACCTTTGTATCTTTTCGCACACATTTATCTTGTTTCAGTATTTTGATTTTGAGATGGCATTAATGAAGGTTGTCCAACAGTTTTAACATTTAATTCATTTGGTTTTTCAAATTTTGTGTTTTCTTCTTCATGTTAAATCAAAACCATTTAAAAATACATCTTCATTACTGCTCTCCCCCTGAAGATGGGAATTGCTATAATATGACTGTCCTTCAAAGAAGGTGACATCCATTGACACAAACATTTTCTGCAAAACCGGATCAAAACATTTGTAACATCTTTGATTTGTAGGATAGCCTACAAAAAGATATTTATGTGCTTTTGGATCAAGTTTTGTACGTCTAGAGTCATGATTGTGCACAAAAGAAGTACTTCCAAAAATTTTTAAGGGAATGACTGTTGTTAGCCGAGAAGTGGGAAAACATTCATTGAAAATCTTTATTGGTGTTTCCAAAAATTTTTAAGGGAATGACTGTTGTTAGCCGAGAAGTGGGAAAACATTCATTGAAAACCTTTATTGGTGTTTTGAATTTGAAAATTCTTATAGGCATTCTATTGATCAGATATGTGGCTGTTAAAATTGTTTCTCCCCAAAGATATTTTGGAACCTTAGTTGTAAAACTTAGAGCTCTAGTAACTTCAAGGAGATGTTTGCTTTTGCTTTCAGCCACCCTGTTCTATTGAGGTGTATTATTACAATAACTTTGATGCACAATCCCTTTCTCAGCAAAAAAATTTCCTAACACATTGTTAAAATAATCCTTTCCATTATCACTTCGAAAAATTTTCATTTAAGTCTGAAATTGTGTTTGGACCATTGTATAAAAATTTTTGAACACATTTTCAACATCAGATTTTTTCTTTTAGAAGGAAAACCCAGGTAACCCTAGTATGATCATCAATAAATGTGATGAACCAACGTTTTCTAGAAAAGGTTGTAACTTTAGAAGGACCCCATATGTCACTATGAATGATGGTAAATGACTTTGATTTTTTATAAGGTTGAGAAGGAAAAATAGCACGATGAAGTTTAGCTAATTCACAAAATTCACACCAGAAAATAGAAGGTTTTTTATTCATGAATAACTTGGGTAACAAATTCTTTAAATATTGAAAATTAGGATGTCCTGATCGATAATGCCATAACATAATCTCGTTGTCACTGGAACTAAAAATAGAATTAAAACAAATTTGCAGATCTTGCCTTCCAAAGGTTGATCCTTTATTAAAGATATAGAGGCCACCATCCTGTCTAGCACTGCTAATCATCTTCCCTGAGATTAAATCCTAAAACTCACAATACGAATGCCAAAAATTAACTTGACAATTATGATCACGAGTTAGTTTACTGACAGACGAGATTATAAGACAAATGAGGAACATGAACATCTTCAAGGGTTAAAAATGGGGAAATAGTAATTTTGCCTTTCCTAGCAATTGTAGCAAAGGAACCATCAGCAATTTTAACCTTTTGATTTCCTGCACAAGGTATATACGACGAAAACGATTGTGATGTCCTCATACGATCAGTAGCACCTGAATCTAAGATCCAAGAGTCATTGGAATTGGTATAAGCGATGGCTGTAGTGAAAAAATTACCTGACTGTGCTGAAGTGCAGTTTGAACTAGAATTTCCTATAGATTGGGACTGAAACATTTTGTACAGGTTTTCTATTTGCTCTTTGGTGAAAGGAAGAGAATTTGAGGATGACTGCTGCCCTCGATCCGTATTGCTAACTTGAAGTGCACAAGAATCTCCCCCTGACCGTGCATCACCTCCAGGTTTTTTCTTCCAATTCGCAGGTTTTCCAGGAAGCTTCCAACAAGTCTCCCATGCATGCCAAGGCTTCCGACAATGATCACACCAAGGCCTTTGTTTACCCCCTCGCCTATCTCCTTTCGAATCAGTACCACGAGCGACAAGGGCGCATCCATCAATGTCTATTTTTGGTTCCTCGGCTTTCTTCAACATCACTCGTCTCCGAGCTTCTTCTCAACGCACCTCGAAGAAGACTTCTCTAATAGAAGGTAAGGGTTTTCATCCTAGTATTCGCCCTCAAACCTCATCAAGGTCTTTATTTAGACCAACTAAAAATACGAACAAACGACTTCTCTCCATCTTCTTCTTGTATCGAATACCGTCATTTGTGCATTCCCACTTTTCATCTTCGAACATATCTAATTCCTACCAAAGCGCCATCATCTCGTTATAGTAGGTTGTTACCTCTCGATCCACTTGTTGCATCCACCACATCTGGGTATTTAATTCGAACAATTGAGAATGATTCTCCAAGTCGGAATAAGTTTCTCGAACCTCTTCCAAAACATCTCGTGCGGTTGGCAGAAACATGAAAGGTTCACTTCACCATTCAAATACCCAAGTTTCCCCCTACCTTCGATCACCAAACGAACAGATTGAGACCACTCAAGATAGTTTTTACCATTCAACTTGTGAATAGTAATCTAAAGAGAATTTTCAGTGAAAGAAACAGCTAAAAGAGGCTGAGAAATTCCCTCTGAAGATGCCGTACCACTAGTAGTTTCTAAAGAGGCTATATTTGAGCCAACCATGACAGCATTGAAATTCATGATCGAACCCTAGAAGCTCTGATACCATGTAAAAAAATAATAACAGAAGGAAAAGAAGAAGAATAATCTTATTTCCTTCAGGCTGAATTTTACAATCTTAAATAGTATGATAAATAACTATAAATTAAGAAAAAAAACAAAAAATCTGGGAATCAGTGATACATATTTGATATCACTTTCTTTTATAAACAAATTAAGCTAATTATTAAAAGTTAATCCCTGGGAATCAGATTACAACTAATTCCTAAAAATCAAGTCATAAATTATTGGCTTCCACATTAATTTACCGACCGATACAAAGGTCTTGTGTATTCAAACGAGCATCAAGCGCAAAAAAGAAGAGGCACTGTCTTGCAGCACCACCAAGGATCTAATCAGTTGTTAGGTCATGAGATCAACAATAACTCTTCAAAAATTCTTGACAATAATCTTCCAAGTAATTCTGTGTCAAATTCTTGAAATCAACTTGATCTTCCCATTGCTCTTAAGAAAGGTGTTAGGTTAATTTTATATCTTATAAAAATGTTTCATCTCCTTATCGTGCTTTTATTTCACAAGTGTATAGTGTGGTCATTCCAAATAGTGTACAGGAGGCTCTAAATGTTCTTGAGCGGAAAGAAGCTATATTTGAGGAGATGAGAGCTCTGGAGAAGAATGCTACTTGGGAGAAGGTGGATCTGCCACATGGTAAGACAGTTGTTGGCTGTAAATGGGTATTCACTGTGAAGTATAATTCAGATGGATCCTTGGAGAGATACAAGGCTCGTTTAGTAGCTAAAGGCTTCACACAGACTTATGGAGTTGACTACTTTGAAATTTTTTCTCCAATGGCAAAATTAAATATAGTTCGAGTACTCTTGTCTGTTGCAGCTAACCTTGACTGGCCATTAAATCAGTTGGATGTGAAGAATGTTTTTCTAAATAGAAACCTAGAGGAGGAAATCTATATGGAGCCTCCACTTGGTTTTACTTAGGGGTTTGGATCTAAGGTATGCAAGCTAAAAAAATCAGGGAAAGGACTCTTCTTCAAGAAGAATGACAAGAGAGGAATAGAGGTGTATACAGATGCTGATTGGGCAGGTTCAGTCATTGATAGAAGATCAACATCAAGGTACTGTACGTCCTTATATGGCAATTTAGTCACTTGGAGAAGCAAGAAGCAGAGTGTTGCTGCCAGGAGTAGTGCTGAAGCTGAGTATAGGTCAATGGCTCAGGGAGTTTGTGAGGTATTTTGGCTAAAAAGGGTACCAGAAGAACTTAAGAGGCAAGTTAGTCTTCCTATGAAGTTGTACTATGATAACAAGGCGGCTATCAGCATTGATTATAATGCTAAGCTTGGAGAGGTGAAAGATGGTGTTCCAGTTGATACAGGGAGATATCAAAGGCTGGTTGGGAGGCTAATTTACTTGTCCCATACTCAACCAGATATTGCTTTTGCTGTGAGCATGGTGAGTCAATTTATGCATTCCCCATATGAGGAACATCTTGAGGCTGTGTATCGAATTCTTCGATATCTAAAGGGTACACCAAGGAAAGGACTCTTCTTCAAGAAGAATGAGAAGAGAGGAATAGAGGTGTATACAGATGCTGATTGGGCAGGTTCAGTCATTGATAGAAGATCAACATCAGGGTACTGTACGTTCCTATATGGCAATTTAGTCACTTGGAGAAGCAAGAAGCAGAGTGTTGTTGCCAGGAGTAGTGTTGAAGCTGAGTATAGGTCAATGGCTCAAGGAGTTTGTGAGGTACTTTGGCTAAAAAGGGTACTAGAAGAATTTAAGAGGCCAGTTAGTCTTCCTATGAATTTGTACTGTGATAACAAGGCAGCTTTCAGCATTGCTTATAATCCAGTTTTACATGACAGGACGAAATATGTTGAGACTGACAGACACTTTATAAAAGAAAAACTTGAAGGAGGAGTAATTTGTACTCCATTTATTCCTACCATATAGCAGGTTGCAGACATTCTAACCAAGGGCTTGGTGAGAGCAATTTGAGCTTCAAGTTAGCAAGTTGGGCATGATAGACATCTTTGCACCAATTTGAGGGGGAGTGTCGCTAAATTAATGTGGAAGTCAATAATTTACAACCTGATTTTTAGGAATTAGTTGTAATCTGATTCCTATGGATTAGCTTTTAATAATTAACTTAATTGTTCCTAAAATAAAGGGATATTAGATATGTATCATTGATTCCTAGATCTTTTGTTTCTTTCCTAATTTATAGTTACTTATCATACTATTTAAGATTGTAAAATTCAGTAAGAAGAAAATAAGATTATTATTCTTCTTTTCCCTCTGTTATTATTTTCTACAGGTAAGAATAAATGGAGTACAAATTACTCCTTCAAGTTTTTCTTTTATAAAGTGTGTCAGTCTCAACATGTTTCGTCCTGTCATGTAAAACTGGATTATAAGCAATGCTAATAGCTGCCTTGTTATCATAGTGCAAATTCATAGGAAGACTAACTGGCCTCTTAAATTCTTCTAGTACCCTTTTTAGCCAAAGTACCTCACAAACTCCTTGAGCCATTGACCTATACTCAGCCTCAGCACTACTCCTGGCAACAACACTCTGCTTCTTGCTTCTCCAAGTGACTAAATTGCCATATAGGAACGTACGGTACCCTAATGTTGATCTTCTATCAATGACTGAACCTGCCCAATCAACATCTGTATACACCTCTATTCCTCTCTTCTCATTCTTCTTGAAGAAGAGTCCTTTCCCTGGTGTACCCTTCAGATATCGAAGAATTCGAGACACAGCCTCAAGATGTTCCTCATATGGGGAATGCATAAATTGACTCACCATGCTCACAGCAAAAGCAATATCTGGTCGAGTATGGGACAAGTAAATTAGTCTCCCAACTAGTCTTTGATATCTCCCTGTATCAACTGGAACACCATCTTTCACCTCTCCAAGCTTAGCATTAACTTCTATTGGGGTGTTAGAAGGTTTGCATCCACTCATCCCAATTTCTTTCAAGAGATCTAATATATATTTTCGTTGTGACACTACAATACCCTTTTTTGATCTTGCAACTGCCATTCCAAGAAAATACGTAACTGGCCCAAATCTTTAATCTCAAATTCTTTGGCTAGACTCTGCTTCAATCTGCTCATCTGTTCTATATCATCTCCTGTCAAGATAATATCATCTACATAAACAATCAAAACTAAGATCTTATCTTTAGCAGAACTCTTTGTGAAAAGAGTATGATCAGATTGTCCTTGGCTATAGCCTTGGCTTTTAACAAACTTTGTGAATCTCTCGAACCAAGCTCTAGGTGACTGTTTAAGACCATATAAAGGTTTTTTTAGCTTGCATACCTTGGATCCAAACCCCTCAGTAAAACCAAGTGGAGGCTCCATATAGACTTCCTCCTCTAGGTCTCCATTCAGAAAAGCATTCTTCACATCCAACTGATTAAATAGCCAATCAAGGTTAGCTGCAACAGACAAGAGTACTCGAACTGTATTTAGTTTTGCCACTGGAGAAAAAGTTTCAGAGTAGTCAACTCCATAAGTCTGAGTGAAGCCTTTAGCTACTAAAAAAGCCTTGTATCTCTCCAAGGATCCATCTGAATTATACTTCACAGTGAATACCCATTTACAGCCAACAATTGTCTTACCATGTGGCAGATCTACCTTCTCCCAAGTAGCATTCTTCTCCAGAGCTCTCATCTCCTCAAATATAGCTTCTTTCCACTCAAGAACATTTAGAGCCTCCTGTACACTATTTGGAATGACCACACTATACACTTGTGAAATAAAAGCACGATAAGGAGATGAAACATTTTTATAAGATATAAAATTAACCTAACACCTTTCTTAAGAGCAATGGGAAGATCAAGTTGATTTCAAGAATTTGACACAGAATTACTTGGAAGATTATTGTCAAGAATTTTTGAAGAGTTATTGTTGATCTCATGACCTAACAACTGATTAGATTCTTGGTGGTGCTGCAAGACAGTGCCTCTTCTTTTTTGCGCTTGATGCTCGTTTGAATACACAAGACCTTTGTATCGTTTCGCACCCATTTATGTTGTTTCAGTATTTTGATTTTGAGATGGCACTAATGAAGGTTGTCCAACAGTTTCAACATCTAATTCATTTGTTTTCCCAAATTTTGTGTTTTCTCCTTCATTTTCTGTAAGAGATTGTTTAGTTGGAACATCATCATGACCAAACTCAAATGTTAAATCAGAACCATTTAACAATACATCTTCACTACTGCTCTCCCCCTGAAGATGGGAATTGCAATAATATGACTGTCCTTCAAAGAAGGTGACATCCATTGACACAAACATTTTTTGCAAAACAGGATTAAAACATTTGTAACCTCTTTGATTTGTAGGATAGCCTACAAAAATACATTTATGTGCTTTTGGATCAAGTTTTGTACGTCTAGGGTCATGATTGTGAAAAAAAGCAGTACTTCCAAAAATTTTTAAGGGAATGACTGTTGTTAGCCGAGAGGTGGAAAAACATTCATTGAAAACCTTTATTGGTGTTTTGAATCTTAAAATTCTTGTAGGCATTCTATTGATCAGGTATGTGGCTGTTAAAATTGCTTCTCCCCAACGATTTTTAAGGGAATGACTGTTGTTAGCCGAGAGGTGGAAAAACATTCATTGAAAACCTTTATTGGTGTTTTGAATCTTAAAATTCTTGTAGGCATTCTATTGATCAGGTATGTGGCTGTTAAAATTGCTTCTCCCCAACGATATTTTGGAACCTTAGTTGTAAAACTTAGAGCTCTAGCAACTTCGAGGAGATGTTTGTTTTTTCTTTCAGCCACCCCGTTCTGTTGAGGTGTATTATTACAAGAACTTTGATGCACAATCCCTTTCTCAGCAAAAAAATTTCTAACACATTGTTAAAATACTCCTTTCCATTATCACTTCGAAAAATTTTAATTTGAGCCTGAAATTGTGTTTGAACCATTATATAAAAATTTTTGAACACATTTTCAGCATCAGATTTTTCTTTTAGAAGAAAAACCCAAGTAACCCTAGTATGATCATCAATAAATGTGATGAACCAACATTTTCCAGAAAATGTTGTCACTTTAGAAGGACCCCATATGTCACTATGAATGATGGTAAATGGCTTTGATTTTTTATAAGTTTGAGAAGAAAAAATAGCACGATGATGTTTAGCTAATTCACAAAATTCACACCAGAAAACACAAGGTTTTTTATTCATGAATAACTTGGGTAACAAATTCTTTAAATATTGAAAATTAGGATATCCTAATCGATAATGCCATAACATAATCTCACTGTCACTGGAACTAGAAATAGAATTGAAACAAGTTTGCAGATCTTGCCTTCCAAAAGTTTATCCTTTATTTAAGATATAGAGGCCACCATCCTGTCTAGCACTGCCAATCATCTTCCCTGAGGTTAAATCCTGAAACTCACAATAGGAAGGCCAAAAATTAACTTGACAATTATGATCACAAGTTAGTTTACTGAGAGACAAGAGATTATAAGACAAATGAGGAACATGAAGAACATCTTTAAGGGTTAAAAATGGGGAAATAGTAATTTTGCCTTTCCTAGCAATTGTAGCAAAGGAACCATCAGCAATTTTAACCTTTTGATTTCCTGCACAAGGTATATATGACGAAAACGATTGTGATGTCCCTGTCATATGATCAGTACCACCTGAATCTAAGATCCAGGAGTCGTTAGAATTGGTATAAGCGATGGCTGTAGTGAAAAAATTACCTGACTGTACTAAAGTGCAGTTTGAACTAGAATTTCCTATAGATTGGGACTGAAACATTTTGTACAGGTGCTCTATTTGCTCTTTGGTGAAAGGAAGAGAATTTGAGGATGACTGCTGCCCTGGATCCGTATTGCTAACTTGAAATGCATGAGAATCTCCCCCTGACCGTGCATCACCTCCAGGTTTTTTCTTCCAATTCGCAGGTTTTCCATGAAGCTTCCAACAAGTCTCCCGTGTATGCCAAGGCTTCCGACAATGATCACACCAAGGCCTTTGTTTACCCCCTCGCCTATCTCCTTCCGAATCAGTAACCCGAGCGACAAGGGCGGATCCATCAATGTCTATTTTTGGTTCCTCGGCTTTCTTCAACATCACTTGTCTCCGAGCTTCTTTTCTACGCACCTCGGAGAAGACTTCTCTGATAGAAGGTAAGGGTTTTCGTCCTAGTATTCGCCCTCGAACCTCATCAAGGTCTTTATTTAGACCAGCTAAAAATACAAACACACGACTTCTCTCCTTCTTCTTCTTGTATCGAATAGTGTCATTTGTGCATTCCCACTTCTCATCTTCGAACATATCCAATTCCTGCCAAAGCGTCATCATCTCGTTATAGTAGGCTGTTACCTCTCGATCCCCATGTTGCATCCGCCACATCTGGGTATTTAATTCAAACAATTGAGAATGATTCTCCAAGTCGGAATAAGTTTCTCGAACCACTTCCCAAACATCTCGTGCGGTTGATAGAAACATGAAAGGTTTTCCCACAACTGGATCCATGGAGTTGATCAACCAGGCAGTAACCATTGAATTTTCTGATCGCCATTGCTTGTTTGGGATCACTAATATCTGGCTGTTTCACTTCGCCATTCAAATACCCAAGTTTCCCCTTACCGTCGATCACTAAACGCACGGATTGAGACCACTCAAGATAATTTTTACCATTCAGTTTGTGAATAGTAATCTGAAGAGAATTTTCAGTGAAAGAAATAGTTGAAAGTGGTTGAAAAATTCCATCTGAAGATGTCGTGCCACTAGTAGTTTCTGAAGAGGCTGTATTCGAGCCAACCATGGCAGCCTTAAAATTCATGATCGAGCCCTAGAAGCTCTAATACCATGTAGAAAATAATAACAGAGGAAAAAGAAGAAGAATAATAATCTTATTTTCTTCTTGCTGAATTTTACAATCTTAAATAGTATGATAAGTAACTATAAATTAGGAAAGAAATAGATGATCTAAGAATCAGTGATACATATCTGATATCCATTTATTTTAGGAACAATTAAGTTAATTATTAAAAGCTAATCCCTAGGAATCAGATTACAACTAATTCCTAAAAATCAGGTTGTAAATTGACTTCCACATTAATTTACCGACACTACCACACAGCAAGCTGCAGACATTCTAACCAAGGGCTTGGTGAGATAGCAATTTGGTTAGCAAGTTGGGCATGAAAGACATCTTTGCACAAACTTGAGGGGGGCTGTCGGTAAATTAATGTTGAAGTCAATAATTTACAACCAGATTTTTAGGAATTAGTTGTAATCTGATACCTAGGGATTATCTTTTAATAATTAACTTAATTTGTTCCTAAAATAAAGGGATATCAGATATGTATCATTGATTCCCAAAGTTTCTGTTTTTTTCCTAATTTATAGTTACTTATCATACTATTTAAGATTATAAAATTCAGCCAGAAGGAAATAAGATTATTCTTCTTTTCCCTCTGTTAATATTTTTTTACATGGTATCAGAGCTTCTAGGGCTCGATCATGAATTTCAAAGCTGCCATGGTTGGCTCGAACATAGCGTCTTCAGAAACTACTAGTGGCACGACATCTTCAAAAACCTCGTTCTTCACAAGATAGAGATAGCAGGGGAAATGTTGCACACAAAGGTAACTTCCTAACAACTCTTAATGCTAGATGGGGAAATATACAATCTTGGATTGTGGATTCAGGGGCATCTGATCATATGACTGGAGATGCCACGGTGTCTCATATAAATACCACTTGTCATGACAATACCACGGTACGAATTGCAGATGGAACATACTAAGGTGGCTGGTATAGGTTCGATTGTGAAATCTAAAGACATAATACTTGATTCAGTTTTGTTTGTTCCAAATTTAGATAGCAAGTTAACTAAGGATCTCAATTGTGTTGCTAAGTTTCTTCCAAATATGTGTGAATTTCAGGTTTTGAACTTGGGAAGACGATTGGCAATGATAGGATGTGCGCGGGTCTCTATCTTTTGAGAGTTGATGTGCCCGAAAAGACAGTCCAAAAGATTTCGTGTAGCTTCTGGCACTATCGATTAGGACATTCAAACTTTGTGTACCTAAGAAAACTTTTTCCCTCTTTATTCAATAATCATGAAAAGTCCTTTCAGTGTGAAGTTTGCCAGCTATCTAAACATACCCGTAATTCCTATCCAAATCAGTCCTATAAGCCTCCTCACCCTTTCTCAATGATACATAGTGACATTTGGAGACCGTCTAGGATAAATAACATCACAAGTTCCAGATGGTTTGTTACCTTTATCGATGATCACACAAGGATCACCTGGCTTCTTTTTATGAAAGAAAAATCTCAAGTGGGACAAATATTTCAGAATTTCAGCAAAATGATACAAACACAACTCCAAGCAAAAATTCAAGTTCTTAAGACAGACAATGGAAGGGAATATTTCCATTCAAAACTTGGCTCATACCTACTAGAGCAATGCATCATACATCAGAGTTCATGTGTTGACACTTCTCAACAAAATGGAGTGGCTGAATGGAAGAATAGGCACATCCTGGAAGTTGCCCGATCCTTAATGATGACAACACATGTTCCAAAACAGTTTTGGGGAGAGGCAATTCTCACAGCCACCTATCTCATTAACCGGATGCCATCTCGTGTGTTAAACTTCTAAACACCATGCAATAAACTCCTAACCACCTATCCTAACACTCGTCTTCTAGCCAACATTCCTGTCAAAGTTTTTGGTTGCATAGCATTTGTCCACATCCATCAACAACATCGCAGTGAGTTAGTCCCAAGAGCCATAAAATGCATCTTTCTTGGTTACTCCCCACACCAAAAGGGTTACAAATGCTATTCTCCTGCCACTTTCTTTGAAGATCAACCATATTATCCCAAATCTGACATTCAGGGGGAGAACCGAATCACCAAGGAATATCATCTTTGGGATAGAACTGAGTTTCTTGAACCTGAGGCGTCCTCGTCCTTTCTTTTTCCAAGACTAGTTCCCAACTTGGTTGAGCCACACCTTGAGCTAAACACCACACCACAACTTGATTCTTCAAATAACCCAAACCCTGACCCTACTACACAGGTGAAAGGAAAAGAATTACTTGTCTATTCCAGGAAACAGAAAACTCAAAAGGGAGACAGAGGACCATACAGCCTTATTTGTAGGATATAAATAGCTGAAGAGACATGCCTCAAACAGCTAGGTTATTCAAAAACAGAAACTAAATTGCTGCAGGGATATTCTCCTAAAGATTAGGGAGAGTATCTACTAAAAAAGGATAATTACTGGAGAGTTATCTCTCCTAAAAATAAGGAAAATTATCTCCTAAAAATCAGGGAGATTATCTATTAGCAAAGGAGGAGAGAAATCCTCCTCTAGAATTCTACACTAGGATAGGCTATATGAACCAATATATGATCTCACACTAAGTCGTCAGCATGAATTCTCCTCCTCTTGGATATTCCTTAAGGAAGAAAAATCTGAGGTTAGTCAGATCTTCAAAAACTTCAGCAGCATGATTCATACCCAATTTCAAAGAAAAAGCCAAATCCTAAGGACTAATATTGCAAAAGACTACTAAAATGCTGTTCTATGAGATTTTCTAAAATCAAAAGGTATAATTCACCAAAGTTCTTGCGTTGAAACTCCTTAACAAAATGGGATAGCTAAATGAGAAAAAATAGACCCCTCTAAGAACCAAGCTTCATCCTCTAGTTCAATCTGTCTCCTCTCCATCCATCCAAAACACCCTCCAAAATCATCCAAAATAATGAGTTCATAGTCTAGACAAAGGAGGAACAACAAAAACTTGGGAGGATAATGAGTGTCAACAACATTTGATTACTGTTCAATAATCAAACCTAAACTGAACATCGACAAAGACACTCTCAGGTAACACAGAACCCAACCTTAGTTTGATTATCTTGATTTACCTATAGTTGTACATAAAGGGGTTCGATCATGCCAATCATCCCATTAGCAAATTAATTTCCTATGAGAAATTGTCTCCAGGATACAAAGCATTTGTGACAAGCCTTACTGATATTCATATCCCAAGTAGTGTTCATGAAGCATTGCAGAAGCCAAAATGAAGGCTATTGAAAATGAAGTGTGTGCTCTTGAGAAAAATAGGACTTGGGAACTCACTTATCTACCTAACAAGAAAGTACAATCGACTACAAATGGATATTCACCATAAAATACAAAGCTAATGGCGATATTGACAAATTCAAAGCTCACCTTTTGCCAGGGGGCAATCCTATGGATCGATTATCAGGAGATCTTTGCCCCTGTAGCAAAGCTGAACACAATCAATGTTCTCCTGTCGTTAGCAGTTTATCAAGATTGGCAACTCCATCAATTGGATGTTAAGAATGCATTTCTTAACAGTAAGCTGGAGGAAGAAGTTTACATGGAGATACCTTCGGGTTTAGAGAAGAAAATAACATCAACAATGTTTGTCAGTTGAAGAAGTCACCATACGGTTTCAAACAATCACTTAGAGCCTGGTTCAATAGGTTTACCAAAATCATCAAGAAGTTTGGATACAATGTCAAGCTGATCATACCTTTGTCATTGTTTATGTTGATGACATTATTTTAACAGGGGATAATGAGTCTAAAATCAGTAATTTCAAGAAGTTTTTGGAACATGAATCAAGAATAAAGACTTGGAGAATTTAAAATATTTTCTCGAGATAGAAGTACCTTGATCAAAAAGGGGAATTGTAGTTTCACAACAGAAGTATGTACTAGATTTACTAAAGGAGACAAGGATGTTTGGCTGCAAACCTACTGATACACCAATGGACAACAACTACAAACAGAGCATTACTGAAGAAAAGAAAATGCTCTACCAATGACTTGTGGGCAAACTTATCTCTCTCCCACACAAGACCAGCATCAGTTTTTCAATTAGTGTTGCAAGTCAATTTATGAATAACCTAACTGAGAAACACATGGAGGAGGTCTATCGAATTCTCAATTATCTAAAGATGACCCCAGGTGTTGGATTGTTGTTCAAAAGAACTCAAGACCAAGATGTTCACATTTATTCAGATGCAGATTGGGCCGATTCCACCAGTGAGTGAAGGTCTACTTTAGGCTATTGCACTTACGTATGGCGAAACCTAGTTACATGGAGTAAGAAGCAATCTATTGTTGCTAGGAGTAGTGCACAGGCAGAATTCAGAGCAATAGCTCATGGAGTTTGTGACGGGATGTGGCTTAAAATGGTTCTTGATGAACTAAGAATTCCTTTAGGTTAACCTATGAAGAAGTACTGTGATAATCAAGCCACAATAAGTACTGCCAAGAATATAGCTCATCATAATAGAACAAAACATGTGGAGATAGATCTTTATTTCATCAAAGAAAAATTGGATAGGGGAATTATTTCTTTGCTCCACACGCCCTCTTCTCTTCAAATTGCTGATGTCTTCACCAAAGCCTTGCCATGAACCAACTTTAAAGATCTTAAATCTAAGCTGGGAATCATTAACACCTACGACTCAAGGGGGAGTGTGGAAAGTTGTATTCATAGGGATTACAATATTATTTTATTTGCTCTCTTTAGACAAGATTGGTGTCATCCTTGATTTTCTGAGATTTTCTCTCCATCAAGTCAGGGATTAGTTTCCTAATTCTTACTCTAGTCCAGCCTATATATTTCCCTTAGTCTTGTACCAAAACAGATTAATATGGTATCAAATTATTTCATAAGTATATAACACCATGCTCAAGGCTTCTCATCATTTTTCTGGGGTTTAGAAGTATTTCAACCTCCAACATGATCCTCAGCAACAACCAGGACTGAGTTCTCTGTCATACCACTTGGATATACATGCTTTTTACCAAGCATGACAAACCTTCAGCTTTCCCCACATCGCACCTCAGAAAAAACCTCGTTAATGGAAGACAAGGGATTCCTTCCAATAATTCTTCCTTGAACCTCATCAAACTCCACATTAAGGCCAACAAGAAACTTGAAAACATGATTAGCATCAACAATTGTCCAATAGTGACTCCAATCATTGGGACACTTCCGCTCATAATCATTGAAGAGATCCAAGTCTTGCCACACACGTTTGAGTTGAAATACTTTGTGACAGTATCATTACCTTGGCGAATGTCACCGAGTTTCAAGGTGAGTTCATAGACTTGAGATCGGTTACCCAAATCATAATACATTTGAGTAACATTATCCCAAAGCTCTTTGGCAGTAGAGTAACACAATTAGTTGGAACTGGTATCCTCTTCCATGGAATTCACGAGCCACGTCATGACCATGGAATTCTTAGTGTCCCAAGTTGCGTGTGATGGATCCATATTGGCTGGCTACCAAGTATCTCCGCTCAAGTAACTAATTTTTCCTCACCTTCTAATATACCCGTGAACCGACTGAAACCGATATAAGAAAGTATCACCATTAAGACAAATGGTTGTAATTTGAATTGGGTGAGACTTGGTGTTGGAGGAAACACGAGTGTGGGTTACAAGAGTTGAAACAGGGTCTGACATGATGGTGTTGGGGAACGTCAACATAAAGGGGTAGCCTAGGGTGAGGGTGACAGTAGAGAGAAAAAGTCTTAAGGTTTTACAAGAATTGAAAAACTCCCTACTTTTGATACCATAAAGTTGGCAGACAAATTTTGGGAGAGAACCTTATTTTAATTTTATCACACTAATTACAAAAGAATTAGTCCCTCCTTATAGCAGTGGAGAGCACAAAAAATAGGAAGCAAAATAACAACACTAATTACAATTCCTAAAAAATTCTCAACTCTTATTTCTTTCTAATTTCACACTTTCCTAACTATAAGAAAAGGAAAGATACCTGCACAAAGTAAGGAAACCAGGATTGTGTAATCAATTCTGGATTTCCCTCTTTTCCACAAGAACCATTCATTAAAAAACGATATCAAAAAGGCTTAAAGTGGACAAGTTATCATGAATTCAGACAACCACCCATTCTACAACACACCCAATTGATAGAAGGTTAAAACTCTCATATCTATATTTTCTACAAACTCCAATCACATATATGCACAGACCATTCAAACCCAATAGAAAATGAATATAAAATGTCACCACCTTAAAATTCTATCTAAGACAACAATATCACATGTTCAAAACATCTATATGTATACACAGATCTAGCAAGAAATAAACAAATAAGAAAAGTCACATTGCATACTCTTTTATTTCATCATAACTCTTCTGTTTTAAGCGAGATACAAACTCCTTCCAGTCAAATTCCCCGGCCCCAAACCTGAAGTCAAAAATAAATTACACCATTGAAAATACCACAATGAGACTCAAAATATTAAACCCATCAAAAGCTTCATATTCTTACAATCAAAATTTGCTAAAATAAAAGGCTAGTAAATGACATTCACTCACTCAAAGAAGGAGAGAGATAGAGGATATTAACAATCCTCGAATAGCACCAAAAATATTATAACAGAAGGACTGACCTCATTAATATCTGCACAAATGCAGCCCTCTGACTCTGATTGAAACCAAGCACCCTGAATGACTTTCCTTCACCTTCCATTAGAGGAATTGGCTCCATATTATCCACTGCAAAATTGGTTTAAAATTGGAAAGTTAATCAAAACGTGATTAATATATTTTTGCCAGTGACACCTTACACTTTTTAAGGACAACCAAAACATACTACGAACTCTCTTCCTGTAAGGCTTTCTCCCAGACTGGTCTGCAGATGAAGTTGTATCACCATCAGTCAATTCAGCTTCAAAGTTATCGTCCTCACCATCAGAGCTTACATCTTCCAAACCAGCAAGATCATCTTCCTCAACAGATACCATCTAAAGAAATTCAGAGAGTAGAAGTTTAAAATTCCTCGGCAAAAAGAACAGATAATAGATCTTCCTAAATGCCAGGAAGTCAATTAAGTACCACCACAACATTAAAGTCCAGCACAATCAATAAGCAGGGTGAAGTTAAGTCATTTGACTCCTGAGGCAGCTTAAACAAACCAATATCTGACTTGATCAAATTTTGATGTTATGCTGATAATATGATACCTGCTTACGGCTTCTCTTTCCTTTTCCCAGAGCATTGAACTCCTCAACTTTATGAACTTCGTATCTATCTCGCAACAACTCTTCCCAGTAGCTTATTCTTTCAGAATTGTTCATGGTGTTTTTATTTTCCACAGCCACTTTTTGAGCTTCTTCTTCTGCAATAGTTTCTGCTTCCTCGATATATTCAAAATTAGCTACCTGCAGCAAATGACAGTAGTTATTTTATGTAAGAAACCAAAAAGTAGCAAATTATAGATAGCGAGTACTGAAATGCAGTGAATCCATGTGATTCAACAAACTTGCAACACCAATAATATACTGTCAGAGGTATATATATGGTAAGTTCTCTATTTGGCAGTCCAATCACGCTTGACCAAGAAAGTCAATTATCTAATGACAGGTCAGACTTGCTTAAATCATTTTCCAGTTCAGATACCTACTAATGTTTTAAATGTCAGTCATTGAAAATGGCCAAAAATGGATGCTCCGTTCCAAATACATCCAAACCAAGTGTACACCCATTTCTAATTACTGATCTACGTACAAGAACAATAAAAACATTGATCTTGCCACTGGAACAGATTTTAGTAAGCCCCCAATTCATGTAAATGACTTCTCCATTGATCTTGCAAATGTTTAATTTCTTAATTACACCATGCAAGTCCTATATGTAACAAAATTTTGACTGGTTGCCTAACAGACCCATAAAGAAATAAAAAGCCTTCTGGATATGGCAGACTATAATCCCTACAGGTACTAAATATAATACCAAGTGAAAGAATGTCCCATCAAAGTTAAAAATAATAGACAATTAATGGCAAGTCTCACAACCGAAATCCACACAAAACAACCCTCAAGAGCACAATCTAATCATTGCACTAAATATTCTGTTAATCAAAGTATTCTACAAAACAAAGTCTTCTGGATATGGGAGACTATAATCCCTAGGAGTACTAAATATAATTCCAAGCGAAAGAATGTCCCATCAAAGTAAAAAGTCGTAGACAATTAGTGGCAAGTCTCACAACTGAAGTCCACACAAAACAACCCTCAAGAGCACAATCTACTATCATAGCACTGAATATTCTACTAGCCGAGGTATTCCGCAAAACAAAGTACTACCAAGGCATGCTCAAGAACTACTAAAATTTTGTACTAAAAAAAGTCAAACCAATGTATGTACCAAGGATGCACCGAAATGGAAACTCTTTCTCTCAAAAAATGTCAACTTTAAATGTTCTCAATCATCATCATCATCATCAAAGCTTTTATCCTAATAGATTATGGTAGGCTACATGACCAATATCTAAATTCACGTTAAATCGTCTATATGAATTCTTAACCTCCACACATTCCTATCCAAGGCAATGTGTTCATCCAACTCTAATGCCTCCATTCCTTCCAAGTCTCTTTTTATATTTCTCGATATGGAATTTTAATGATCAGAATTTTGAAGACAATTCAATTAGCAACATGTATCAGGTCATTTTTATGTCAAACCTATAATCAGTTGTTCAAGCCATGTTAGTTTATTAACCAGTATGACTAAGAAAGCAAGCCAATAAAAATTAGCTAAATTACATGAAGTCAAGATATGAAGATAGAACCTTGAAGGCCTTCAAAAATCCATCCTCCTCTTCATCATCTGCTGAAGCCTCTTCTTCGCCAACTTGTTCACGATCAAGTAATCTATCAAAGGTGAAAAAAACAAGAATCAGACTTTCCAAGCTGCAGATGCCCTACATATAGAGCTGGTAGGTGGGCCGGGTTGACCCAATTCAAAACCGGTCCAGTTCGACTCAGCCCAAAACTGAAACTGAAACTGAATTTTCTAGTTTTGAATTCAAAGCTTTTCGAATCAGGCCAAATAAGGGCCCGGCCCGGAGAGGATAGGGACCAACTAGTCCGGCCCAAAAAATCAAAGCCTGTGCCTACAACGGCAGCAGCGGCCAAATGGAGGAGGTGCCTAATGGCCCTCCCTCCTTTTTTTTTTTTCAAATTTTTCATTTTTTTAATTTTTCTCTATAAATACCTCCATTTTCATTGATTTTTCTGTACATTTCTTCTCCAAATTCTCTCAAATTTTCTCTAATTCTCTAATTCTAAATTCCTAATATTATTCTTTTTTCTTCTAAAATTCAAATCCACTTATTATTCTCTTTTATTCTCCAAACATAAATCTAATTTTTTTCCAATTTTCTTTCATTTTTACAATTTTGCAAATTTTATTTCCAACTTCTAAATTCTAATATATACTTACTTCCTTCCAATATATATTCCTACACCTATTTCTTTCAAATTTTCAAAAATTGAAAATGTCATATTTTTCCGTCGTTCATGTTCCATTTCTCGCCCTTTCAATTCTACTGAAATTCCTAATTTGGGTGACGAATCTTTCAATGAATTTGAACCCAATATTCATCCGATAGAAGAGCTTCCTTCAGCAACACCAACACATCATCGTGGTCAAACACAATCGTCAGCTACCACCATTGCCCTACAACATCAAGACCGAAGACGAAGAGTAACCACCCTAAAAAGAGTAAGGTATGAAAGTATTTCGACATTGTGCAAGAAGAAGGTACCAACCAATATTATGCTATTTGTAAAATAAGTAAAATGGTCTATGCTTATAACTCCGGTGAAACAAGTGAGGGTACAGGTACGTACAAAAGACATTTAATTGGTGCACATAATTCAATCCAGATGATGTACAAGAAGAAATTAGGAAAGGTAAACAACCTCAAACTAATGTACATGACGGTAGAAAAAAAAATTACTTTTGAAAAATGTTAATTCTAGATGTGGTTTAGCCTTTTGTTAATATTGACAATCTATATATAAATCAGTTTCTAGACGTATATTGAAAAAAGATTGCATTGACATCTTTAAAGAATATGGGCAAACTTTCATATATAAATTTAGTAATATTTCTTCTAAGGTTAGTTTAACTAGGGATATTTGAACTAGTGTTAACTGTATGAGTTATCTTGTTATAACTTGTCATTGGATAGATGAAGATTAGTGCATGCAAAAACACATTTTATTGTTAGATGTAATAGAAGAATCGCATAATGCATATACTATTAATAAATATATTACTAATGTGTGTAAAGTGTATGTAATTGAAAATAAAGTATTTGTTATTACCTTAGATAATGTTTTGAGTAATACCGCAATTATTCCTAGCTTAATTAAAAGTTTAAACTCAATTATGCAAAGTGTATTTTTCATGTTAGATGTGCATGTTATATTATAAATTTGTGTTCAAAATGGTTTTAATGCTAGTCGCAGTAGCATAGGTTTAATTGATAAAATTAAAACTTAAGCAAAATGGATCCATAACCCAAATCACAAATGTGAATAGAAGCAAATTTGTCAAACAAATAATATAGATGTTAAAGCGTTTCCACTTCCCATGTAAAAAATATGGAACTCACTCCATCGTTTGCTTTTATCTATTTTACCTTATAAAAATCTTATTACTCCTTTTTATAATAATTACACAAGTAGCCCAATTTTAGCAATTTATGATGAAGATTGGATTTTTACTGAATGTTATGTTCATTTATTATTTTCTTTTAAAGACGTAACACCTTACTTTGTTCCAATTGATTTTACAATATTTGATAAATTTTTAAAATTTAAAAATAATCAAACCTTATATTCTGCTGTAAATGACATGGAGAAAATTTTTAAAAAATATTGAGAAACCATTCCTCCTATTATTGTATTGCAACTTTATTAGATCCCAATCATGGTGAGGTATAAAAGAGAGTTTTTTTTTTATTGTTACAAAGATTTTAGAATTAGATGAGCAAATGGCCTTGAATAGGAATCTATGGAGACAGAGAATACATATGGACGATCTAACGTGATTTTAGATATTGGTTCATATAGCCTACCCCAATCTATTGGGATAAAGGCTCTGATGATGATGATGATGATGATGACAAAGATTTTCTTGAGCTTAATTCTATTGAGGACCAAAAGTGCTCAATTAACAATTATTTTTTATAATTGTTTAATTTTTATAAAGGTGAAAGGGAGCAATTCAATCAAGGACAAAAAAAATCAAACGAAGGAACTGACAATGGTGGTAGCAGCAAAAGAAAGGGCATTTTGAACGCAATTAAGGAAGCAACAAAGAGGAGAATGAAGCTAAAAGGAAAAGCCGACGGATTCAGATCAACAACCCAACGAAGTTCTAACCTCAATGAGATAGGATTTTTCTTAAGTCAAAGTTTCCAATAGATGATAATTTTGATATTCTCCAATAGTGAAAAGAAAATCAAAGACAATTTTCAACTTTAGCTTCCATTGCCTAAGATGTTTTTATAGTGCAAGTTTCATCCGTTGCTTCAGAATTCGCATTCTCGACATGTGAAAGAACCCTTTGAGATCATCGAGCCAGTCTTAATCTAGATGCATTGCGCATGCTAACATATCTTAAAGATTGATTTCAAGCGAAATCCCGCAATTACGAGCTTGGAATGACCAATGAGTTGGCTAATAATATTTCGTCGAAAGAAGAAATTTCCCAAACAATCCATATAAATTATGAGGAATAAAAAATAATTTAATTTTTCTTTCTTTTTAAATTGTATGCAAAATTATAAATAAGTTCAATCATATTAAATTTTTTTATGAACTACGATCCCGTGATTTTTACCCTTCTAACTCTTGAAAAAATTTTCCACGTAAAAAATCTTTAGTTTCCTACTCTCTCCTTTTTCTCCTTTATTTTTTTCATTTATTATTATTGTTAAATACCAAATAAACTATTCTCATAACTTAAATTTAGAAAATAAATAATATTTAAAATACAAAATAAATGAATATTTTAAAAACATAATAAATAAATAAATATTTTAAATGCAAAATGAGAAGTTTACTTATATTTTAAATGATAATTCTAATTATATTTCAAATGTAATAAATAAGTTTAGCAAAATTAAAAAATTTTAAAAGTATTTAAGTTTTTTAATATTTTATTATAACAATAACTTTATTAGACAATATTATAATAACTTTATCTTTATAACAATTACTTTAATAAATAAGTTATAATAACTTTATTCATTATAATAACTATTAACATTATTTATTATAAAAATAAATTTATTAGATTAAAACATAAAAATATATTAATATTTATTTTGGTTAAAATTAATAAACAAATTTAAAAAACAAATAAAAAATTTAAAAAATTGAGCCAGCTCGGCCAGATAGCCATTAAACCGGGCTTCTGAGCCAAACCGGTTCAAAGGTTAATAACCATGTAACCGGCCCGACTCAGCCTGGTTTCTAAACCTGGTTAAACCGGTTCCTCTATGTTATGGGCCGAAACCGGTCTGGCCCAGCTCGGGACCGAACCAGTCCAGCCCCTAACCAGCTCTACCTACATAAATCAAATTGTAGCAACAAGAGAGAAAATTAGATTACCTATCAATAGCAACATCATCATAATGAATTTGACGAGATTTTCCTGTTTCATCATTTTCCTCAGCAAATAGTTCCTTTGAGCCGTATCTAATGATGTCATCCAACTCCTCCTAAAGTAAATAACAACCAATTACATTATCAGCTACATGATTGTATTTCTTTCTTTTTGGAAAGGAGGCAAGATCCAACAATAAAACCGTACTCTAACCCAAAATCTTTCAGCAGACGCCAAATAACTTACTACTATTCAATAGAATAAGCATGAGAAATAGAAAATGCACAAAGGATTGGAGTTGTGAAAAGTCACTACACACTTTTAGTTTATTGACACTTTTTTTTTTTTTGGATAAATAGTTTATTTACACTCTGCAGACTTAACAAGGACAGCATAGGATACATCATTGGTAGGGATTACTCAAATGACAATGTCCTTTCATATTGAGTTTTAACCTTGTGTTTTTGTTCTCCAGCAATCTAATTATTTAGGATTGTTCAAATTTTGCACCTAAACCCCAATTTTCAAATACACTCAATTTATGCTCATTCTTCTAAACCATGTAATCATTCTATACTCATTCTTAGCCCACAACTAAATTAATCATGCCAAAAATCTACAATACCTGATTAATATTTTGAGCCTTTAGCCTCCCAACAACAAGATGCTCCAAAACCATTTTCTTCTTAGTCATTTGCATCATCCTTTCTTCTATGGATCCTCTAGTTATGAGCCGATAAATCATCACCTATAACAGAGAAAATACTCCTCATCAAAAACCGTAAAATAAAAAAAGGGAGAAGGCCTTGCCTTATATAAAACACAGAATCAACTCTTAACCTTGTTCGTTTGGCCGAGTCGATGAGCTCTAGCCATTGCTTGTAAATCAGCATGGGGATTCCAATCACTGTAGAGCATGACACATATTTCACTCTCTATGTCAACCGAAAACATAGTAGGGAACATGTAAGATTTGAATATCTAGTAATAACAACCTTATAATAATAAATAAACAAATAAAAAAAAACAGACATTCAATGAAGGCTTCAATATCATACAAGAGAAATATGAAAACTAGTAATGGTTCATTTATTAAGCTAGTGATATCGTAAGTCTTATATCCTTCACTCTAGAATACCAGAAACTAATATGCTGCCACGAGGTATTGTATAGGCAATACTCGATTTCTGGTCCTTATTGTAATCACAACACAATACAGAACTTGCTCGATCACTACAACTTTACATTAATTTCAGGAATTCAGTTATTTGATATTAGCAGAATATCCCTACTCAACCAAAAAAAGTGTAAAACTAAACCAATCAACTATCATGAAAGAAAGCACATACATTATATAGATCACCCAATACAACTCTGCCTGTGTTAGCTAACGCAACCAATCGCAAGCCCGAATAAAGGAGAAGGGTGGCAATAGATCTGGACAACCAGCCATAAAAACTAGTCTAATCTCATGAAATGAACCAATATAAGAACATCATTGGGGCATCCCCTACTCAGCAACACACTGATGAGTGAAAAGATAGGAATGTGTGGAGGAGGAAAATTCATATAGACGATCTAGCATGATTTCAGATATTGGTTCATATAACCTACCCTAATCTCTTGGTGTAAAGGCTTTGATGATGATGATGATAAGATCACTCGATACAAATAGAAAAAGGGGAAACAAAAAAAATGGAAAGGATATATAAGATGGTAACTGTTTGACCTATATCATAAATAATAACCGTATTGGTGGTTGCAAGATTTATACCCAGGCCACCAGCTCTAGTAGAAAATGAAAAAACAAAAGCGGTAAGAATTTTTGGCATTAAGCTAGTGAATATCCTTCACTCTACAATACCAGAAACTAATATGCTGCCACAAGGTAAAGTATAGGCAATATTAGGTTTCTAGTCCTAGTATCATTCGCTTTAGTAATCACAACACAATATCGAACTTGCTCAATCACTACAACTTTACACTAATTTCAGAAATTCAGTCATTTCATGTTAGCAGAATATACCTACTCAACCAAGTAAAGCGTAAAACTAAACCAATCAACCATCATGAAAGAAACACTTACATCATAAAGATCACCCAATACAAACAGAAAAAGTGGAAACAAAAACATTGGAAAGGATAAATCAGAGAATAACTGTTTGACCTATCATAAATGATAACCGTATTGGCAGTTGCAAGATTTATGCCCAAGCCACCAGCTCTAGTAGAAAGTAAAAAACAAAAGCAGGAAGAATTATTGGCATTAAACCGATCTATGCGTATCTGTCTCTCAGCTCCACCAACCTTTCCATCTAGACGTTCATACTGCCAGTTCTAAAAATAAAGAAGGGGAACAACTTAATAAGTAAAATTTCTCCATTTGTATGTAAACCAACTATTTCAGCATAAAAACTTCATGCTAATTCAGAAGGACGTAAACAAAAATAGTATCACGTTAACACCTTATAAGTACAGTAATCCTCCAATAAATCCAACATATGCTGGAATTGTGAATATATAAGAACTCTATGTCCTTGCTCTTTAAGCTTTACCATCATCTTGTCCAATAGTTGCAACTTTCCAGAAGATTCCAGTAGTTGTCTGTAAAGTCATAAAGGTAGAAGTAGACCAGTACATAATTTTAGATGACTAAAAGTCTAAAACAGATATATAGCATACAGAAGAATACTTTCAAAGATAGTTCAAACTAAAAGATTCCAGTTATGAACAAAAAATGATAATATATAGAAATTTTAACAGAAAAGTATGCATTTAACTTTACTTGTAAGCTTCATTTGCATCTTCGATATCTGGTTCAACCCCTTCCAACATATAAGGATGACAGCATAGCTTCCGTAACTCCATAACCACATTGATTAGAGATATCTAATCCAGGAAAAAAAGCATGTCATCTAAGTAGTAGCAACCTGACCTGCCAACACAGTGGTGAGGGTGTGAAGAAGCTTAAGACATGTAAGCTTACTTGTGGACCACCACATCGGGTAAGTATTTGATAGTTACGAGTCAAAATTGCCTTGTAGTATTCTTTCTGCTTGCCACTTAATTCAACACGTAAAATGAGTTCCTTCTTGGGAGGAAGTTCCTTCATGACATCCTTCTTCACCCCTGCATTCATAAATAATTTGAACTAGTTTTTCAACAGGATCATAAGTTAACGAGTAAATACACAAAATAAGGATCTGATAGGTGTAGCTTTAGCAAGCCTAAAAGAATATATTCTTTCCCAATAAAACCAAAGTCCATTGAATCATAGGAAAGGAAAGCCAAAGCGAAATAGCCTGCATTGCATTAGAAGAAGAGATGTTGAACAACCAAACAAGTTGTACACAGGATATGGGGGTATTGAAATCAAAGCCACTACCAGTTAGACAACATTTTGCTCATAAGAAGATGTATGTAACTAAGCAAGCACAATAATACATATGATCCTGTGGAAAGGTTTCAGATATATACTTCTAAGGAGATGTGGGGCCAACATTTTATGAAGTCTTGAAATCTGCTCCTCCTGACTGAGGTCCTTAAATTCCTCCTGAAACTCCTCTAAACTTTGAAACTGAAAGTAGAAAAACAAAACAAAGCCTTCTAAAATCTTCCTGCAACCCTTCATATAATCCATATTCCACAGAACTAACATGATGCTAACCTTTCCAGCATCAAGGAAGTGCATTAGCATGAAAAGTTCATCCAGATTGTTCTAAAACCAAACAAATACCCATAAGTCATATATCGTAATTCACTAAACAAGCATGGCAATGTGTCATCGAAATCTAGGTATCTAAAATATTAATGATATTTGTGATAATTTTCACTATCTCCAATGTAATACCAAAAACAAAGAACAAACCTGAAAAGGAGTTCCAGTCAAAAGAATGCGGTGGTAACTGATATACTGCTTCAATGAAAGAAACAACTTTGAATCTTTATTCTTAAGCCGATGACCTTCATCAACAATCTGCATAATGATGCTTGTATTAGCAAAAACTCACTTAATAACTACAAAACAGACTCAGTGAGCAACAAAATTTCACCATGCACTCCCACTTTATTGGCTTCAATGAAGCTGTGTCCAAGTTAACCATCTCATATGATGTTAACAGGACATCAAACTTTATCCTATCATACTTGCTTTCACTAACAATTTGACCAGATTTCTTTTTCTTAATCTTCTTATGACTTTTAGGATGATAAAATTCATATTCCCTTATAACTGCACGAGCTTGAGCAGAACCAACATACATAACCTGCATCATGTGCATACTCGATTACAAAAGCATATATTGGTAATCAAACTCATAATTTGACATCATTCATGTACATACAACATTCATTTGGGGAGCCCACGTTGCAAATTCCCTTTCCCAGTTCCGTAAAATTGAAAGTGGTGCTACTACCAAATGAGGAGCAACATTCTCTTCGAAAAGAGATGCTAAAAAAGCAATACTCTGGATGGTTTTACCTGCAACCAACAAAAGCAAAGTATTAGCAACCCCATTATCAAGATATAAACTATTAAAACTCCTTCAAAAGCAACCTCTCTTCAGCAGGACTTACCAAGGCCCATCTCATCAGCAAGAATTACATGTGTTTGTTTTGACCAAGAAAAACGCAAGAAGTTCAACCCTTCAAGTTGGTAAGGATGCAGAGAGCCTAGAGTTGCACGAAAATGCAATCAGCAATTAAAAATGACAAACTATATGTGAGCATACTCAGACAAGTTTCAGATTGCAGGAGAAAAAAATAAGAATGTACCTCCAGAAAGAAATTCAGGACTATGTTCATACTGTTGAAATTCCTTTGAGTTTTTCTTGGACTCAACAACTTCTCGAAGAATAACTTTTTGCTTACAAGCAAAAGATTTACGAAACCTGGGTTGAATTTTGTTAAATCTCTCAATTTCAGGTTGAAATTCAGATATGTCCGATTCGAACTCCCAATAACATTCATCATATGGGAGTTCTTTATATTTCACAAGGTACTCCTTCTCACCATCATCATCTCCCCTGAAGAATTTAGTATGAATATCAGACTTCTACATCAGCTACTGAACCAGCAACCAATGCTGAAATCAACTCAGAAAAACACCAATCCAGATTTACAAACAGTAAAATATATCACCATCCAGAACTCAGGTGATATAGAATAACTGAGACTGATTACTGTGTGTCCGCCTGTTCCACCGTAATTAGAAGATAAAATCACTTTTTTTTTCAGCAAGCTCTTAGTATTTTTTAAATAATAATGTCATTTTTACTCACCTGGAGAAAATAATAAAGCAAAATAAAAAATAAGAACTCAAAAAAAAAAACCAACAGAGACAGAGACAGAAGAACACAAACAAAAAACAAAACCAAAAGAGACAGAGACAGATAGAGAAACCTAACCAGCAGGAAAACCTTCAAAGTGAAAATATCATCCAAATCAGAATCAAATGATCAAAATATAGGACATACAACTTAGATATACGTAATATATACCTCCTGAAACTATCATCCAAAGCAAAATCAAATGACCAAAATTGAGGACATAAAACTCATATGTGTGTGTGTAGTAAAGAACATTTTATATAGGTGAACCTGCAAGCAAGAATACGATCAACTATTGTCCACTCAGGTCTAATGGCAACAAAGTCGTCTTCAGAGCTATTGTTTGATGCCATTTGTCGATGGAAGTTGTTCACCTTAGTTCTTAAACGAGGATTGGACTTGAAAGCTTTTAGGAACTCCTTCTCAGGTACCCTAAACACAACCAAGTAGATATATAGTAGATGTTTGCTAAAAAAGTATCATAAACACAATTAACCAGAAATTACCAAGTGCAATGCAAATAAGATAATACTTTCCACTTCACAAGATACTGTTTCACAAATATTTGCTTTGAACCCAACTTGGAAGCATTGTTCTCATCAGCAACAGTAGGACGCATTTCACAATCCAATATCTTGTCAATATCATTCAGAGGGCTAGCCTGCAAGAGCAAAATGGTAATTATCAGCTAGTGCAAACTATTAAAGTAATCCAACCGTTGCATTCACTATATAACAATGTATTATTAAATCATACACATTCAGGGCATCTCCAGTTGTCAGGATGAGGAGCAGCTTTTAACGGAGGAAGTAAACACTTTAGGTGGTATGTATAAGTACATGTGACACAACTCAAGAGATTCCCACTCTCTCCACAGGCTTGGCATGAATTTTCTTTCTGTGATTTTAATCATTAGAACATATAATCTGAATTTTAAATTATATTAACAAGAACCATTTGAACATCACATCTAAATTAAGAACAAAAACATAAAACTAAAGAATTTAACATAATGCCAATATTATTTTCTGCAACTGACCTTCAGCGTTTTCCATGATCCGAAGACCATATAAAGATTAAATATGATACAAGGAGGAAATAAAAAATAGACATCTCATTTAGAGGTAATATATTTTTATCACAAACATAGAAACAAATATTAAAGAAGAAAAAGAGAAAACTGACCGCATCAGTCCTGACTATCCTTTCTAACTTCTCAGTTTTACCAGATTTTCCAGAAACAAAATCGACATCATCATCTGATTCATCCAAATTATAAATTGGCTTCCGATCTGATCTAACCCGAAGCCTCTCAACCAAGCTACTCATCTTCTGCAAACATGACAAAATATACGTATTTTAAAGAATTGAAAGTACCAAGACTAGTGGTCACTTATATAACTTGTAAGCTGAAGGAATGAATTAAACAATAAAAAAAGGAATTACTACAATTCAAAAGAATAAAACATCAATCCAGTGCAATGCTAAAGCAAACATAGACCTTATTCCAACATTACAGAAGAGATCTAAGAGATGGTGGCTTTTTCCACTTTATATTATTGAGACGTTATAAAAACAACTCAAAGCATAATCTTACAGCATTTACTTTTTAAACCTTGCAGTTCCAAACAAAGTATATACCGAAGGAAATCTAAGTAGATTAACAAATAAAAGTAGTGCTTACTAAAATAAAAAATGAATGGATATAGCATTCAAGCCTGCTGCCAAACACAAATCGTTATCCGCCTAGCAAACTACTAAATTTTACCACAGGAAAAATGCCAAATAAGGAAAATTTCCAGTCAAAGATTCTTATCACAATGAATTTGCTCTCATTCCATAACCAGGTTCCTACCTGCCTTACGATTCAGAGAGTTTGCTCTCAATTACACCAAGGGTCAGCGTTGAGTCCATTCTTGTTTGCGGTAGTTATGGACGAACTGACAAAATCCATCCAGGATAAGGTGCCTTGGTGTATGATGTTTGCAGATGATATTGTCCTATGTGCAGAAACTAGAGCGGAGATCAATACAAAGTTGGAATTATGGAGACAAACGTTGGAATCAAAAGGATTTAAACTAAGCAGAGTGAAGACTGAATACATGGAGTGTAAATTCAGTTCTAACCGACTGGAAGAGCATGATGTAGTGAAGTTAGATGGGGTTGCGATACCTAAGCAGGATCATTTTCGATACTTGGGATCAATAATACAGATGGATGGAGAGATTGATGGTGATGTGACCTAAAGGATCCAGGCTGAATGGAGTAAGTAGAGAAGTGCTACAGGTGTGTTGTGCGATAAAGGAATTCCTACATGGTTGAAAGGCAAGTTTTATAGGACAGTTGTTAGACCAACATTGTTATATGGTAGTGAATGTTGGGCGACTAAGAGGCAACATACACAAAAGATGAGTGTAACAAAAATGAGAATGTTACGATGGATATGTGGATATACAAGAAAGGATAGAATGAGAAATGATGATATTCGTAAGATGATTGAAGTGGTACCTATCGAAGACAAAATGTGTGAAAATCGTTTACGTTGATTTGGACATGTAAGACGTAGACCTGTAGATGCTCCAGTTAGGAGAATAGAGGCTATGGATGTTGAGAGAAGGGTTAAGACTAGAGGAAGACCGAAAAAGACTTGGAAGGAAGTAGTTTGGAAAGAATTGGAGGTTTTAGAATTAGATGAGCAAATGGCCTTGAATAGAAATTTATGGAGGCAGAGAATACATATGGACGATCTAACGTGATTTTAGTTATTAGTTCATATAGCCTACCCCAATCTATTGGGATAAAGGCTCTGATGATGATGATGATGATGATGATGAATCCGAGGCCAAAGTAGTTCTGCGTCACATCATGATCCTTTCTTCACATTATTAATACTCTATAATCTCAGATGATTCTAATGATCCAGATCATGTTTTAGTAATAATTATCTGCTTGGGTGATGGAGAATGGGAGCAACAAAATATTTTAGTTTTAGTTTTTTAATTGTTTTAGAGTCATAGGTTGAAAGGTGTTGTGTGTTTAATTTAATTAGTAGGATTAGGATAATAGAGTTTTAATAGAGAATTTGTATCCTATTAGGATTAGGCTTATTTGCTGGCATATAAATAAGCTGTGTAAAAGATAGAGAATAATAATATCAGAATTTTCAGCAAAGTTTTGCTCCTTGGTTGTGTGACTCAACCCTTCTTAGATGTGACTCCTGAGAAACCCAAGGTGAGACTCCTAGGCTTTTATTCTTTACTATTTTAGCAGCATAATTAGCCCCAAATCACACCCTAAACCCTAATTCAAACTTAACTCAAATCTTTTCTACATCATTGTGGTATCTAGCCAGTAGTGGACACCTTAATAATTACAAAGACAGAGAAGAGCAAAAAATATGTTTGATGTACAGTGGGAAACAGCATAATGTTCAAGATCTAGGTAACAATCAGGTTGCATTTAACACAGCTTCATGCATATGGAATGAACCTTGAGGAGATACCACTTATAAGAAAAGATCACAAGTTAATAAATAAAATTTCATAAAGAACTATATTAGAGATACATCTAGATAAAAGAAATAGCTCTGGAGTATGCTAAATGCCAAACAACTTCTTTCAGACTATTACTTTGTCATTAACTTTTCACCAAGAATAAAATTAAATAATTCACTGTTTAATGTTCAAATTCTTTTTTTAGATTTTGAGACAAAAATCTTAATCCTTTTTTCTTTAATTCAAAGTTTAGTAGCTTTTTTAGGATTAAAACTACTCTTCTGATAATTTATGCCAAAATTTTCTAACAATCTGACATTGTGTTGACACAATAAAATGGTGTTTCAAATTTATCTCTAAAATGCCGAGAAAAGACTAAGCAACTAATCCCCATAATTACAATATGTGCGTAATGTGGATCTGTTAATATCCAAAAGATGTTATGCAACTAACTACATCAAGCTTGATTATCTTCATCAATGCATGAAAGACATTCAATCTTAGTCACTGCCATCCCCACAGTTGCACTGTCAGGGATGGAAAATGAATGGCTCCTCACACAACTTGAAAAACCATATGAAGACCATGCCACACTTTACAGAACCTAATGATTTCAACATAGGTAAAAAAACCCATAGAGGCACAAAGTGCAATATTTATGAGAGAGAGAGGGAGAGAAATAATGAAGATACACAATTTTCACAATGAATTCAACCAACATGGATCTCAGCAGCTTATAGTTTCTTTAAATCTACTTCAATAAATAATTTTTCATTCGTGATCTAACTACCTTCCATATGGGAAAACTTCCAGCCAGGAAAAATATAGACTGCAAAACAAATTTTCATTTAAAAATATGAAACAAATGAGTAAGATGAAATTGAGAAAAAGAATAATTGCCGCCCCCCTCTCCTACACCACAAATTAGCATAAAATGGTCGTTCATGTTGCTTGTCTCTTTGTTCATTAAATTAAATGACTTTAGTAAAGAAAAATATAAAATTGGCATACACATGGAGCAAAAATGCTGGGACCATAATTCAGAAGCATATTATGCCTGAATGAATCATGATTGCACAAGCTTGTTGAATAAACACAGCCACCTTTACCTAGCACAGTTAATATTAAATGAAAAAATAATCTAATAGATGGAGCTTTCTGCAGCAAACACTACAGGCAGACAAAGGAAACGGTTCAAGAAGAAAAGTCATTCAGATCAGTGAAAATCCAATGGAGTTATAGGAACTGCCATGTAGTTTAATCTGAAAGTGATAAGTCACCCCCATAAGACCTAATTGGATTAATGATGCGGTCAATAAACCCAGCACACAATGAAATTGGTGATAGAGGAAAGGAAAGCATGCACCATGGCAACATTTGACTACACGGATTAATCAAAATGTCAAAATAGATGTAGGTAAATCTTGAATTTTCATCAAAATATCTTATCACAATAACATACAGAATCAACAAAAAAAAATACAATTGAAAATTACCCTAACCGCTGAAAGTTTAAGCAAAAGACATAGCCACTCACGTATTTTTACCATTAAACAACTATAAAACTAAATGGTTTCATGCCTGCTTTATAAACTGGTTCATAATTTTCAATAATTTCCCCCCGAGCACAATAGACATACACTGGCAAGTATGCATGTCTCTAAAAAATAAAGCAAAAATCATATGAGAAATGCTCCTTATCAACCCTAAAATGAACTTTCAAGTTGACACTTAAACAGTACTACCAAAAGGCAAAACAAACCTATACAGGTGAAAAATTCTTCATTGAAACACAAAAATTTATGAAAAAACGCAATCCCCACTTGGCAGAGCCTTGGGGAAGTTAAAATTAGAACCACATTTCCAACATTCTTAAAGAACAGATATGTCAAACGTAAAATAAATGTACAGGGAGACAAAGTAGAGAAAACAATTACCAAGAATCATGGGATCTGAATTCCCCTTCAGTACGTTGAAGTACTTTGAGAGCCGAGAGCCAAAGTTTCAGTGATATGGCGGAAAGAAGGTGCGCGAGAGAGGAGTCGCGATAAAGAATAACGAGGCAGTGCAAATTTTTTAACATGGACCGCCAGCTTTTGTTGGGGTTTTGAAGTGACGCAAGGGTGTGTCTAACCACACCCTATCTCGGTCTAGATACACCCTAAATTTATTTTTTTTTAAATTAATCCCATATAATATTACAATTTTATCCTAACTATCTCACACCCTAAATCAGCAAACCCTACTCAAAAATCATATTCTCTCCCGTTCAACATTCTCAAATCAAACAAAACCAACTAAAAATTGGTTTCATGGAGTATTTTGATGATAATACAAGCAAGGAATCATTCATCGATGAAGATTTAGTAGAAATGTATCATAATGCTGAAGAGGTATGTTATTATACTTGAAAACGTTGTAATTTTTTCATTTATCGACAAAAAAATACTGGAATTCGACACTCTCTGCAGTAAATTGCTGAGAAACTTATATTTTCGCGGCAGGATGCTACCGAGACGAGTTTGTGGTCTCGGCAACATCCTGCCGAGATCACTTATGTGGTCTCGGTAGGTGCTTCCGAGACCACATAAGTGGTCTCGGCAGTATGTTGCCGAGATCACTAATGTGGTCTGCCGAGACTGCATTAGTGATCTCGGTAGCATCCTGCCGAGACCATGGTCTCTTGGTTACCGAGATTAACCATATATATACTCTCAAGACCATGTTTAATATTTTTTTATTTAATAATAGTTTGTTGTTAACTGATATGTAAAAAAACTAATAATTTGTTGAATATTTGTAGGATAACAGAAGATTAATAGTTTATCAGCATTCAGTGGAGTCTTCTCAATTTGATTGCACTGAGTCATTTACTACGGACAAGGTTTTTTCTACTCGAGAAGAGTTAATAACATGGGCAAGGGAGATGGGCAGAAATGTAGGATTCGTAGTTGTGATTAGAGGATCTGAACCAGCAATTTTTTCAAGAAAGCCTAGATTACGGCTCTGTTGTGAACGAAGTGGAAGATTTAGAGAGTCGAAAAAGAACAAAGCTCAATGCACTGATAAACCAACTCGTAAGGGTGTTGGAACAAGGAAATGTGGCTGCCCATTAGAGCTACTAGGTGTGAAATTAGAAAAGGATGATGAGTGGCAAGTTCAGGTAGTAAATGGGGTGCATAATCATGCACCTGAGATACATTTTGAGGGTCATCCATTTGCTGCAAGATTGTCAGTTGAGGAGAAAGAAGTTGTAGCTGATATAACCAAGAACATGGTCAAACCACGAAATATTCTCATGACGTTGAAAAACAAGAATGAGAAGAATGTAAGTGTTATGAAGACCATTTACAATGCACGACATGCTTACAAATTGATTGAGAAAGCTGGTAGGTCACAAATGCAACAACTAATGAAAATGTTGAACGAGTGTAGCTACATTGAGTGGCATCGGAGTGAAGAGTCAACGGATGTTGTGAAAGAATTGTTTTGGGCACATCCTACCTCGGTAGACTTGTTGCATGCTTTCCCACATGTGTTGATTATGGATTGTACATATAAAACAAATAGATATCGGATGCCACTCCTCGAGATCGTTGGTGTCACATCAACGAATTTGACTTTTTCGGTTGCATTTGTGTACATGGAGGCGAAGCGTCAAGAAAATTACACGTGGGCATTGCAAATGTTAAAAAGTTTAATGGTAGGTGTTGCATCACCATCTGTTATTGTCACAGATCGAGAATTGGCATTGATGAATGCAGTTCAAGCAGTATTTCCCTCTACAACCAACTTGTTATGTAGATGGCACATATCGAAGAATGTGCTTGCGAACTGCAAAAAGTTATTTGAGCGCAAGGAGAGGTGGGATGCATTCATGGCATCATGGAGTCTTCTTACATTCTCAATGACAGAAGAAGAGTACGAAAGGCATTTAAGCTCAATGCACTTGGATTACTATAGTTATCCAAAAGCACTGCAATATGTGAAGGAGACTTGGTTGGATAATTATAAGGAGCGATTTGTTGCGGCTTGGACAGATAAAGTAATGCATTTCGGCAATGTAACAACAAATAGGTACGTTTATTGTCAGGTTTTAAGTTTACGTTCATTTTACTCAGTAATTTTTGAATTGATAAGTAATATATGTCCTAATTTCTATTGTAGAGCGGAGAGTGCACACGCAAGGTTGAAACGACATCTCGGAACGTCACAAGGTGATTTTGAATCATCTTGGAACGTGATAAACTCTTTGATTGAGCTGCAACATACAGACATAAAGGCTTCATTTGAGGCAAGCCTTACTGTTGTTGAACATAACTTCAGGCCATCTTTATTCAAGGAGTTACGGGGGTTGGTGTCAAGGTCGGCTTTGCATATGATATTGATGGAGGTTGAGAGAGTAAAGAATGGATATATTGACATTAACACTTGTGGCTGTGTAATGAGATTGACACATGGGTTGCCATGTGCGCATGAAATTGCTGAGTATATACAGTTTGGACGACCAGTACCCTTATCTGCTGTTCATCCACATTGGTCGAAATTAGATTTGACAAAGTCCACATATGATGACATGCAACAGTTGACATTGGATGCTGAGTGGGAGATAATTGTGAAACGGTTCGATGCATGTAATATTGATGGAAAACTAGTCTTGAAAAAAAAGTTGAGAGAACTAGGTGATCCGGCAACAACATTCCTTGTTCCTCCAATAGAAAAAGCTCAGACAAAGGGTCGTGCTCGAGCATCGAAGATGGACACATCAACTCGACGGGAACCTTCTTATTTTGAGATTGTCGAGTCTGGTCATGACAGTACCATTTCACCCATAACAGCAAGTTCAGTGAAATTGCCGAAGAAGAGGCAGAAATTACCTATATATCGTAAAGGTGTCAAGATTCGATATATGGATTCTTTTCCCATCGAGATTTGTCCATTCATTTACGATGTTGTGGATGTTGAGTCTGATGGACATTGCGGATTTAGAGCTATAGCAGGGTTGTTGGGTATGACTGCAGATGCATGGCCACAAGTGCGACGAGATTTGATGGATGAGTTAAATAGACACAAAGATGAATATATATATCTCTATGGATCTCAGGAGCGTGTTATGAATTGATGCAATCGTTGGTGTGTTTCAACACGGTGGCGTATAAGGATAATTGGATGACCTTACCAGACATGGGTCATTTGATATCCTCACGGTATGACGTTGTGCTTGTCCATTTATCTGCAAGACAATGCTTGACATATCTTCCGCTCAGATCTATTGCACCTCCCCCACTGCAACATAAGTTAATAACTATTGGATTTGTCAGCAACTGTCATTTTGTTCAGGTATAGATCACGGTGAAAGTTTGTTATTGTTTATTGTTTTCACTTTGATTTAGTTAAATATAATGCATTGTTGCAGGTATTATTGGATCCAAGAGCACCGATACCTCCGATCGCATGCAACTGGCATAGGTATCGATATGAATGCGCTCGAGAGTGGGAGCTTCCATACGTCTCTCGGATCGAAGATTTCAAATTATTATTCTCATCAAACACAGATGTTGCAACCCAAGAGACAATCAATCTAGATGAACTATGATGTATTAACTAAGTATAATACATTGTTGTAATGTAAGCATTTGTTTAATATGCTATGTAACTCAACATAATCATGTTTTCTTGAATTAAGTCTATTTTATTCATTTTATGATAATTGTCATATTATTATTATTATTATTATTATTATTATTATTATTATTATTATTATTATTATTATTATTATAAGTTAAAAAAATGAATGCCTCAAATGGTTTGATAAATAAAAGATGGCACATATCGAAGTAATGAGACAAATGAAATCTAAATATATACATGAATATTTTCACAATTTTTGACAAAAGTTTAAGTTAACTATAAAATACAAAATCTACTATCTCCTCCTCTTTTGCCTAACATATACAGAAGGAGATGTATGAGGTGGTAGGGAAGATGCAGGTGGTGCAGCTAGTGCTGAAGCTGGTGTGCAGCAGCTGCTGAAGCTGGTGGTGCAGCTGCTGCTGAAGCTGGTGGTGCAGCTGCTGCTGAAGCTGGTGGTGCAGGTGCTGGTGCTGAAGCTGCTGCTGCTACTGGTGCTGAAGCTACTGGTACTGGTGCTGGTCTAGCTGCTGGTGCTGGTGGTAAACGCAGTCGTCGTGCTGAGGAAGGTGGAGCAGCGGAGGATGGAGGGGGACGTGAAGGTCGTGATGAAGATGCTGTCTGTGTAGGATGTCGGGGCACTACAGTACGCCTGGGCAATCTCGCTACCATGGCATAAATATCATGCACAGCCTGCCGCCAAACATCCAAGTCTTGATCATCTCCACATGCCTCCACTGCGTAAAGTCTGTCAAATATGTGTCCCACGACGCGCTACAAAATCATGAAAAAATAAATATATCAATTTCAAGATATGTAAGTTTTCATAACATTAAATAAAAAATGACTAACCTCCTAATCAATCACGTGGTGCTGGGCCGTCGATCTATGTGAAGGATCCTGGAGAAAACGATGTGAAATCGTCGCATACCAAATCATGTAATCCGCTGTAGACTCTCCAGGACTCCTGCATCGCGCACCTCTCATATCCTCATTAATCACATGATAATCCCAGCTATCCCAATACCCAGGCTGAAAGCTATACTTCACGACATAAGTAGCTGGCTTCGGTCCTCGTCTCGCGTGAAATGGAGTCAGAGGTGGACGTGGAATGCTCTGCACATAGCCCCATTGTCGGAGAACTCTATCCGGATGGTATGGCTCAACGATGTCATTGAACTTGATGCATCCGCAAAAAAAATGAAATCTCCGGCAATGGATGGCTCTCTCTACTGTCTGCATATGGCTCCCAGCAGACCTGATGATACTGAAGGTCATCAAGCTGCTCCCTCAGTATCTGTAGAGAAACGTGGCAGCTAAGTGGCCTCCATCGTTCAGCACGTGGCTGCCACTCTCTATATGCCGTCTCTCGTACTGGATTTATCGATGGAAAATGCTCGTAAATCCATGCCTACATAAAACAAAATAAATTTTCATAATCAAATCATAACCTAATAAATATCAAGCAAATCAATATTAGTATTAAATAAACATTATATACCTGAAGTAATGTCATATAACCAGCTATCGAATGGCACTCCGCTCTACTGGCCTCGCCCAACTGTCGATACATATAAGCCAGGCAAGCTGCACCCCATGCAATCTCACCCACGGTAGTAAGATCCTCTAAAAAAGATAAGTACGCGACTGGTACTCGTGTTGCACTCTTATCAGCAAATAGAGTGCAACCAAGTAAAAATAATAACAATGCGCGAGTCGCGTACTCTATCTGCTCCTCGCTATCAGAGTCGAAAATCATCCCAAACGTATCCCTCAGCCACTGCATCCTAACCTGTGGTCCTTTAGTGGCGGTCGTCTCTTCCTTTGCCTTTTCTTCACTCACTCCTAGCAATCGCACTAACATTCTATTCGCATCGTCAATAGAGACAGAATTGAAAGATATAGTCCTCCCGACCACGGGGATGCCAAGCAATGAAGAGACGTCATCTAGAGTGATAGTCATCTCTCCGAAAGGCATGTGAAATGTGTTCGTCTCTGGATGCCACCTCTCGGTAAATGCAGTAATAATGGTCTTGTTGCACGTAACATATCTACACTGCAACAATGGCTCCAACCCTGACCGTGCAATCGTGGACCGGATGCGTGACCGACTCTGATCCAATGGCCATGTACCAATTTTAGAACCGTGATTAATAACTTTTAGTTCCCTTCGCTCCTGAAACAATACCAAATAAAATAATCGTTATCTCTCCGAAAATTCTAATTTACATTACAATAAATATATAAAAAATTTCACTTATACCTTTTGCTGCCAAATAGCTGCAGCAACATGTGATCCATAACTAACTAACAGAGATGGATCAAGTGGACCACCAGGATAAGATCCAGAAGTACTCGGCTGCTCCCTCTGCGCCGCAGCTGGTGCATCGCTACATGTTCTCCGCTGCTGCCTCTGTGTCGCAGCTGGTGTCACGCCAGAAGTACTCGGCTGCTCCCTCTGCGCCGTAGCTAGTGAATCGCTCGCTGTACTCCGCTGCTGCCTCTGTGCAGCAGCTAGTGCCTCGCCAGATGTCCGCTGCTGCCTCGGAGCCGCATTTGCTGCCTCGCCAACGGTAGTCCGCTGCTGCCTCGGAGCCACAACTACTGCCTCGCCAACGGTAGTCCGCTGCTGCCTCGGAGCCGCAACTACTGCCTCGCCAGAGATACTCCGCTGCTGCCTCGGAGTCGCAGCTGCTGCCTCGGAGTCGCAGCTGCTGCCTCGGAGTCGCAGTACTCTGCGGCTGCCTCTGTGCCACATCTAGTGCATCACTGGATGTACTCAACTCCTATCTCTCCTCAACATCTGCTGCCTCAAGAGCTCATCTCCTCCTCTCAGACGCAGTAGGAACCCATCTCGGATCCACTAATGCATCAGCACGTCTCCTCCTCTCACATCTAGATGACCCTGCTCCTCGTGTACGTGGTGGCATCTGTATAAACACAGAAGAAAACTATTTTAATTTCGATTAATCAATTTATTATAAACTAGAAAATAAGTTAGATTTAATCCATTTCATATATAATCTAAACTAAAAATAAAAAATAACTGAAATTTAATCTAAATAAAAAAATTTTGAAAAAAAATTATTTCATTTACAGTCTCGCGGAACCCTGGTACCGCGAGAATTGCAATCTCGTGGTACCTTGGTGCCGCGAGACTTGCAACCTCGCGGCACCAAGGTGCCGCGAGACTTGCAATATCGCGGCACCTGGTGTCGCGAACCTTGCATTCTCGCGGCACCCTGGTGCCGCGAGACTTGCAATCTCGCGGCATCTGGTGCCGCGAGCCTTTCAATCTCGCGGTACACTGGTGCCGCGAGACTTGCAATCTCGCGGCACCCTGGTGCCGTGAGCCTTGCAATCTCGCGGCACCCTAGTGCCGCGATATTGCAAGAACAACAGCATCTTTATCCCGCGCTTCCAACAGAACCCGAACCATTATCGATTTTTCTCGAAATTTCCACATGTATTTCGTTTAAATGAAAAAATATAAAGCATATAACATCTGTAATTGAAAATAGAGGCCATACTTACCTTATTTGCTTCAAAAACTCAACGATTTGGGAAGGATTTGAGGAAATGAGAGAGTTTGGAATATGAAATGGAAAGAACTTGGGGTGCCGAGGGTTTGGGAAGGGTTGGGTGTGTGTGGGTTTGGAGGGGTAGAATTGGGTGGCCGGTGGGTGTGGGTAGTAAAATGTGTGTGGGGTTAGGGTGAGAGTAGAAAGTAGGGTGTGCTTAGTTAATAATAGGGTGTGACTAGAAAACCCCGTGACGCAAATACGAGAGATTCTATTTGCACTCCACATTTTACTCTTTATACCCCACTTAAATTTAACAAAATAAAAAACACTCAATATACCCGTTTCTTTACCGTTTTATCCCTACCCCATTCATTCCCAAAATCCCACCCAACCTGTCGAACCATTCTTTCCCAACCTATCGAAGCATTCTTTCAGACTCCATCTCCATCGCTCGGGTTATCCATCGCTTTCACCACCGCTTTTAGCATCACCTTCAGGTATGCTACTTTGCGTTTGTTTCATCATCAGCGTTTGAGTTTTCTAACAGGGGCTCGGTTTCGCGCCCAAGGCCCTTCCCTTGCGTAGGGCAGGCTGCGCGAGGGCCATTGCTTCGCTTCAGGCAATCTGCGCAAGGGCCATTGCTTCGCTCCAGGCAATTTGCGCGAGGGCCATTGCCTCGCGCAACCCAGCGTACGCAATGGCTCTTACCTTGCGAGGTTTCTGGCGAAGCTACTGGCACAATGGTCCGCTGTTCGCAAGCCAACCAAGGTGGCCCTTGCCTCGCGCAAGGCAATATGCGCAGATCGCCTATCCTTGCGCAGGCCAATATGTGCATATGATGTATGCTAACACAAGGCAACCTGCGCAGATCGCCTAGGCTAGCGCAAGGCGACCTGCGCAGGTAGCCTAGGCTAGCGGAAAGTGACTTGCGCATGTCGCCTAGCCTCGCACAAGGAGACATGCGCAGGTTGCGTAGCCTTGCCTAGAATTAGTGCAACGAAATATTTAATTACATTTTTGATGTGCTTTGATATTGGGATAACCATTGATTCTGTTTGCAATTTTTTACAGTATTGAGTAAAAGAAGAAGGCAAAGACTGAATTGGGGAATTTGTGGTCTGCAATTCTTCTTCTCTTCCCTTTCCAGGT
Organism: Heritiera littoralis; assembly: GCA_031772115.1. Taxonomy (NCBI): domain Eukaryota; kingdom Viridiplantae; phylum Streptophyta; class Magnoliopsida; order Malvales; family Malvaceae; genus Heritiera; species Heritiera littoralis. The sequence continues at coordinate 9,207,325 of JAPDPK010000013.1, read as the reverse complement.
GAGGCTCTTACTATCTATTTTGTTTCTGGATTGTCTGCTATGAGAAAGAAGAGAAATGCATGCATGCAAACTGAAAAAATACATAGCTCAAATACATTCCATTAAAAATAACCCATCGATCATAAAGTCTGTTTATGTCAGTCGATTGTACCGCATGATTAATATGTATCCAAGTCAACCAAACTCTTCCTATAGAACCTGAACCCTCCTCAGACTGTTACTTTTGCCTTCATTTTGTGTAGATGTGCTAGTTTTTGTACCATGTCTTATTTGACAAATTTGATGCCACTGTGGTGGAACATGGTGCAGGAGGATGTTTTTCATGCTTTATGTTTTGTCCTGAGATATCAAATCTGCAATGCTTGTTGAGATCTTGCAAAGGCATCAAGATAGATAGTGTGGGACAGAGGGGAATAAATTAAGGTAGATGAGTAGATGGGGACAGTTTCTCTGCATAATTGCATACGTACATCTATACATACACACATATGTAGATAAATAAATATATATACATACGCATATGCTTTAAGTCATCCTTTTGAGAGGAAAATCGAAATGAGAAAGAGCAAAAGAAAAAGAAGGAAAGAAAAGCATATGCTTTAAGTCATCCTTTTGAGAAATAGACTTTTTAGCTATGCTGGTAAAAGACGGGCTATGCTCAATAAGACACAATGGGTTGACAGACAATTGTTGTCCTGAAGTTCCAAAAATGAGGAAAGTTTTTGGAGAAAACTTCCCTCACTTGGTTAATCTCCTACTGCTAACATATTACTAGCTTGAAGTGTCGCTTTTGATCAATTATTAGTCACAAAACTTGGAATTTTGCAATTTTTTCAGCACTCAATTGCTGACACTTTGCTCACTGACAAATTTTTCAGCCTCAGTGATTTATGCCACTAGACTTTCAAAATCAAAGATATCAATCATTCTTGTGCCAACCCAAGAAAGGTTAACAGTTTGACAACCAACAATTAGGTTAAACTAGAGTTCTGGTTTAGGAATTAGGATGTATCTTCTCACAGGTTTGGATGAATTGCTTATATATAGTTGTGTATTTTTAGGGGATTTAAGTCAGAACCTGATTTATATTATGAGAAAGCCTTTACCTCTAGTGTGGAGATGCTTAAACAAAATAATACATATATATAATTATTTAATTGTTTTTTTTTCAGACATGGCAGTAACACGAGGTGCAGGTTCATCTCAAGGAAGACGACGGCAACCCACTGCCTCTGAGAGAAGAAGACGAGCTAGGACAGATCATGCGGAGCATGCCGAGCAGGCCAAACTTGCCGAGCAGGCTGAGCAAGCCGAACTTGCTGAGCAGGCTGAACAGGCTGAGCAAACTGATTTGTCAGACCAAGCTGAGGAGACAGATTCGGATGCTGCAGAGGAGGAATCTGAGCCTTGTCCTGGAGGCCCGATTGATACTTCACTGCTTAAAAGTTTTAGATCGCATATTGCCTTTGCCATATGGGATGGTCAGGTAATAATTGTGTAAAATTAAAAAAAAATTATCTATATTATCTGTTAAAAATGATCTTATTGTTTGTTGTTTCTGATATAGGAGCGAGGCAACTTGAAGGCTATTAATCATAGCCAAAAAATCTCTCAGTGGATTTTAGACGATGATCGGTCACGTATTCGCTCCATTGTTTTGCAGTCTGGATTAAGGTGTTTGGTTGACTGCAGTTATCGCATATGCAACAGTACCACCATCTCTGCTTTTTGTGAGAGGTGGCAGCTAGAGACGAATACATTCCATTTGCCTTTTGGAGAGATGACAATTACTCTAGATGATGTAGCTACACTCCTAGGCATACCAGTGGTGGGACGAATCGTATCATTTAGGCACATCTCTATGAAGCGTGCAAATAAAATGTTAGTTCGCTTGTTAGGCATCTCTCGTGCAGCAGCTAAACAGCAACGAGTACTGGTCGTGGGTCAAGTGTCAATTGCAGTGGTTGAGATCGAACTTTGGCGATGTGACTAATAGGAAAAGTGATGAGGAGATAGTCTATGCTACTCGAGCATACTTGCTCCATTTACTTGGCTGCACAATATTTGTGGACAAGAGCGAATCCCATGTTCCCGTATCATTATTGGCCTGTCTAGAGGATCTATCAGCTATCAGTGGATATGCATGGGGTGCATCTACTCTTGCTTACATGTATAGACAGCTAGGTCTTGCGAGCAGAGCAAAAGTACATGGGATTAGCGGATATATGACCCTTATGAAGGTATTATGATTTATAAATATTAAGAACTTGTTAATTGTTATTGGTTTGTAAAAATTTTATTAATTATTAATGTTTTATTTGATGTAGGCTTGGATTTATGAGCACTTTCCATCGTTGAGTCCAAAGGGAAACCTCAATTATGAAGATAGTATGCCTCGAGCTCGACGATGGAGACCACATGGTTACAGTCAAGATGTGCAGATCTTGCGAGAGCAGCTAGATGATCTCCAGAGTAATCAAGTGTGCTGGGATCCATGTGCTGATAGTCGGAGGCATCATCCATTGCCTTCGATCACATTTTTCACTGCTTGTTTGAAAGTTGGAGATATTGTGGAGCCGCATCATCCGGAAAGAGTCTTACGGCAATGGGGCTACGTGCAAACCATACCTCCAAGACCTTTAGCACCATATAGAGCACAGAGAGGTAGTACAAGTTTCACTTATCATGTTGCATATCAATTCATGGATCAAATATGGGAGAGATGGACTATGTATGTGCTCACTGAAGAAAATAGAGGTCGAAAGTGTGTGATCCCGGGTGAGACAGTTCCAGAATACATGTCTTGGTACGAATCGATTTCTCATCGATTTGTACAAAATTCCACACGCAGATCGAGGTTTCAAGCTAGACCAGTTGATTCTAATTATTCTGATGTAAGTTATTAGCTTTAAATCTTAAGTTATTCAAATTCTTATTCATATCAATTGATTTCATCAAATTTCTATTGCCTTGTCTTACAGCGCATCTCAAGAGCCATGTCTCATATCGATATACTGATGAGTGGCAACGGCAATGTGGAGACATTGAGAAAAGGACTTAGCGACTTGCGTGCCTTATTATGTGGAGAGTCAGAGGCAGCACTTACTACATCCACACCACTTGTAGGAGCGATAGCTATCCCTTCTCACTCATCGGAGATGGCTCCTCCTCTAGCTCCATCCGAGACTGCTCCTCCTCCAGCTCCATTGGAGACTAGTCCTCTAGCTCCATTCGAGACAGCTCCTCCATCTCCATCAGTGACGGCCCCTCCAGCTCTATTCGAGATAGCTCCTCCTCTAGCTCCATTAGAGACTAGTCTTCCAGCTCCATCAGAGACAGTTCCTCCACCTCCATCAGTGACGGCCCCTCCTCCAGCTCCATCCGAGACAGCTCCTGCCTCAACAACATGTCTACGTTATTTTACTAGGACTAGGAAGAGAAAGGGGAGGGTAATTCTACGGGATGACGTAGATGATTAGTGTTTTGTATATAGGGATTTTTGTTTTCTAACATACAGTTTATGTTTGTGACATCCGAAGATAATTTTATATTATTTGCTTATATTTATAATTACGTTTTCATCCTCATTCATTGCTTTTCTTACATGTTACAGATATAAATTAAAATATATAATTTCTCCATTGGATAATACATTCATTTAAAGGCATAAATATGAAAATGAAATAATATTTTATAAAATATCAAGGCTCATCTAAGTTAATGGTTTCTCTAGTAGCAACATCTGATCTTGATAACAAATTTTGAAATTCGTCAATACGAGATATATATGGAAGCTCCCATTCACAAGCAGAATCCTAACGATATCGATACCAATTGCATGCAATCAGAGGTATTGGTGCGAATGGGTCCATAAATACCTGAAAATTAGCATGTTAAGCGTATGTACAAATAGAAAACAAATAATTCAACTATTACGTAAATATTATTATTATCAATACCTCAACAAAGTGTGAATCATTAACAAATCCAATTGCAATAAATCCGTGCTGTAGAGGTGGAGGTGGTGCACTTCTCAGTGGGAGATATGTCAAGCACTGTCTCGAAGATAAATGGACAAGCATAACTTGATACCGTGTTGCTATCAAATGACCCATATCGGGTAAGGTCATCCATTTATCATAAGGAGCCGGTGTGTTGAAATACGATAATGTCTCTATCAATTCATCAACACGCTCTACGGATCCATAGAGATTAGCATAATAAGCTCGAAAATTACATATCTCATGAATCAAATCTTGTCGTACCTGAGCCCATGCATCAGCACCCATGCCTAGCAAACCAGTTATAGCTCGAAAACCATAATGTCCATCTGATTCAACATCCACAATAGAGCATATGTGTTGGCGTATCTCTAAAAGGAAAGAATCAATATATTTGATTTTCTTTTTCCGATAAACTTGTAGTTTCATCTTCTTTGCCATTGAATTGGCTAAGACGGGTGTTGAGGCGCTATCCTGTTGAGATTCAACAATCTCAAAGTATGATGGGGCACGTCGAGTTGATTTGTCTGAATGACCTTTGGTCTTAGCTTTCTCAAGTGGAGGAACAAGGAAGGTAGTTGCCGGATCACCCAGTTCCCTTAACATTTTCTTCAACGCTAATTTTCCTGAGAGATCACATGCAGCGAAGCGTTTAACAATAAGCTCCCACTCAGCATCAAGATTCAACTCAGACATGTAATCAACATTGATCTTCTTCAAGTCCAACTTTGACCAGTAGGGATCCACAACGGATAAGGGAATCGGTTTTTTATCTCTTATTAATTCAGCAATCTCGTGAGCACAAGGCAACCCATGTTTACTCTTTGTGCCTCATTCAAAATAATATTCAATGCTGTCCTAGACACCAATCCTCGCAACTCCCTAAACAAAGTTGGCCGAAAATTATGTTCAACAATAGTTATACTTTTCTCAAACGAAGCCTTTGTCTTCGTATGTTGCAGCTCAATCAGGGAGTTCATAATATTCCAAGATCTATCAAAATCTCCTTGAGACGATCCAAGGTGTCTCTTTAACTTCGCATGTGCACTCTCCGCCCTACATGACATTAGAAAAGTGTTTATTATAATGACGTATAATATAAATTGTGCAATAAAACAAATTTTAAACTTTATAAACCTACATACCTATTAGTTGTAACATTTTCGAAGTGCTTTACTTTATTTGTCCATGCAGCAACAAATCTCTCTTTATACTTATTTAACCATGTGTCAGTTAAGTACTGGAGTGCTCTTGGATAAGAACGGTAATGAGTTACCATTGAACTTAAATTTGTTTCGTACTCATACTCATTCAAAGAGAATACAAGAACACCCCAAGCTAACATAAATGCCTCCCACTTCTCATTAGTCTCAAACAACTTTTTGCAATTAGCGAGGACATTCTTTGATATATGCCATCTACATAAGAGATTGGTTGCACTAGGGAACACTGTCTGTACTGCTGTCAACAATGCGAAATCCCTATAAGTAACAATGACAAAAGGTGTTGAATTAGAAGACATCAAGCTTCTTAGTTTCTCTAATGCCCAAGTATAGTTGTCAGTGCATTCAGCCTCCATGTAAACAAATGCAACTGAAAATGTCAAATTTGTACATGTCACACCAACAATCTCAAGGAGTGGGAGTTGATATCTATTAGTTTTATATGTACAATCCATAATTAACACATGGGGAAAAGCATTCAACAAATCTATAGCTGTCGGATGTGCCCAAAATAAATCTCTAACACAATCACTTGACTCATTACTCCTATGCCACTCCACATATTTACATTCATTCAAGTGTTTCATGAGTTGTTGCATCTGTGATCTACCAGCTTTGTCAAGCATTTTTTATTTTTGTTGTGCATTGTAGATAGTCTTCATCGTACTCACATTCTTCTCATCATGTTTTTTCAACATCAGTAATATATTTCTTGGTTTTACCATAGCATTTGTCATATCACCCACCATACTTTGCTCTTTCACTATCAAACGACCAGCAAAGGAATGTCCTTCTAAATGTTTTGCGGCCAAATGATTATGCATCCCATGTACTACTTTCACTGCCCATTCATCATCCCTATCCAATTTCACCCCCTGTAACTCGAATGGACAATTACATTTCTTTGTTCCTGTTCCCAAGCGACGGAATTCATCTGTGTTTGACTTATATGCTCCATGCCTTTCACATACAAGTCGAATTCTAGGTTTTCTTCGGGGAACACCAACATCTGATGATCTAATCACAATAACAAAACCCAAGTCTCTTCCAAGCTCTCTAGCCCATGTGATCAAGGCATTTCGACTATTGAAAACCTAAAACAAAATAAAATTAATAATTAGTTTTTTGTACTATATTTCTATTAAAACCTTATATTAATTTTAAATATACTTACTTGGTTAGTAGTAAATGCATGAGTATAATCAAATATTTCTTCATCTACACCTTTCAATTCTCCATATACTACTATGTTGTCAATCTGCAAATATGAAACAAAGTAATTAATTATAATTACTTAAAAAAATAATAACTACTTAACTTAAAAAAATACATATCAATTATATAATAAAATACATATCAATTATATAATAAAAATAACTACATATCAAAAAAAAACATATCAATTATATAATAATACATAACCACTTAAAAAAAACAAAAAACTTCCTAACAGCACTATTCGCGCAACTATATTTGCGCATCGAATCTATTTATGCGCAACATGACTTGCGTCTATTTGCCCTACATGCGCAACATAGTTTACGCAAAAATGCCAAAACTGCGCAACCTATTTTGCGCACAAACGTGATTTCTGCACAGATTCTCTTGCGCTATTTCTTCATTACTGCGCAAATCCGATTGCGCAATAATCGAAACCCATGAAAAAAAATACATTACCTGTTTTCCTTCTTCTTCTTCTTCTCTCTTCTTGAATGCTTTCATATCCTTTATAGCTATAATAGTAGCTATTTTTACCTACATTTTCCATTATTTTTGTGAAAGAAAATAGATTTTAAGGTTTAGAAGAAGAAAGTGATGAGAAGCTAGAAAAGAGAACAAAGTAGAGGGATAAGAGAGAAAAAAGAGAAAAAAAGTACGATGTCTTACGGGTGAAGTAAGAAGTTACATTTATTAAACATTTGATTTAGTGATTTTCGCGGGAAGAGGTTTGGCAACCCATGCTTTTGCGCAAGAGCTTTTGCGCAGATTTGTTGGTTTCGCGCATATGAATTTGCGCGATGTCTGATTGTTTACGCATATCATTTTGCGCAGGTATCAATTTCAAGCGCAAATTAGCTTGCGCATGCTAGCCATTTGTACCCAACCTAGTTTGCGCAAGTGGAATAATTTTGCGCAGGCCAACTTGCGCAATCTGGCTGCTTCTGCGCAAGCTAACTTGCGCAGGAGGTTGATATCTGGGTAAAAGTCATCAACTTTTTACTCTATTTTGGCTGGTTTCGACAATCTCTTATTAATAGACATCAATTGCATCAGGCTATGGCTGCAGTTTCGCATTAGGCTATGGCTCCTTAGAATGCTCTCCCAAGACTTAAACCTCGTTTGGCCATGAAGCTCTTTGAACATATTAATTCATGGCAATTTTGCATAGTAATCTTTTACAACAAATTTTCAACCCAGTTTTCCAACCAGTTTTCCAACAAATTCTCACTAAATGGACCAGTAAAATCATGATTGATGAAGAACAATGAAGAACGATGGAGAACGATGGAGATGGAGAAGAAGAGCTTCCGAGGAAATTTTGGGTTAAACGGTGGAGATGGAGAACGATGGAGATGGAGTAGGAGGAGGGGTTAAACGGTCACAAATTTTGGGTTTGTAATATTTTTTTGGTGGGGTACACATATTGGGGTAGGAAGAGTAAAACGAGGGGTTTATTTAGAACTTCCCCGCAAATACCATGAAGTGCATGATAATGTGGATTGTTATGATGGGTATCATTGTCCTTTCAGCTGAAATTTACCGATTGTAAATAATTTAATGACGGTGGGACATATTTGGCAAAATATATTTGAGAATGAGTTGGGGTTTTTTTTGGGGCTTCTATTTACACTACATTTTTTACTCTTTCTACTACAAAATGTTAAAAGATAAAAATGTCCTCATATAAAATGACATTAATATCCTATACTAAATCTTAAGTTTTTCCATCATTTTTTTTCTCTCGTCTCGTCTGTTCTCCTCCTCCTCTGTTGATGCTGCTGTTCAATCTACATTTTTTTTTCAATCATTTTATTTTCCTTCAAAAAATTGGAAAATATGAGTGAGAGTAGTTATTATGATGATAGTTGTGAAGAGTATGAGAGTGAAGGAACTGAAAAAGAAGAGGAAGAGATAAGATTTTGGCATTTTTTTTGGATTTGAGGATGCGAACTGAAGGCCATGAAAATAACACTGGGCGATCCCATGCACAACCTAGGTTGCGCACTTGGCGATCGAGCACGCAACCTAGCTTGCACGCGGGATCGCCAAAATCGCAAGCTAGGTTGTGCGATGGGTGAGCTCGTGCGCAACCCAGCTTGCTCGCGATGCCCATGCGCATGCAACCCAGCTTACGCGCAATGCACATGCATTATCGTGTTAATATGTTTTTTATAATTAATTATTTTTATTATAATAATTATAATTAATTGTTTAATATTTGCAAGATAACAAAGAAATAGTAGTGTACACTTAAGAATCCAATAGTGTGGATGAAGAAATATTTAACTGTACTTATGCATTTACTACTAACAACGTAAGTATATTTAAAAATAATATAATGTTTAATACAAATATATTTAAAAAAACTAATTATTAAAGATATTTTGTTTAGGTTTTCAATAGTAGAAATGCCTTGATCACATGGGCTAGAGAGGTTAGAAGAGATCTAGGTTTTGTTATTGTGATTAAATCATCCGAAGTTGGTGTTCCCAGAAGAAAACCTAGACTTCGACTTGCATGTGAACGATATGGAATATATAGATCAAATAGAGATGAATTCCGCCGCTTGGGAACAAGAACAAAGAAGTGTAATTGTCAATTCGAGCTACAGGGGGTAAAATTGGACAAGGGCGATGATTGGGCAGTCAGAGTAGTATGTGGAATGCATAACCATTTGGCTACAAGACAGTTAGAAGGACATTCCTTTGCTGGTCGATTAACGGTGAAAGAGCAAGGTATAGTGGCCGATATGACAAATAATATGGTCAAACCAAGAAATATACTAATGATGTTGAAATAACATGATAAGAGGAATTACAGCACCATAAAGACCATCTACAATGCAAGACAAAAGTATAGAATGGTTGACAGAACTGGTAGATCACAGATGCAGCAACACATGAAACACTTGAATGATTGTAAATATATTGAGTGGCATAAGAGTGATGAGTCAAGTGATTGTGTTAGAGACTTATTTTGGGCGCATCCGACAGCTGTAGATTTATTGAATGCTTTTCCCAATATGTTAGTTATGGATTGTACATATAAAACTAATAGATATCGACTCCCACTCCTTGAGATTGTTGGTGTGACATGTACAGATTTGACATTTTCTGTTGCGTTTGTTTACATGGAGGCTGAGCGTACTGACAACTATACTTGGGCATTAGAGAAGTTAAAAAGCTTGATGTCTTCTGATTCAATGCCTTCTGTTATTGTTACTGATAGGGATTTAGCATTGATGAAAGCAGTACAAACAGTGTTCCCTAGCACAACCAATCTCTTATGTAGACGCATATATCAAAGAATGTACTTGGTAATTGTAAAAAGTGGTTTGAGAGCAAGGAGAAGTGGGAGGCATTCATGTCAGCTTGGAGTGTTCTTGTATTCTCTTCGAATGAGTATGAGTACGAAGCAAATTTAACTTCATTGGTACTCATTACCATTCTTATCCTAGAGCGCTCGAGTACTTGATTCATACTTGGTTGACTCAGCATAAAGAGAGATTTGTTGGTGCTTGGACAAATAAAGTAAAGCACTTTGGAAATGTTACAACAAATAGGAATGTAGGTTTATAGGGTTTAAATATTGTTATTTTTACAAATTATATAATTTATTCATTATAATAAACATTTTCTAACGTCATGTAGGGCGGAAAGTGTACATTCAAAGTTAAAGAGACACCTTGGATCGACCCAAGGAGATTTTGATGCATTTTGGAATATTATCAATTCCCTGATTGAGCTACAACATACAGAGATAAAGGCTTCATTCGAGAGAGTCTTACTGTTGTGGAACATAATTTTTGACCAACTTTGTTTAGGGAGTTACGAGGATTGGTTTCTAAGACAACATTAAATATTATTTTGAAAGAGGCATAGCGAGCAAATGATACCGGCATCGACCCTCCTGTTTGTGGTTGCGTCATTAGAGGCACACATGGGTTGCCTTGTGCTCACGAGATTGCTAAATTTATAACGGACAGGACACCAATTCCCTTGTCAATTTTGGATCCTTATTGGTCGAAGTTGGACTTGAAGAAGAAAAATGTTGATTACTTGCCTGAGTTAAATCTTGATGCTGAGTGGGAGCTTATAGTGAAACGCTTCGATGCTTGTGATATCTCGAGAAAATTAGCCATGAAGAAAACGTTAAGGGAATTAGGTGATCCAGCAACTACATTTCTTGTACCTCCACCTGAGAAGGCTAAGACCAAAGGCCATTGAGATAAATCAACTCGATGTGATCCTTCATATTTTGAGATGTTGAATCTCAACATGATAGTGCATCAACACCCGTTTCAGTCAATTCAGCGAAAATGATGAAACTACCAGTTCATCAAAAAAGAAAGTGAAATTTATTGATTCTTTCCCTGTAGAGATACGTCAATACATACATTCTATTGTGAATGTTGAATCGGATGGACATTGTGGTTTTTGAGCTATAGCTGGTTTGCTAGGCATGGGTGTTGATGCGTGGGCTAAGGTGAGATAAGATTTGATTAAGGAGATATGTGATTTTCGAGCTTATTATGTTAGTCTCTATGGATCCGAGGAGCGTGTTGATGAATTGATAGAGACATTATTATATTTCAAGATACCAGCTCCTTATGATAAATGGATAACTTTACCCGATATGGGTCACTTGATAGCGACAAAGTATAAAGTTGTACTAGTCCATTTATCTTTTAGACAATGCTTAACATATCCTTCGCTTAGAATTACACCACCTCCACCACTGCAACATGGATTCATACCACTTGGACTTGTTAACGATTCTCATTTTATTGAGGTATTGATAATAATATGGAAGTCAGACTTGAGATATTTTGTCTTACATTTTTTCATACATTTAATAGTGCTATTTTTCAGGTATTAATGTACCTGTTTGCACCAATACCTCCGATTGCATGCAATTGGCATCGGTACCAATGTGATTCTGCTCGTGAGTGGGAGCTTCATATGCATCTCGCATCGAGGAATTTCAAAATTTGTTGTCGAGGTCAAATGTTGCCATTAGAGAAACCATTGATTTAGATGAACCATGATATTTTATTAAATATTCTTGTATTTTGACATTTATGCCTTTCATGAATATATTATCCATTTATGCCTTTGATATGTATGCCTTCTTATAATTGTATTATTGATTTACGCATTATATGTTTTAATAATATTATCTAATAATATAAAGATAAACTGTATGTTTAAAAAACAAAAATCACTAAATAAAACATTAATCATTAATAAATTATAAACAAGAATCATTACATATTTTAATAACATTTTCTAATATCATAAAGATAAAAATGTATCTTTAAAAAACAAAAGTCATTAAATATAAATACAAATACACTAATCCTCCGACGCATTTGATATAATTATCTTGCCTCTCCTCCTCCCGGGCCTAGTATAAAAATGAGTAACTGGTAGAGAAGCTACCTCTGATGTAACTGGTGGAGAAGCTATCTCTAATGTAATTGGTGGAGGAGCTGGAGGAGGAGCTATCTGTGATGGAGCTGGAGGAGGAGCTGTCTATGATGGAGCTGAAGGAGGAGCTGAGGATGAAGCAGCATTTGACGACCCAGTTAATATCTCATGCAGGTCGTAAAGTCCTTTTGTCAATGTCTTTACATCTCTGTTGCCACTGATGAGTCAATGCGAGACACTGCCCTTGACATGCGTTGCAAAACAATACATGAAAGAAATTTTATCAAATCAAATAGTATGAACAAATTTTATTCGCTTAGGATTTAATGTTAATAACTTATACTAGAATGATCAAAATCGACTGAGGGAGCTTGAAGCCTCGATTTGCGTGTTGGGTTTTGTACGAATTGATGAGAAATAGAGCCATACCAAGCCATATAGTCTGGAGCTGTCTCTCCTGGGATCACACACCTTCGTCCTCTATTCTCTTTTGTGAGGACATACATAGGCCATCTCTACCATAATTGATTCATAAATTGATAAACAACATCATAAGTGACGCTTGTACTACCTCTTTGTACTCTAAATGGCACTAAAGGTCTCGGAGGTATGGTCTGTACATAGCCCCACTGCTGTAACACTCTATCTGGATGGTACGGCTCCACGACATCCTCAGCTTTTAAGCTGATCGTGAAAAAAGAGATTGGGGGCAACGGATGATGTCTTCGACTATCTGCATATGGATCCTAGCACACTTGATTACGCTGGAGGTCATCTAGATGCTCCCGCAAGATGTTCACATCTTGGCCATAACCACGTGGCTTCCATCGTCGAGCTCGTGGCAAATTATCCTCGTAATTGAAATTCAACTCCAGACTCAATAACGGAAAGTGCTCATAAATCCAAGCCTACATCAAATAAAACATTAATCATTAATAAATTATACATAAACAAATTATAATTCACAAGTTATTTATATAAAAGTAAATCTTAATACCTGGACAAGGGTCGGGGTCATATAGCCTCTAATCCCGTGTACTTTTGACCTGCTCACAAGACCCAACTGTCTATACATATAAGCAAGAGCACCCGTACCCCACGCATATTCACTGATAACCAGTAAATCATTTAAACAGGACAATAATGAAACAAGAACATGTGATCCACTCATATCCACAAAAAGTGTGAACCCAAGTAAGTGAAGTAAGTATGCACGAGTAGAATACACTATTTCCTCATCACTGGAGCTATCGGTCACATTACAAAAAGTCGATCTCAACCACTGCAACGTCACACTGGACCCACGACCGGTACTCGTCATTGCTTGAGCTTCCGTAAGAGAGACGCCTAGCAAATGAACTAACATTCTGATTGCATGCTTCATGGAGATATGCTGGCATGATACAATCCCCCCAACCACTGGTACACCAAGCAATGTAGCTACATCGTTTAGGGTAATCATCAGCTCCCCAAAAGGCATATGGAATGTGTTAGTCTCCGGTTGCCACCTCTCACAAAAAGCAGAGATGATAGTACTGTTGCAAGTGCGATAACTGCACTCAACCAAACAACCCAAGCCGGATTGCAAAACAATGGAACAAATATGTGACCGATCATCGTCTAAAGTCCACATCGAGATTTTTTGGCTGTGATTCAGAACCTTCAAATTGCCTTGCTCCTATATCAAAAACAACAAATAATAATATCATTTTTAATAGATAAAATAGATCTGTATTATTAAATTTAACAAAATAATTACCTGACCGTCCCATATGGCAAAAGTCACATGTGATCTAAAACTTTTCAAAATAGATATATCACTCGGGCCTCTAAGACAAGGCTCAGATACCTCCTCTGCATCATCTAAATATGCTTGCTTGGCTTGCTCAGCCTACTCGGCCTGCTCAGAACGATATCGGCTAACTCGTCGTCTTCTCTCAGAGCTTGTAGGTCACACGCCGTCTTCCTTGAGATAAACCTCCACCTCCTGTTAGTGCCATGTCTGAACAAAAAACATTTATGTCTGAACAAATGATAGCATGATATCAAGAATAAAACAATAAGGCCAAGCATCAATATTCAGTTCTAAGCACAACAATATTGAGACCATCACTTCTATCAAAAACTGTAATTGAGTCATATGCTTATATGAGACAACCGATCTTGCAAATACATGGCCACAACAAATAAGAATAGAGTTCAAAGTATAAGCCCTAAGCATCATCCACATATGTAGAATGGTATACCCATCAAATGCACCACGTTGTAATCTAGGTTTCATGGCATCTATAAAATTATGTTTAAGAAAAACAGTGCTTGACAAATTATACCTGAATTTGAATCACGACCAAAAGTAGCCTTTGAAACCTCTGGCTTAGGTAGCGACAAGAGAAGCTGCATAAATAAAACACTTAATGCATTAATCAAAAGGTATAGTAAAAATGTTAAAGCTTAAACCCAACAATGCAGTGCCCTGTGCAAGCCCCGTGCAAGCTGGATTGCGCAATGGCGCATGGCCCGCTCAAGAGAGCTTGCGCGAGACATGGGCCATCGCGTAAGAGAGCTTGCGTGCAAGGCATGTTGCGCACAGGGCGTGCCTTGGCTCAAGCTGGATGCGCAAGCCAGGGCACGCCCCGCGCACAAGATGGCTTGCTCACTGGCACGCCTAGCATGCAAGCGAGCTTACGAGAGGAAGCCTCACCTACGCGAGGCCACATGCCTCGTGCGGGCTCACCTGCGCAAGGTCGACAGCCTTGCACGGGTGAGCCTACGTGAGGCCACCAGCCTTGCGAGGTGGAGCTTGCACCATTATCCATCAGTAAAAGGAAGAAGATTTCATGAAATTTACCTGTAGTGTAGAGAGCACGGGGTGTGGGTGTCGGTGTGGGTGGAAGATGGCTGAAGAGGATGGATGAAATGGAAGTGTAGTGTAGTGTAAGGATAATTTTGCAATTTTAAGGTATGTGTTTAATGTGTTTGTTGGGAGTGTAGTGTAGTGTAGAGAGAAAAAACGATAGTGAATTTAAAAGCTCTCGATTTTTTTTTTGCAATTAAAGACAACAAGTTGATTTTGGCATTATTGTCTTTTTACTTGAGAAACAATATATATGAAAAATATAGGAAGCGAGTACATTTAACTTAAAAAAAAAATTAAAGCTCAAATGTATTTTTTTATAGATACAATATATCATCAATGGAGTTTTTGATTCCACAAATGATGTTAGGATGATGACACATGTCTTATTTTATTTATTTTTTATTTTTTAATATTTTAAAAGACATGCATCATTATCTTAGCACCGCTTATGGAGTAAAAAATCTCCAATGACGATATATTGTATATTAATCCTTTTTTATTTAATAATGATAAGCTTTTTCTTTTTTCTTTAAAAGTATTGGGTTTATAAAAAGAAGTAAAAGCCAGTCCACTTTTTTTATTTAAAAATTAAAGTTTGAATTTCTACACATTAAAGCATTCTTTATGTAACACCTAGTTTCTATTCGATTTACCAATTAACTTTGTCAATTTTATATAGTAGTTAGGCTGTTTGCCTGTATCAATATCTTCTTTTCTTATACTTTATTTCATGTATCTTTATTTTTATACTTGCAAAGAAAAATAGAATCTAATTTTGTAAATATCAAATTGGTCATATAATTATTTAATTTATAAACTATTTACACATAAAATTCAACTTCTCTAGCTACCACAGCACTACAGTTCTCATTGTTTACATCCCTAAACTAATGCAATAATGTACAAATATGTCTGTAATATATATATATAATGTATGTAAAATACAATATGTTAGACCTGATTATATTATACTGTACACCATATTTTGTAAATATTTAAAAGTGAAAATAAATTATTTAGTGAAATTAAACAAATATTTAATGTGGAACCCACTTTGAATTTTATGGATTTATTGGGTTTATGACTGATAACTCCGCCTGTGTGAGTTAACGCAGCCGGTCCCAAGCCCGGGTAAAGGAGGAGGGTGGTGGTAGGTTTGGACAACCAGCCTTAAAAACTAGTCCAATCTCATGAAATGAACCAATATCAAAACAACGTTGGGGCGTCCCCTACACAGCGACGCGCTGCATCGGAGCCCGGGTGTAGTGAAAAGTGGGCAGGGGTTGCTAGGTCGTCACCCAGAAGTGACGCGCCACATCGATGCCTGGATGTGGTGTTAAATAGGCAAAGGTTCCCACACCACAATGGACGGGGGTGGGTAAAGAAGTTAGTCCATAACCATAAGCTTAGGTTAGGATCTTGGAATATAGGTACGCTTAGTGGTAAGTTAGGTGAGATTTGTGAGGTTATGAGTAGGAGGAGGGTTAACATCTTGTGTCTCCAAGAGACCAAATGGGTTGGGGAAAAGGCTAGAGAGATAGCACATTGGCAATATAAGCTTTGGTACACAGGGAAAGATAGAGACCGAAATGGAGTAGGTATCATTATAGATAAAGAGTACCACAAGGATGTTGTACAGATTAAGAGACAAGGGGATAGGATTATTTTGGTTAAACTAGTTTTAGGAGAAGAGGTGTTGAATGTCATTAGCGTGTATGCACCCCAGATAGGGCTTGATGAGGTTAGTAAACGACAGTTTTGGGAGAATTTAGATAAGATAGTACAAGAAGTACCCATAGGAGAAAACCTTTTTATTGGCGGTGATTTTAATGGACATGTAGGTACAAGTAGAGAGGGTTTTGAGAGAGTACATGGAGGTTTTAGTTATGGTGTAAGAAACGAGGGAGGAGATGCTATCTTAAATTTTGCTTTATCTTATGACCTAATCCTAGCAAATACATTGTTTAAGAAGAGAGATTCTCATCTTATAACCTTTAGAAGTGGACCAAGAGCAAGTCAGATAGATTTCTTTTTAACTAGGAGTAGGGATAGACATAGATGTTTGGATTGTAAGGTTATCCCAGGTGAGAGTGTTACCGCGCAACATAGACTCTTAGTTCTAGATATGAAGATAGATAGACGACATCGAAGGAACCAACAAAAAGGAATTGAACGGATTCGATGGTGGAAGCTAAAAGAAGATTGTCATACAACATGTAGAGATAGTTGGATTCAAAAAGAGGCTTGGACAACAGAAGAGAACCCAAATGTAATGTGGAATAAGATGGCAAAATGCATTCGGGAGGTAGGCAAAGAGACATTAGGAGTATCAAACGGAAAAGTGCCGACTGGAAAGGACGCAACATGGTGGACTGCAGTAGTAAAAGATGCTATAAAGACTAAGCGAGAGCGTTACAAGGCTTTAAAGAAGAACAATACAGAAGAGAGTTTTTCGGAATATAAGGTAGCAAGAAAGGAGGCAAAGAAGGCTGTGGCAGAAGCTAAGACGAGGGTTGCGAAAGAGATTTACGACAAGTTGAACACAAAGGAGGGTGAGAAAAGGATATACAGATTGGCGCGAGCAAGAGAAAGGAGGAGTCGCGACCTTGGAGTCGTGAAATGTATTAAGGATGAGCATCAAAGAACTCTCGTTAAAGATAATGACATTAAGGACAAGTGGCGAGATTATTTTAACAAATTATTTAATGATGGACAAAATAAAGTTTTGGATAATATTTCGGTGCCTCTTAAGGATTTAAATTGGTGCTTTATGCGTAGAATCCAAGAGATAGAGGTAAAAGATGCACTAAAGATGATGAAGAATGGAAAAGCTGTTGGACCTAATGACATCCCAATTGAAGTTTGGAAATGCCTTGGAGATGTAGGAGTTAGGTGGTTGACAAATCTATTTAATAAGATTTGGCACACTAACAAAATGCCAGAGGAATGGAGGAAGAGTGTCTTAGTACCTTTATATAAGAACAAGGGAGATATTCAAAGTTGCGCCAACTACTGAGGCATAAAATTGATGAGTCACACGATGAAACTATGGGAGAGAGTGATAGAACGGAGATTAAGAAAGAATGTAGAGATCTCGGAGAATCAATTTGGTTTTATGCCGGGTCGATCAACTATGGAGGCAATATATTTGCTTAGACAACTTATGGAGCGCTTTCGAGTAATGGGTAAAGATCTTCATATGGTCTTTATAGATTTGGAGAAAGCATATGATAAAGTGCCTAGGGAGGTACTCTGGTGGTCCTTAATGAAGAAAAGAGTTCCATTGAAATATATTAAACTAATTAAGGACATGTATAGAGGCGCAAGGACACATGTGAGGACAGGTGGGGGGCAAACAAGTGAGTTTCCTATCATGGTGGGATTACACCAAGGGTCAGCGTTGAGTCCATTCTTGTTTGCGGTAGTTATGGACGAACTGACAAAATCCATCCAGGATAAGGTGCCATGGTGTATGATGTTTGCAGCTGATATTGTCCTATGTGCGGAAACTAGAGCGGAGATCAATACAAAGTTGGAAGTATGGAGACAAACGTTGGAATCAAAAGGATTTAAACTAAGCAGAGTGAAGACTGAATACATGGAGTGTAAATTCAGTTCTAACCGACTGGAAGAGCATGATGTAGTGAAGTTAGATGGGGTGGCGATACCTAAGCGGGATCATTTTCGATACTTGGGATCAATAATACAGATGGATGGAGAGATTGATGGTGATGTGACCTATAGGATCCAGGTTGGATGGAGTAAGTGGAGAAGTGCTACAGGTGTGTTGTGCGATAAAGGAATTCCTAAATGGTTGAAAGGCAAATTTTATAGGACAGTTGTTAGACCAACATTGTTATATGGTAGTGAATGTTGGGCGACTAAGAGGCTACATACACAAAAGATGAGTGTAACAGAAATGAGAATGTTACGGTGGATATGTGGATATACAAGAAAGGATAGAATGAAAAATGATGATATTCGTAAGATGATTGGAGTGGTACCTATTGAAGACAAAATGTGTGAAAATCGTTTACGTTGGTTTGGACATGTAATACGTAGACCTGTAGATGTTCCAGTTAGGAGAATAGAGGCTATGGATGTTGAGAGAAGGGTTAAGACTAGAGGAAGACCGAAAAAGACTTGGAAAGAAGTAGTTTGGAAAGACATGGAGGTTTTAGAATTAGATGAGCAAATGGCCTTGAATAGGAATCTATGGAGGCAGAGAATACATATGGACGATCTAACGTGATTTTAGATATTGGTTCATATAGCCTACCCCAATCTATTGGGATATAGGCTCTGATGATGATGATGATGATGATGATGATTGGGTTTATGACTGATACTATGGTGTACAAAAGGTAAAATAAATATTAAATAATTATTTGGAGACGTAAAAATAATTTTTATGTCATTTGGAATTATTTTGAGAATTTAGAAAATAAATTGGAAATGACGGATACGTCCCAAGGGCATTTTCGTAAATTATGCCCATATCAAAATGAGTTAGGACAAAGTAAAAATATCATGATAATCTACATGAAAAGGAGAATAACATGGTGTCAAAAGATTTATTGAAAAAAAAAGTGGTTTGATTGAAAAATTTTACTGGCGGTCAAAAGGGGTAAAACTGTAATTTCACATTATCGGTGAGCGTGCATTGATGAAACTACCATGATTCATCAAAATATGCCCAATAAGAATTTTTGGAAATGAAAGATGAATTTTTGGAGTTCAAATTTCATAGTTAGAAAAATTTACAAAAGCTTAAGGACATTTTGTCCAAAATCATTATAATCGAGGGTAAAATAGTCATTTAACATGAAGAGGGATTGGTCAAATTATTCAACAATGAGTAGAAATTGACTTAGATAGATTAAACTTGATTTAAATAAAATTTACAAGCTGAAAAATAATAAAAATAATAATAATAGTGTGATAAAGGAGTAAATGGTGGAAAATGGAAAGGAAATTTTATTGTGGTGCCATGTGGCAACTCCTCATTGGTTGAAAGAAGATCAAATTTAGCAGAATTTTTGCTGAAGCTGTCGGCACTATTCATCATCCTTACCAGCCTTCTTTACGACATAAAAGAAAAAAGAAAGAAAAAGAAAAGTTTCAAGCTTCCAAAACACTAAAAATAATTAGAATTTTAAGTTAGCTATTTCTAGCAAAATTGTTCACCATCTCATGCTTTATCAAACCCACCCAAATATACATTGAAAAACTGATATTTCAAGGAGGAAAGGAAGCCAAAAACATTCGGCCAAGGTAATGATTCATGGGATTTTTGAGGTTTTGATTTAATTCAAAGTTGTAATCTTATAGATTTAAAGGTGTAGATTTCATAATTGTCATTGGTTTTGAGCTATCTTGAATAAATAAAATTTTGCCATGAATATGGGTTTCAGTTGGCATAAGAACTAAGTGATACCATGCATTCTCTTGGACGAAAATGGTAGGAAATGATAGTTTAAAATGGTATAACAAGGATAGAAACCTTAGATTTCAAAAAGGAAGCAAAATCAAGAATTTGCCAAAAAAGGGGGATTTCGGCCATGGCTGTTTAGGCATGATTTAATGCTATAATTTATGGTTTGATGGTAGAAAATTAATGTAGAAATCAAAAGAAGAAGGTAGGTGAAATTGGAATCGAAAGCGGAGCTAAAACGGGAAAGTTCAGTTTTAGCACCAGTGTAAATTATACTAGCTGTGCATATACTGTGTCATTAATGGCTGCATTTTATGAAAGTTAGTGGCTTAAAAAATAAGGGAAACATATTGATAATTTTTGATAAAATTATTTTGCAGTTGAGAATTACGAATTTCAGTAGGCGCAACCGGGAAACTCGGTTTCGTTAGACAGGTAAGGAGGAAGTGTATGAGTTGTATGGATATGATGAATTGCATGATTTATCAAGTTTAATTTTATGAAATTATTAGAAGCTTGATTTGCTTTGAAATCATGCAAAATTGTGGTTGAAATCTGGTTTATATACTGTTAAATTTCGTGCAGGAGGCAAGAATTTGCAACCGTTATGCTGCCGGAAAATTATCAAAATTATTCTAAAATATCATGAAATATTTTAGATGCATAAATGGAATAAATCATGAATTTTGGAAATCATTTCCATAAATTTTCTATAAAGTGGAAATTGTTGAAAAATGTTAAATTAAATATTCATGTTATGAATTTTTATTTAAAGTGAGAATGAAATATATTCTTTTTACAATTAATTATTCAAAAAAGAATATTTATGAGATTCTCACTTGATACATGAATATTTATCGACTGTTTTCCCTGTATTTGGAAATATGAAATAAATACCTTTTTGGAATATTTATTTAAATAAATGATTTAATTCATTAGATTTCCTTAAAGGTATTTTTATGGGAAAATAAATGATTTTATACCTTTATGGAATTAATTAATGATTTTATTTATTTTATAAATTCCATAAGGGTGATGAGATGGTGAATAAAATGCATTGAGATGATTTTGGGATAAATGTAAAAATGATGAAAATTCCTGAAAAAAGGAAATATATGAAATTATGAGTCTTATGGATAAACATGAAATATTTCAAATTATTTTTTAATAAAATCCATAAAGGCTATGATACAAATATTTATACTGTTTTGAGACTTAGGCCCCAATTTCATGCTTACTGATTACTGTCACTGTCACTTGGCTGATTGACCCGTCAAGTCATCGGCACTCCTGAAGTCACCTGGCAAGTGTACATTGAGGACGCCCTATAGACTATGGCTATAGATCTTACTGTATACTGTTATTGTGTCCCTTAGGGGATGATGATAGTATGATATGATTTAGGGTGATGCCTAGTCTCAACCTACTGAAATACTGTTTACTGAACTGTATCGTATTGATTACTATTTACTAAATCGTATTGAGAACTACTGTTTGATGGAAAAGAATATTATGAAAAATATTTCTAAAATTAGAAATAATTACTGAATTGTTTATCCACTGATTTCTGGATAATTATAACATACTGTATTGAAGTGACTGTATATTGTTTTTACAGTATTACATTTACTGTTCACTATACTGCTTTACTACTGAACTATCACGTGTTTTGAACTGTTACTGAAGTGATGGAAATTAAATGGTTTATTCCATTTATATTTATGGAAAAATAAATATTTTCCAGCATACAGATTTCATTGTATCAAGCAGCATATGACTCCTTTACTGAGCACGTTGTCGCTCACTCCTTTATTTTCCAACTCCCCAGATTTATTGCAAGGATTATTTGAGATCTTTCTCGAATAAATATAGCTGCAAGTAAGCACACTGGGGTAAAGGGCATTAAATTTTAAAGCTACAGTCACTTCTCTTATATATATTCAGATATATGTATATAGTACTACTTTATTGAAAAATAGAAACAGAGGATGTAAAGTGTAAGGAATATTGTAAAAAATTCATATTCTGAAATTATTTAATAAATGTTTACCATTTATTACTGTTACTGATCAAGTGTTAAAGGCATCACAGATAGCCCAATCGCAAATTAGGTATAAAATATGTTATTTTACTGTACTGTGGACTGTTACACAATATACCTTCTACAGACCCAAGAATCCACCTCGAAGGAATACTATGTGGACCCAAAAGATATGCTCCTCTGAAGTGAGCGAAAGTGTTATTGCAAATAATCTAGGAGAAAAAGAGGGGGCAAGTTTACGCTTAGTAAAGAAACAATTATAAAATAGTGGTACTATGTCACTATATCCAATAAACCATTTATTTTAAACTATTTGCAATAAATTAAAACCACTTATCGCATATAAAACATTTATCTAAAACACTGTAGTTCAAAATCATTAGTCTTTCAAACTCACTTAAACAATTATTAAAATTTTTCCTTTCCATCTAAAATCAATTAATTTAGTAATCAAATCAACTTTGAAACACTCGGTGGAGAAAGCTAACTTCCGAAATTCACATGCCACTATCACTATAGGAATTAGCGTACCCACGTACTGGCCAGGTGTCCATCCCTAAGCCAATCCTATTAAACACTACAATGGCCATTGTGAAAATAATCCACAATGCTCACTAGCCAGATGCCTATTATGGGTGCTACGGACTTGGCTAAAGTCTCGTAGCCAATATCACTTCACTCAATAATTGCATGATCATCAGGGAGTAACAATCTCAAAACAATTTCATTTAAATAATCAAATCATTTCAATAAGCAATTATCTTTAGTCAATCCATAATAGTATAAATCAGTAAACGTTATAATTTAAGATGAATAATTCAATAATTACTTTCAATGAAAACCCAATTACATTTCCAATATTCTTTATGCATGCAAAATATTTAAAATTATGGACTAGCAAGTTAAATAATTAAAATAATCATTTGAATAAATTTGTAGGCGTTTAAATCATTATTTAAATTCATGAAAAATATATAAAAGCTAATATCATTTTTAAATATCTAATTAAGGTAAATTTTAGGCTATTGGTTAAAGTCAAGGTTTTGGAAATTTAGCAATCTATCGATTTTAACACTAATCTAGCCCCGTGCATGAAATCGTATTTTTAATTTATTAAAGCAGCCAATCATCCCACATGCAAACACAGTACTTTCCTACACTACTTCCATAATTGCTTCTTACCTTAATCACAGTGTAAGATAATTGATCTAATTACACCACTTAGCCACTTATTCACCGATCCACAAATGCAAAAATAATATTAAAATGGTATGATTAAGATTTATATTCTAATTAATAAAATTCTCTTTTCTTCCCTAACTTCCATTTAACCATTTTCACTTAGGAAAACAAGATGGAATTCCCATGAATTCCCATTTGGCTGAAATGGCCATTGTCATTATGCTCTTTCTTTGTTCCATTCTAACTTCATGAACAACCCTTATACTTCACCTTCATCCAAAATACAGCCACCATTTTATTAAAAATTCACTCTCTCCCATAAGACCTTACCATGGCCAAATATGCTAGGTTGCAATTTAATCAATTTAGGTGCATGTTCATGTTTCCTTACTATACATATATTATCATTTTTATCATTATTACATTAAAATCACCTTAACTCCTTCATGAACAGCCCATAACTGAAACTTCCATGGTCATCTACCCCTCTTATTTTAAGTATTAACTTCACTAATGTTCTTTACAAATCTCTTATATTAATTTCACTATCTTCATACACCCAATTCACGCCACCATCACCATCTTCCCTTGATGGCTGAATGGCCTCCACATGTCCAAACTTATTATTTCACTTACTTATAATCTTCACTATCATTATCACACTACATGTTATCACTTTACACCTTTTAGCCATTAAAGTCAGCATCATCATCCATCATTTCCTCTATGGCCGAACACCCTAACCTCACCTATACATATTTTTATTTCAAACCAAGGCCACAAACACCTCATACTCATCTAATACATTCATGAATAAAAGATAAAATTACATGAAACCATGAATTTATCTTTACCTAAACAGTAACAGATTCTGCCAACAAACAAAACAATCACTTTTGGTTGTTTTAGGCTGAGCTATGGGGATGGTTAGGAAGCTCTTGAGATGGGGAATAATGTTATATGAAGCAGCCTATGTGATTTGATAAAGGAAAGATATGGTTTCATTATGCCAAAACGTGAAGAACTTAGCAAAATGGAGGAAGGAACAGTGTTGCAGCTGTAGGTAGGTTGGAAGGTTGGAGAAGTGTGATAACCGTAAATTTTCCATTTATTTGAAATTATAAATATTGAAAATAAATATTGGAGAAAATAAATCAGAGGAAATAAATAATATTTGCGAGAACGGGATATTGGTGAAAATCCCGAGAATTGAGAAAGTGAAAGAATTAGGAAATTCGTGTAAAGGAAATTAAATTAGAAGTGAAGATAAAAATAATAGAGAGATGAAAAGAATTAAATTGGATAAATTAAAATCCAAATCTAATTAAGAAAATAAGAAAATAAAATGAAATATATTTATATAATTATATATTATATAAATGTATTTTTATACAAATACATATGTACGTAAATACTATATAGTATATTTTAATATACGTTGGTATATATATGGAAATATATACTATTTCATAAATTTAAATAATACATATGTATATAACCATAATATTTTATGTGTATATATAATTATACAAATACGTGTAGAAGAAAGGTAAGTGTAGTTTTATATTAAAGTTTATATGTATAAATATTGTATTATAACATCTATATAATTTGTATATGTAAATGTTATTTATTTCAAGTATATAAATATATATATATATATATATATGTATAAATACTAGATATACATTTTGTAATACTTAATATACATATATGTATATCTATGTATCTCTTTAAATATATATATAGTACAATACTATATAAATAAACTAATATTATTATATTTAAATTGTATAACATAAATATAAAGTATAGTGTATAATATATGGTGTATTTCATACCAAATATAGAAAGAGAACAAAAATATAAAGGGAAATAAAACAAAAAAAGGAAAGGAGAAAATCGGGGAGGAACCCCGACCCCTCCAGCCAGACCGTTGGTGGCGGAGCTGCCATCGCCGGCGAGGGGAAAAGGAAGGAGAGACGCCACTGGCCAGAGAAAGGAAAGAAGCTGCCGGCGGCGTGAAATGGGAAAACGAAATCAACGAAAAACGAAAGAAATCCGAAAAGAAAAGAAAATGGTGGACGGCGGTGCCGGCCGATCCAGGCACCGCCACTACCACCGAAGCTTCACCGGAGGAAGAGGAAGCCGATGGAGGCCACCGGAGGTGCAATGGACGGTGGAGGAACGCCGGCGAAGAGGAAGAAGAAACCGAGGCAAAACCGCCTCGATCCGCCGCCGTGCCGCCGATCCAGGGCAAACGGAGGGCACCGGCAAGTTCGTCGTGTAGCCGGCCAGCTGAGGGACACCCGAACCGTCGGAGAACCGGCCACCGGCGAGGAACCGGCGAGGACAGGAGCTGTACCGGTCTGAACCGGTCTGACCGGGAAAGGAAGAAGAAAAAAGAAAAGAAAAAGAAAAGAAAAAGGAAAAAGAAAAAGAAAAAGAAAAAGAAAAGAAAGAAAGAAAAGAAAAAGAGGAAAAAGGAAGAAAAAGGAAGAAAAAGAAGAAAAAAGAGAATTTCGGGAATTCGAAAAATTCCCAGAAATTCGACAACCAGGGATTTTTCAAAGTTCGGTAAGAAATCTTTCTGAGATTTAATTTTCAGAGAAAAATTAAATAAATTATGAAAAATTCTAAAAAATTAGAATTTTAATTCCAGAAATTATTTTCAGCAATCCAGATAAGGAATCGGGAGAAATGGAGTGCGGGCGCGATCGATAAGCGGAAGTCGCCGACCCGGAAAAGGTAAGGGATGCATGTGCAGCACTGTAAGGATACTCTGTCTGCATATTTTAAATTGAAATATTTTATGCAAATATTTTATGAAAATTATTATGATGCATGATTTGCTGAAAATAATTTGGGAAGAAGTATTGGCTGAAAGATTTAAAACTGTATTTTTCCGTGCAGGAGGTTAGTAAATCGGCAGCCGTTATGCTGCCGAAAATTTTAGAAAAAACTTTATAAAATCATATTAAATGATTTTATTTCCGAATTTCGATAGTAAATCACGAAACATGAGGAAATTACTAAATTTCAAAAAACATGAATATAATGAGATGGAATTTTAAAATATTCATGTATTCGAGAATGGTGACAACGAAATCACCGAAAATTCTCGAAATAGATAAATTACACGAAATACGAGACGAAAGATGAAGTGAAATATAGTGAATATTTTTATAAATATTCACTAAAGGATTTTAACCCTTATGGTTTTAAATTATGGAATTTTATATTTATATAAATTCCATATAAGTTTATTTTATGATGAAAATACGGTTTTGAGACTGGTTGGCATTCCTATCATGCTAATGCATGATATGTGACCTGTTTAGTCCTGGTCGACGCCTAAATCAGTGATCCACCGAGGACAATATAGGTTATGGTTATAGATTTTACCGGCGTATTTCCTTACCCTCCGAGGTTTATAGTATGATAAGATTGATGTCTATCTTAGACTCCATAAATGATAGGTGATATGTTAAAAAGGAAAGTATTTTACATAAGGTGGAATATGCCAACCGGAAAAATGTGATACATGATGGGTGACATGTGAAAAGAACATGTTTTATATAATATGATAAGACAATCAATTGAATTATAGCATTTTTACAAAATGCTCATTTAGGTACTGATTATAGTACCGTGAGATGATTCTCATAAGACATGAGATACAAACATGTAATATGTTTTCAAAAAGGAAGAAATGATAATTCTAATATTCTTTCTATGGTCTTAAATGGAATATGAGATCATAAGTACTACATGAGATCTGATAAGACAGTGGAAAGTACATATGGCGTAAAGTCCAAACCGAGCAAAGATTCGATGATTTTACCGTGTGAGCCATCTCTAGAATCCTTCGGGAACTAAGTGCTGCACGTGTTCTGATGTGTTAGTAAAGGCCAAACCGAGCAAAGACTCGATGATTTTACCGTGTGAGCCACCTCTAGAATCCTTCAGGAACTAAGTGCTGCACGTGTTCTGATGTGTTAGTAAAGGCCAAACCGAGCAAAGACTCGATGATTTTACCGTGTGAGCCACCTCTAGAATCCTTCGGGAACTAAGTGCTGCACGTGTTCTGATGTGTTAGTAAAGGCCAAACCGAGCAAAGACTCGATGATTTTACCGTGTGAGCCACCTCTAGAATCCTTCGGGAACTAAGTGCTGCACGTGTTCTGATGTGTTAGTAAAGGCCAAATCGAGCAAAGACTCGATGATTTTTTCGTGTGAGCCACCTCTAGAATCCTTCAGGAACTAAGTGCTGCAGGTGTTCTGATGTGTTAGTAAAGGCCAAACCGAGCAAAGACTCGATGATTTTACCGTGTGAGCCACCTCTAGAATCCTTCGGGAACTAAGTGCTGCAGGTGTTCTGATGTGTTAGTAAAGGCCAAACCGAGCAAAGACTCGATGATTGTACTGTGGGAGCCACCTCTAGAATCCTTCGGGAACTAAGTGCTACACGAGTTCTGATGTGTTAGTAATCAGTCTAAGTTCTGATGGGGATGCGACAAATGTCGAAGGATGAAATAGATCTTATGCACATGACATATAATGTGTGTGATATATCGAATTTTGTTTATATATGCCACTCAAACATGTGCTACTTGAATGTTCGTCTCGTTCACCCTTAATCATACTGATAAAAAGAATGATGCCTTGTGAACTTAAGAATGGAATAGATTTTAATAGCTTATTTTGCTTTTTAAAGGACGGTACTAATTAAGAGAGTACATTAAAACATGAAATGAATTTTAAAGAAATAAAATGATGATTTAACTAATATTCTTTTCAAGGAATATACGGATATTAATTATTCTATTTAAATGCTTTATTTCGTAGAAGCATTATTTTGAAAAGAATATGAAAACGGTTATGAAAGATTGAAAAGGAAAGGATTTATTAATTCAAAACAAAAAAAAAATTCTCTCTACAGTTGCTTCTAGGTTCCATAACAAGTATGGTATTCTAAAATACCTACCTTACTCCATTCGGATTCCTAGCCGACTGTAGTATCTTTCCTACATGCGAGCCTAGAGCCCATAGGAAAAATGAAAAAGATTTTAAGCATATAGGAAGCTGAGTATCAAGTGAGGCATATAATTCTCTTACTGAGCCGTGGTTTTGCTCACCCCTTAATTTTAAACATTTCAGGTTTTTGATGAATGTAAGTTCAGTGGATTGTGGTTCCTGGCTGTACACGAAGGACAATGTGTCAGATCGACTGATTATTTGAGGTATGATCATTTATTTTCTGTATTTAGACACGTCAACAGTACTACTTATCTGATTTATTACGACAGGGGATGTGTTTAATATAAACAATATTATGTAAAATTGTTTAACAGTCAGTACAGGTGAAGTATCGCAGACAGCCCAACCGGTTAAGTTGTGTATAAGAAGATGAAAAATGTGGTCACGGGTCGTGACAAGAAGACACTAAATTGTCTTATTTTAATGATAATTTAATTTATTTTATTCAGATAAAATCTGCCCATAAGCCAAATTGACTTAAATACCCTTTAAAATTCCATATTTACTTAATATGCCACTGTACAGTACACTACACTCTAGGTCAGATTATTTATTTATTTATTTTTTGAGTCAATTAAGTCAAACGTTGTAACGTTCGGAATTAGAAAAATTTCGAACTAAAATTTTCCTTTTCACTTCTATCTTTTTCATTTAATTATTCGGTATTAGTTGGTTTGCGTTCGCGGTGTCGATGTAAGTTCAATTTACAATTTTCGTTTCAATTAAACCGTTATACTATTAAATTAGTTAATCTATAAATAATAAATTAGAAATCAAAATAAAATCTATAACACAATATCTATAAATAATCTATTAGTAACAATTCCATGTAATTTACATCCTACTAATTCATGTTCATTCCTTTAAATGTACACTACACTATTTACATCCCATCATAAATACATCTACTGTGCAATTACTAGTCTAAATATAAAAAAATATAAAATTAACTAATACCTGTCTATTCAATAATATAAACTTCTAACGATCTTCTCTCATTAGCTCGAAAGTAGTTGGTGGCACGTACACTGAATGATTATATCTAGGATGGTGAGTAAGGGGGTGAGCTTTGGGGAAAGTCCAGTAAGAAACATATATTAAAGTATATACTATATCCAGTTAAATAAAAATAATTTATTCAAGGATAATTATTTCATACACTGTCAGTAAAATATTTTTATTCCACAAGCGATGTTAAGATCATGACACGTGTCTTATTTTATTTATTTTTTATTTTTTAATATTTTTATAGGACGCATGTCACGATCCTAACATCGCTTGTGGAATAAAAATATTTCACTGACAGTGTATGGAATAATTATCTTTTATTTAAACTAATTATGAAAGAAGCACATTAAGTGTAAATATTAAAATGCAATAAAACATTTATTTCCTAATGGCTTATTAGGGGACTATATAGGAAGGATACTATAGTCGGCTAGGTAACCGGATAGAATGGGAGGTACTTTGAAGTACTTGTCGTGTTTCGGTCCCTAGATGCGACTATAGGGAGTAAACAATTTACAGTGAAATCATTTATCAGTATAAACCATTTGATAATCCATGCAATGCAATTTCAAATCATTAATAAACATAAAAAAAATTTTATTTAAATAATGCTATAAAAATCATGTCATGAAATATTTTAGTATACAGCAGTCTATAAGCAGTTAATTGACAACAATATAGTAAATAGTTCAATATTGGTATACAGTTCAATATCAATTAAACCGTTCAGTAAACAGTGTAGTATATAGTTCAATATTGGTAAACAATTCAGTATCAGTAAATCATTCAATAGCAATAAACAATTTAGTATCAGTAAACAATTTAGTTCGGTAAAACAGTATAGTACAGTGGAGACAATCACATCCAATAGAATCATGCATGATCAATAACAGTATCCTCGTAGGGACGATCAATAACAGTATCCCCGTAAGGACGAAATGGTAATGAATGGCCATCGTCGAAAAAGTGCTCATAGTTCGCATTGGTCAAGTGCTCATTGTGGAAACCTGTAGGTTTAACCATAATCCCACAGTCATGTATAGTAAACCTGCAGATTGGACCAGGTCCACAGTAAACCTGCGGATTGGTCATATAATAGTATGCATGATCACTAAGGTACGATTGTCTCAAAAACATTTTCATAAATCTTTTCGTTTAATAGTATAAATCATTTCAAATAGCAATTATCTTCAGTCAATCCATAATTATGAAAAATTACAATTTATGCAATTTAAACATTTCATGTAAATCATCTTATGTAAATCTTTTAATGTAAATCATTTCATATAAACCGATTCATGTAAATTATTTCATGTAAGTCAATGCATGTAAGTCATTTCATGTAAATCAATGCAAATAATTCATTTCATGTAAATCAATGTAGATAATTCATTTTATGTAAAACAACAACAACAACAACAACAACAACAACAACAACAACAACAGCAACAACAACAACAACAATAATAATAATAATAATAATAATAATAATAATAATAATAATAATAATAATAATAATATATTTTCATGCAAATAAAATCATATCTAAACTTGAAGGAAAATAAAATAAATTTCTATTTTCTTGTTTAAAATAATTGGGTGCAAAACAATTATGATTTAATTCTGAGAATTTACTATGCAATTAAAATGTTTCTTATGCAACTCTTATACATGTTCCTTACCTCTACTTCTGTGCAATTTAAAATCCGATAACTCCAGTCACGCCTCTTTATTTTTCGATTTCCAAGCACGCGCAATAATTTCAAATTATGTTCAAAATTCTATATTATAATTCTAATAAATAATCCATAATTTCCTATTTATCATTCTCAACACTTGATTTATTTTCTACTAAATAGCAAATATAATTTCAATTAAATTCCATTCTCTCTTTAACTTTCATGTTACCAATAATTTCACTTTGTACTGAAAGTCTCATGCATAACTATAATAAATAATTCTATAAATTCTTATTTTCCATTTTGTCACTCTTAATAATTTTATTATTTAATTTCTTACTAAGTGTTTTAATATAATTATATTTAAATTGAAATTTTTTCTTAATTATAATTCCAATAACAATTCCATATTTCCAATCTAATAATTATTTTATTAATTCTTATTTCTATTTTATTGCTTTTCATGGTAAGTTATTTTATTCCTTATTAGATACCCAATAATAACTATAATTAAACAAACTTATTTTCCTAATTTTAATCTGTAACATCGGTTTCCATTAAAATACCGATTAACTTTTTCCTTTAATTATTAAGGTTAGGCCGTTTGTCAATGTCATTTCTCTTTTCTTTCATATACAATAACTGTTTTTATATAAATATCATTTAATCAAATATAAAATAAGATTTCTAATTTAAATTATAAATATATTAATTATAGAATATTCCTTATTTAGTCCCGTACATATCCATGTTTTCCAATTTTTACTGTTTATCACAATACAAGTTTTACGAATTTACATCCCCAAAAATATTTATAAAATATGAGTACTGTACAATATGTCTGAGATATATAACAAAATACAATATACCTTCTGTGGAAGGCTCATTGGTCGTGAAGGAATACTGTATATCCCAAGAATTGTGCTCCTCTACGGTGAACAAAAATCTACCGCAAATGGTCTAAGTGGAAAAATAAGGGAGTGAGTTTACGTTCAATAAAGAAAAGCATATAAAAGAGTGATACCATGCCATTATATGAAGTAAAATCATGAATTTAAATTTTATAAATAAAATAATGCAAACGATCACATGAAAACATATATAGAAAAACTCATTTAAAACATATACGATTCATATCCTTTTTCACTTTTCAAATCATTTAAATCAATCTGTTGTCTATCAGTAAATCGATCATTTCATATACTGTATCATTCGAAATCAATCTATCTTCTGTCTGTAAAATCAATCATATCAAATACTATTGAAATCACTATAGAAGTTAACATATAAGAAACTCATGCACGAACTATATCCCTACAGGGACCTGTATAGGATTAGGCATACCCACATGGGGCCAAGCATCCAACCCTAAGTCGTTCCTACCTGTAACAATGGTCATTGTCGAAGATATACAGTGTACACTCGTCAGTGAAAACTGTGATTAGAAAAAGGGGAAGGTACTGGGGACTTAGCTACGGTCTCCTAGCCTTAATCATCAATATATATGAATGAATCTACAAGGAGCTAACACTCTTATAAAAACGTTTTCATATATCATAAAGTCCTAATAAAATCGTTTTCATGCAAACTATCTTTAATCGGTCATAATCATGTAAATAAATCTCATAAAACTCATAAAACATATTATCACTATTTCAAATATTCAAATAATATGAAAATACTATTTATTTCATGTAATAAGATTTATTATAAAATAGTTAATTAAAACCACTCATATACAATTCATATAGCTCAAACATATTTTAATTTATAAAATAAATTTCTATTATTTATTTAAGATACTGAGCGTGTAAACAATTAAGGGTAAATTTTCTAAAATTTTCGCTAATGCTTTGGTAAATTTCTATCCTAACCCCTTTCATAAATTTCGGTTTATAATTCTAAATCACCCAATTTTCCCACGTGCATGCACAGTATTTCCTACACTACTTCCATATACTATTCCTGACCTTAATTACAGTGTAGGATAATCGATCCAATTGCACCACTATGCCACTTAATTCTCCAAATTATGAACTGCAAAAATAATCATTAAAATAATTAGACTTATTCCTTTACTTCTCCTCATCTTCTATTTTATTCATTTACACTTAAGAATTTACATGGAATTCCTATGAATTCCCATTTTGTCAAACATGGCCTTCAACACTAAGCATCATTTTCTTTTCATTTTAATTTCATGCTTAACCTATATTTACTTCCTATCCTCATTCTACCTTCTATATTAATCATTAACACTTGGAATATTTTATGGGAATTTTATCATAGATCCCTCTTAACCAAATATTACCCGAATCTTACTTGATTTCTTTCATGAATTTTACGACCATGATTATATTTATTATCTTCCCATGTTATCATTTTCTATTAACCCTATATTAAAATCACCAAAATTCTATTATCACAACTATGATTGAATGTCCTTGAAATTTTATGCTCACCATTTTTCCAATTTGGTTACATGAATAATCCTTGATCAATTTCATCACCATATGTTAAAATCATTCCATCATCTTCATTTTACAATATTCTTCATGACCAAACTATCTTCTTATTACCCACCCAAAATTTAGTTATTTTATACCATTTCTTATTTTTGAATATTAATCCCATTAATAATCTTTACTGAATTGTTACGTCAATTTTTACTATCCTCATTCACCAATTCATGCCAACATCATCACCCTCTTATTATGGCAGATGGCCTATGCAAGTTTGAGCATATTATCCCTTACTTTATGTCCCTAACTATTAGCTTTAAATTGACATATATTTTGAAATGACAAAAACTTAAGTAATCTTAAATGTTTGATTCATATTGTAAATTTGCTTATCAATTATGATTTTCACAAACCATTTTAAGTAATCATATCAAACATTAAGACCATGATTTAATTGTTTATTCTTATTGGTCTTAATACTTTCCAAAATAAGTTTGAATGTTTTCATTAAGTAATTTTCTCAAGAATATATTGAACACAAGTTTAGAAATTACTTAATAAGTTTTTGTACTAAGTCTTCATTTGAAAAAGACAAGAAAAACCCCCCATAAAATTCATAAATGTTTTGGGATGAATTAAAATCAAAGTCTACATCATTTCTAACCCAAAATAGCCCAGAAAAGTGTAGGAACAAGTTGAGGGATCGATCCCCCATGTTGAGGGATCCATCTTTAAGTGGCAGAATGCTCTAGAAAGCTCAAGAGGCAAAATATAAGGCATGGGATTGATCCCTTAAGGGAAGGGATCGATCCCCTCTTGGCAAAATGCATGGGAGGCTAAAAATGAAGGAAGGGATCAATCCCATGGGGCATAGGATCGATTCCCCAACACGTGAAAAGCCTCTAACGGCTAGTTTTTGTGAGATACAATGGTAACTTTTGTTTTTGATTCGAACCAACGTCAAGAATACATCCAAGGGACTATAAATTGAGGCTTGGAAGCTCAAGAAACAATAGAGAGAAGCTGAGACATTTCATTCTTCAATTTCTTCATCTTCTCCGAGCATTTCAAAGATTACAAGAGCTAGAATTCAATATCTTTTATTTCTCTCAACATCCTTGTATTTTATAACACAAATACTTTAGAGTTTCTTTTCTAGAGCTTAATCTTTGTAATCATTTGCCTACCTAGAGGCCTTCTTTAATTACAATCTTTGTAAACCCAATCATATATTGTAAAGGGGAGTGAACCCTTGAGTGTTATATTAGGTAGATAAGGTTTACTCCTTGAGCTCGGAAAAAAGGAGGGGATAGGTTTCTCTTGAGCCTTGAAAAAGAGGGAGGTTACTCTTGAGCCTGCAGAAAGGAGGGATTGTAAAAGACAGATTCAAGTTAGTGAATTTGGGAAAAATCCTTGGAGCGTATCAAGGTAGAGGATGTAGGCAAAGATGTCGAATCTCTATAAATCACTTGTGTACATTTCTCTTTCCCTTCTTTCTTTATTTACTTACAATTATATTGTGATTGTTGTATTAAATTTGGATTGCATGCTTGAATAGCCTAGAGAACTTAGAAAACATTAATATAGGCTAGTGAATTTAGAAGAACCAAAAAATGAGCTTAAGGTTAGCTAAAAACCGATTCACCCCCCACTCAGTATTGTTATAGAGCCAACACTAACCATGTTTATTTCACTACCAAGCAGCATGTCTCAACATTCCAACAGCAACATTAGCTTAGTTTCTTTATCTTTTTCACCATTAATTATTAAAATCGGCCTCCTCATTCCTCCATTCCCTCTACTGCCGATTGTACCATACCTCCCTAATTCATATTTTTTTCAAACCGATTTTTATGGCTACATTTATCTTATGGCATATTCTCTTCACGCCACCAACACAAACATCAGCTCCCATTTTTTGCCATTAATGCCACCAGCAGCAAATACCCAGCCCTATTAAACGCCATTTACACCATTACACACCATGCTTATGTTTTGGTCAATTAAAATTCAGGATTATATTTGTTTCATTGTCAGCCCATATTAACAGCAAAAAATTCAGCCCCTTAAAACCCTGACTGAACACCTTATCCCATTTTGTTCATGTTTCTGTTCAAAATCCTAATCACATCCATCATTTACACATCCAATTCAAGCACAAACAAGAGACAAAAGTGAAAGAAATTAAAGCTGGAAATTACTTGAGCA
Source organism: Heritiera littoralis (assembly GCA_031772115.1). Taxonomy (NCBI): domain Eukaryota; kingdom Viridiplantae; phylum Streptophyta; class Magnoliopsida; order Malvales; family Malvaceae; genus Heritiera; species Heritiera littoralis. Next base: position 9,171,540 of record JAPDPK010000013.1, on the reverse strand, counting down.
GTAACGTTACTGTCCAGCAGCAGGAGAGATATATTTTGATGGTTTTTGGCTGAGATTTTTAGATGACTAAGGAGCTATGAAGATGAGGATTAATTTATGTGAGAAGCCTAGGTGAATTGGTGATGAAATGGTGGTGTTTCAAGGCTAGAACGTGAGGAACGACAAGGGAGAAGAGAAGAAAACGTGGGCTGTAGCAACAAATGCTTGAGGCGGTGGAGAATTGGCTGGAAAAATGGAAGAGGATGATGTGTTGTCTCTTTTTTATTGGCCCATAATAAAAATTTAATTTATAAAACCTGATATTTTTTTCCTAAAGTCCAAAATACCTATAAAAATTTAATTATATACAAAATTTGCCACTGCACAGTAAATTTTCTGTCAGGTCAGATTTTATATTTAATTTTGTATTAAATTTTATTTATTTTGGTCAATTAAGTCAAATATTGACCAATGTTGACCAGCTCCTTTGAGAAAAGACCAATTTGCCCTTAAACAACTTCACTAATTCCATTTCTATCCCACCTATATTTTTATTATTTTTCATTTTATTTTTATTATTTTCTCTACATTTAAGTCAATTAAGGTCAAATGTTGACTTTTAAGAGGGTTTGACCAAGTATGGATAGTGAAATTACTACTAGACGAATGATTTTCATTTTGTTCATGTTGTTTTTAACATTTTCGCATAATTCGATTCACGGGCTGGATCCACGTGAAACTTCTTTACGCAAGGATTTTCATATGACAGTCTCTAGGTTCAAAGTCAATTTGGTTTAACCATTATTCAGGAAAATTTTCTCTGGGTATGGACACGATTGTCATTTTCGGATGTGTTTCACTTAAACTAAGGTATACTCATCTTAAAGAATTTTAATATTTTACCATTTCAGAGGGCATCCAAGTCAAGGACTGCCCTGTAGGCCCCACTTGGCAATTTTCTCTGTTAGCATCGTAGCATGTGGGAATTAATTTCTGTAACTTCACTTAATATTCTTATTTGGTACCTTTAATAGGTATAGGGAGAATAAAGAAATTTGGTCAATTTTGGTCAACTTCAACTAAATGACCAGCCCCTATGTTAAATGACCATTTTACCCTTATATGATTCCATTATTTCCATTAATGTCCTAGTATTAATTTAATATTTCTATATTCAAATTTAATATTTTATTTTTGTATTATTTCTCTTATATTTATGTCAATTATGGTCAATTATTGACCTTAAAATGGTTTAACCGGGTATGGGTAGTAAAATTACCAAACTACTTCTATACTAGTGCTTTTAGTTTCGTTCGTGTTGTTTTTGGCACTTTTGCGTAATTTAGTTCACGAGCTGGATCCATGTGAAACCTCTTTATGCGAGAATTATCCTAGGATAGTCTGTGGGTTCAAAGTCAATTTGGTTTGACTTTATTCAAATAAATCTTCCCGGGGCATGGACATGATCATCATTTTCGAAATTGTTTCTCACTTCCAAAATATACTTAAACGAGGTGATTTTGAAATACAAATTCTGATTATATTCATATTTCACCCCCTTTATCATCATTCTAGGGTCTCACTTCGATCTGGATAGGGAAAGTCCTGGTGGGGCCCTATTGAGTACCTCCCTAAACCTTATCGAACAAGCCATTTATTTAAATATTTTTAAAAATCAATATTTTCTTTTAAGTTCCTTCACTCCGTAGCTTGTATCGAATATGAGAAAATTGGGGTCCTCACGTTTTTATTATAAGGACTGGGAGTGCTGGATCTCCGTTATCCAAGGATTTACCACCCCATACCTTACTCACAACGTACTTTCCGCTTTGGGCAGTCGTTGCCCTCACAGTTTTGTTCCAAGGTGCCTACAAGACATTTATCACCTTGGACCGTCCCACGTGTTTCGAACCCTTAACCATTTAGGGATGTTGAAACGCGCTAACTATTAGTCTAGGACAAATGGTTAGCGTGTTTCAACATCCCTAAGTGGTTAAAGGTTCGAAACACGCGAGGCGTGTCCAAGGTGATAAATGTCCCGCAAACACCTTGGAACAAAACCGTGAGGGTAACGACCGCCCAAAGCGGACAGTACGTTGTGAGTAAGGTACTGGGGTGGTAAATCCCTGGATAACGGAGATCTAGGCACTCCCAGTCCTTACAAAAGTTGGCTAATGTTGACCAGCCCTTGAGAATTCCCATTTCTGTCCCACCATTATTTTAATATTTTTAATTTCATATTTTGTATTCTATTTTTTTATTATTTTTCCTATATTTAGGTCAAACATGGTCAAAGTTTGACCAAGTATGGGGTGTGAAATTACCTAACTACCCTTAAACAAATAATTTTTTATTTGTTCGCGTTGTTTTTAGCTTTTTTACGTAATTTTGCTCATAGGCTAGATCTACGTGAAACTTCTTTACACGAGGATTCTCCTATGACAGTCTGTGTGTCCATACGAGCTATGGTTTGTGCTGTAGGGCGCACTTGGCAGGTTTATTGTCTCCTACAAAATCTATGAGAATTTATCTTTATAATTAATATATTAATTCAACACATTAAATAGGTATAGGAAGAATAGATAAATTAGGGATCTCACACTTTATGTTTTCCATGATAAAATAGTTATACAGAGTTCAGTATTTTAAAATTAATAATTTATATAAAGTAATTATTATACATATTGAGCGCAATACTCTCTCTTTCTAAAATAAGAATGTGTCTCTCTAAAAATAAGAGTTTTCTCCATTGTGAGTGTCTCAAGTCCTTGTACTCATTTTTTGATAATCTTTTTTCTTGATTTTTAGATCTAGTTAATCAATCATCGTTATTAGGTTTTCTTTCTTAGAGTATATCCAGTTTTGCAAAGATCATTTAGGTTTTTTTTTTGTCTAGATCTAATCAATTTGGGTTTTATAAACTAAGTTTTGTTCAAACCACAAAATTTGTTGAAGGTAAACTGGAGATATTAAGAGTAGGCGATTGAATTGCATGTTTTATAGTCTTTTAATCATTGTTTTTTAGATCTTATGTTACAATAATAAATTGCAAGGTGGAAGGAATGGAGATTATTCTTGGTGAAGATGATAATTCATTAGGAAATATTATAGAGTTTGTTCTTATTGGGAAAATGTTATCATATAAAGTAGTTGTACATAAGAAGAGTTGTGAGTATCCTGAAGAGTTTATAGCCAATTGATATGGCTCCTTTGATAAGAGAAGTAGGGAGGAACATGTTTAGTATTTCATTTATTAATGAAAGGATTATGCAAAAAGCTCTTGATGATGGTCCATGGTCGATAATGAGACATTGCTTGATGTAAAAGAATAGAAGTTTGGAATAATATGATGGAAGTTAGTTTTGAAGAAGTTTTGTTTTGGATTCAGATTCATGATGTTTGGCTAGAATTACTTACAAAAGAAAATGTGGAGATTACTGGCAAAAGATTAGGGACAGTACTTCTGGTGGAAGATCTAAAGGGTGAAACTGGTTTAGGAAGGGGTTTTTTAAGGATCAGAGTTGGTATAAAAGTATATCAAGCTTGAATTAAGGGTTTTTGGATTCCTGAAAGGATGGCAAAAGGATTCAAGCCATGGTCAAGTATGAGAAGCTTTCTGACTTTTGCTTTTCATGTGGGAAGCTAGGACATGTGAATAAGAGTTGTATGATAGAGGCATAGAGGGTAGTATTTGATCAAAGGAAGCCAAGGTATGGTGTTCACTTAATGGCAGTGCTAACGAGAAAATTGGGAAAATTAAATGAAATAGGTGAGTAATTAATTAGGAATGAAGCTTCAAAGGTAGCCTTGGAGGTGGAGAAATGCATAATTACAAGTGGTACAGCTAATTGTGAAGAAAAACAAAAAGAGTGGTGGTCCCAAGATGGCGGGTGAATGTGAGACCCGATTCTATAATACTGTACACCATATTTTTCTAAATCTTTAATAGTGGAAATAAATTATTTAGTAAAATTAAATAAATATTTAATGTGGACTCCACTTTGGATTTTTGGATTTTTTGGGTTTATGATTGATAATATGATGTATAAAAGGTGAAATAAATATTACATGTTGATGTGGAGGCATAGAAATAAATAAATCTGAAATTTGGAATTGAAATGATATTTTAATGGTATAAAATGCAAATTAAGGATATTTAAATGGAGGGAAATTTTTATATTTGGAAATATGGTTAATTTCTATTGGTTGGAGTTTACAAATAAAGAGGGAAAACAAGTCAAACCGTGCAGAAAAATTGGTCTCATCGCCACTCCTTTTTGGCTGCTGTCTGCTGCACGTGTAAATGCATTTACAAGACAAGAAAGGATGAAACAAATGGGTTAGGTAGCTAGGTGGCACATTCCTATTGGATAATATGCTAAATAGAAGACTAAGTGGAACAAAACTTAAGCAAATTTCCCTCATTTTGCCGACTTACTCTGCAGCTCCACGATTTTTCTATTTTGGCTGTACATTTTGCTCTGTTTTTGTGATAACCGTAAATTTTCCATTTATTGGAAATTAGAAATATTGAAAATAAATATTGGAGAACTTAAATAAGGGGAAATAAATAAAATTTGCGAGAACGGGATATTGGTGAAAATCCCGAGAATTAAGGAAGTGAAAGAATCGAAAAATTGTTGTAAAGGAAATTAAAGTGGAAGTGAAAATAAAAATAATAGAGAGAGGAAAAGAATTAAATTGGATAAATTAAAATCCAAATTAAATAAGGAAAACGAGAAATGAAAATAAAATATGTTTATATAATTTCAAATTTTATATAAGTGTATTTTATACCAATACATATGTATTCAAAATATTATATAGTATATTTTAAAATACGTTGTTATATATATAGAAATATATATATACTATTTCATAAATTCAAATAATACATATGTATATAAATATAATGTTTTATGTGTATATATAATTATGTAAATACATATAGAAGAAAAGTAAGTATGGTTTTATATTAAAGTTTATATGTATAAATATTTTATTATAGCATTTATATAATTTATATATATAAATGTTACTTAATTTTAAGTATATATATATAAATATACACATATATACTAGACATGTATTTTGTAATGTACAATATGTATTTTGTATATAATATATATTGTATAATATTATGTATGAAATAATGTATGTATAACATATAATATATATTATATGTATAAAATATATTGTATAATATATAGTATATAGTAAATACTAAATATAGAAAGAAAATAAAAGACAAAAAAAAGGAAATGAAACAGAAAAAAAAAAGAAAAGGAGGATCGGGGCAGGAATCCCGATCCCCCCCCCAGGTGAGACCGTCGGTGGCGGAGATGCCACCGCCGGCGAGGGAAAAGGAAGGGGATGCGTCGCCGGCCAAGGAAGAAGGCCGGGAAACCACCGGCGACGGAAAACAAATCGGGAAAACAGAAACGAAGGAAATCCGGGAAGAAAAGGAAAATGGCGGACGACGGTGCCGGCCGATCCAGGCACCGCCACTGCCACCGAAGCTTCACCGGAGGGAGAGGAACACGATGGAGGTCACTCGACGCGCAACGGACGGCGGAGGAACGCCGGCGAAGAGGAGAAGAAGCCGAGGCAAAATCGAGTGGATCCGCCGCCGTGCCGCCGATCCAGGCCAAGCTGAGACCACCGGCAGCTTCGCCTCGACGCCGGCCAGCTGAGGGACCAACGAGCCGCCGGAGAACCGGCCGCCGGCGAGGAACCGGCGAGGAAAGGCTCTGAACCGGTTTGACCGGGAAAGGAAGAAGAAAAAAGAAAAGAAAAAGAAAAGAAAAAGGAAAAAAGGAAAAAGAAAAAGAAAAAGAAAAGAAAGAAAGGAAAGAAAAAGAGGAAAAAGGAAGAAAAAAGAGGAAAAAGGAAAATTTGGGAATTCGGAAAATTCCCGGAAATTCGACAACCCGGGATTTTACAAATTCGGTAAGAAATTTCCCGAGAATTTAATTTCAGAAAAAAATTAAATAAATTATGAAAAATTCTAAAAATTAGAATTTTAATTCCAGAAATTATTTTCAGCAATCGAGATAAGGAATCGGGAGAAATGGAGCGCGGGCGCGATCGATAAGCGGAAGTCGCCGACCCGGAAAAAGGTAAGGGATGCATGTGCAGCACTGTAAGGATACTCAGTCTGCATAATTTAATTTGAAATATTTTATGCAATTATTTTATGAAAATTATTATGATGCATAAATTGCTGAAAATAATTTGGGAAGAAGTACTGGCTGAAAGATTTTAAACTGTATTTTCCGTGCAGGAGGTTAGTGAATCGACAGCCGTTATGCTGCCGAAAATTTTAGAAAAACTTTATAAAATCATATTAAATGATTTATTTCCGAATTTCGATAGTAAATCACGAGACATGAGGAAATTTCTAAATTTCATAAAATATGAATATAATGAGATGGAACTTTAGAATATTCATGTATTCGAGAATGGTGATAATGAAATCACCGAAATTTCTCGAAATAGATAAATTACACGAATTACGAGACGAATGATGAAGTGAAATATAGTGAATATTTTTATGGATATTTTTATCAATATTCACTAAAGGATTATAACCCTTATGGTTTTAAATCATGGAATTATATAATTATATAAATTCCATAAAGGTGTATTTTCCGATGAAAAATACGGTTTTGAGACTGGTTGGTATTCTTATCATGCTGATACATGATATGTGACATGTTTAGTCCCGGTCGACACCTGATCCGTGATCCACCGAGGACAATGTAGATTATGGTCATAGATTTGACCGGTTTAGTCCTTTACCCTCCGGAGTTTATAGTACGACAAGATTAACGTCTATATTAAAATCCATAAATGATAGGTGACATGTTAAAAAGGGAAATATTTTCCATGACATGGAATATGTCAAACGGAAAAGGCCATATCGAGCAGAGACTCGATGATTGAACCGTGGGAGCCACCTCTAGAGTCCTTCGAGAACTAAGTGCTACACGTGTTCCGATGTTTCAGTACAGGCCATACCGAGCAGAGACTCGATGATTGAACCGTGGGAGCCACCTCTAGAGTCCTTCGGGAACTAAGTGCTACACGTGTTCCGATATTTCAGTACAGGCCATACCGAGCAGAGACTCGATGATTGAACCGTGGGAGCCACCTCTAGAGTCCTTCGGGAACTAAGTGCTACACGTGTTCCGATATTTCAGTACAGGCCATACCGAGCAGAGACTCGATGATTGAACCGTGGGAGCCACATCTAGAGTCCTTCGGGAACTAAGTGCTACACGTGTTCCGATATTTCAGTACAGGCCATACCGAGCAGAGACTCGATGATTGAACCGTGGGAGCCACCTCTAGAGTCCTTCGGGAACTAAGTGCTACACGTGTTCCGATATTTCAGTACAGGCCATACCGAGCAGAGACTCGATGATTGAACCGTGGGAGCCACCTCTAGAGTCCTTCGGGAACTAAGTGCTACACGTGTTCCGATATTTCAGTACAGGCCATACCGAGCTGAGCCACCTCTAGAGTCCTTCGGGAACTAAGTGCTACACGTGTTCCGATGTTTCAGTACAGGCCATACCGAGCAGAGACTCGATGATTGAACCGTGGGAGCCACCTCTAGAGTCCTTCGGGAACTAAGTGCTACACGTGTTCCGATGTTAGTATGAGAAATCGTAGGATATTATGACGATAAGTAAGTGAGTGTGATTCGTGAATTCGACAAATGTCAAAGAATGAAATAGATTTTAATAGCTTATTCTACTTTTTAACGGACAGAACTAATTAAGAGAGTACATTAAAACATGAATTAAGTTTTAAAGAAATAAGATGATGATTTAACTAATATTCTTTTCAAGGAATATACGGATATTAATTATTCTATTTAAAGGCTTTATTTCGTAGAGGCATTATTTTGAAAGGAATATGAAAAAGATTATGAAAGATTAAAAAGGAAAAGGATTTATTAATTCAAAACAAAAAGAAAAAATTTTTCTCTACAGTTGCTTCTAGGTTCCGTAACAAGTATGGTATTCTAAAATACCTACCTTACTCCATTCGGATCCCTAGCCGACTGTAGTATCTTTCCTACATGCGAGCCTAGAGCCCATAGGAAAAATGAAAAAGATTTTCAGCATATAGGAAGCTGAGTATCAAGTGAGGCATATATTCTCTTACTGAGCCGTGGTTTTGCTCACCCCTTAATTTTCAACATCTCAGGTTTTGATGAATGTGAAATCAGTGGATTGTGGATCCTGGCTGTACACGAAGAACAATATGTCAGACCGACTGATTATTTGAGGTATGATTATTTATTCTCTGTATTTAGACACGTCAACAGTACTACTTATTTGATTTGTTACGATAGGGGATGTGTATAATATAAACAATACATTGTAAAATTGTTTAACAGTCAGTACAAGTGAAGTATCGCAGACAGCCCAACCGGTTAAGTTGTGTATAAGAAGGGTAAAAATGTGGTCACGGGTCGTGACAGATTTAGTGGTATCAGAGCATTGGTTGGCCTGATGTCTGTGGATACTTTGGAAAGAAAAGAGTTAAACATCCCCTGTAGTACTGTGTCGTCTGAATACATAGAGAAAATAAATGATTGTACTGGAGTAAAATGATTTAAAGGGAGTGAGAAAGTATAAATTGAGAATGATAAAGAAGAAAATAGGCTCAGAAATTACCGAAAAATTGGTGATTCTTCTAATCTATATGAAGGCCTGTTCGGTAAGGAACAGAAATGGACTCGGTGAGGGCCCCACCAGTACTTTTCTGTCCGAACCGAACTGAGACCTGAAAGTGATGGTATAAAATAGGGGAATAAAATATCATCATTAAATAGACATTAAGATCACCGATTGAGGGTAATTTGAAGAGAGAGAAAATTTTTAGCCAAAAATGACCAAAATACCCCTACCCCCAAAATTTTACTGAGAGTCAAAATAGATCACTAGAAGTTGGAATTGATCGATTTGACAGAGAAATTAATGATATAAAGCTGAATTACAAGTAAATTAATCCCATTGTGGATTTTAGTGAACTTCTCTGTCGAAAATCGAACGAGATCTAACTTGCTGTTATAAGTATCAGAAAGGATACTATCAACACATAGATGATCAGTTCATTGATTTGAATGTATATTGAGGAGATAGAAATAAATGTCGAAATGACGAAAATGCCCCTATATTGGGCGATGTCGGAATAGTGATAAAACCGAGCTGAATTGGAATCCATTGATAGTAATGGAATTATTAATGGCATAGAAGATGTCATATGAATCTAACGATCCCTATTACTGATTCCACTAACACTTAGATTACGGACGCGAAAGAAAAACCCCGAGTGGACTGTGGGCTATAGGGGATAACAGTATGGTTGAGTGAGGCGGCCAGGGCTCCCCCCACGAGTGGACTTTGGGCCATAGTGGTAAATCCTGGGCTTCACAATAAAACAATCCGTGAGGGACTAAGTGCCACGTCTGTGTGACGGGGGCCACCTCTAGAGCTCAGAGCGGACAGCACGGATGAGTGGTGCGGCTCGGGCCCCTCCGGCTTGAGACCGGCAAATCCGAGGCATCACAATAAAACGTGTACAGGCAGACGGCGAACGAGCCGGGGCCTTATATGATGCGATCCAAAGAGTGTAGTGGAATGTCATCAAATGTTTGGCCCGGTTATTGACTGAAAGGGTCGAAAATTAAGAGTGTATTGAACGGGATCGTTAAATACTGTGAAAAGTGAAATGATTACAAGAATTGACTGATGAGGTGAAAAGTACAGATAATGAAATACATACTGGTATGATTACTTATGGTTCTGTACGTTTTCATTTCTTTGAGGTATCAAACAGATAATCGTACATAGAACCGACGTATCTTGGAATATGTGCTACAGAATGAGGTACTGTTTGGAGTACTGTGAATTAGAGGATAAATATAAGAACAGTCAAGTGATAAAAAAGAAGATGACCGCTAACCTAAGTTCTTCAGGACCCTTGAGACAGAACTGTGATGGGCGACCCAATGGTGGGCGACCCGTAGTGGATCATGTGTCGTGAGATATAGGCGAACTATCTCATCGCCGACTCACTAGTAAGGATAAACCTGAGGCGAAAGGATCGCCTAGGGGATGCTTGTCGATGGTCGATATGAACGGGCGAGGCCCTTATAAGTATCCCAACGGTAACACGAGTGTAAGGAACTAGGTACGTAAGGGGTGCCAAGGTTCAAACCTCGTGGAGAATATACTCAAGGGAACTAAGCCTGAATTCAGTAAATGGAAATGGTTTTAAAGTGAATAACGGAATTGAAACGGGTAGCTGTGAAGTGTGTTGAAAATCATTGTAATTGATACAGCTTACCAGAATGAGATTCGTAACGCTGTAAAGTATGACTAGGTAATGAAATCAAGGTAGAGTATGTATCAAAATGATTTGAATATGGAATGTCTCTGCCTTTAAAATATACTGTGAAATGATGGGACACCATGATGAAGGTCCAAAATGATAAAAGAAGTGTGGTTAAAGAAACTATCGGATCAGAATCCCGATAAATTCCAGAGTAACATAGATTGAGAAATCAGGTTAATGTTGATTCGATCGTGGATATGAAATTTATTCTTAAGCTTGTATCGAAGAATATAGAAGAAATCCGACAAGCTTAAGAAAATAATTTTTGGAAAATATTACGGATGATGAAATTCACAAGTATCGATGTAAAGGAAGGAAATACAAATGATATGATTTGAGGATGAATTAAATGATGTATTAAAATTTTTGGTTATACACTAAAATTCTTATGAAGAACAAATAAATATTATATGGAAGTGATGCCTTAAATATGATTTAATCAGAGATGTATAAGGAGCGTATAGGAGCAATCTTTGTAAAAGGCATAATCAGATAAAAAGTTAAAGAACGATGGTCACAAGATGATAAGAAAGGTACGATTAAAGAAAGTATCAGATTTGATTTCCGATAAAACTTCCAAAGTTATATAAATTAGAGGAATCGATATAACATTGACTCGATTTTGAATATGAAGTTAAATTCTAAGCTTATATCGGAGGATGTAGAAAGAATCCGAAAAGTTGAAAATAATTTTGAAAATTGTGTGGATAATGAAATTCACGTGTAAAGGTCTGAATGACGAAAATACAGATAATGAAAAATTGAGAATAAAGGAGTTATCTGTATAGGTGTAAATGAGAGAAATGCAAATGATGTTGAGTTGTTGACAAATCAAAAAGGATATATTAAATTTCTATCATTGATGAAGTTCTGGTGAAGAACAAGTATTAATCTACGTGTAAATAGACGCTTTATTGATCTGATTAGAGATACGTGAGGAGTAAATAAGACTAGCTGCTGTATGAAGAGTCCTTAGATAAAAGATTGAAGGTTGGTGTCCATAAGATGATGATTTGAACTCGAAGTGAATTTTACGAGTTCCGATTGAAGCTACAAAGATAATGAGTTGCCTTGTAAAGTAGATAAGCCTAAAGAATGAGGCATCCTTACATGAGTAAATTGATGAAATACTGATAGAGTCTAAAGTATAAATGGAACATGAGCAACATTGTGATATGATCCTTAAACTCTTAAAGGCTATGGGATTGTGCTAAGATTAACAACTAAGAAATTTGGCTAGACAGTATCTCCTCCTGAGATATATGATCTCGAGATGACAGGATTACAGTGAATCTATCTATGATATAAAGATAATGATTGAGATACGAAAGTAATGAGTCTAGCTAAATACTACTGCCAGCCTATAAAAGAGTGATGAGACTGGCTGCTCTATAGACGAGATCTAATTAAAGAAATTAAAGTCGGTAAATGAATAAGTGTAAAGAAAAGATGGTGTGCAAGATTTTAAAAGATCTTAGCAGTATAGTACCATACCAATCGAGAAAACCGACAAAAAGGAATGAGAGTAAAAATATGAAAACGAAAATGAAAGTGAGATAAGGAAATAAGTTGCACAACGAGAAGGGAACTTCAATATAAAACAGTTCCCGAAGGTAAGACTGAAAGTGAATTATATTGGTTATCACATGGCTGTGGCAAGATGTAAAATCAAAGCCAGAATTGATAAGTGAAAGTAATGATACTCCAAGGAGTAAGATAATTGATATGTTTACTGCCAGTAAAATGTTTGTACACATGACCACCTCGAAATGATAGAGATGGTGGAATGGTATAGATAATGTGGTGCTTAAATGGATAATTCGAAGATTCAATCACAGAATCTAAATTATGAAAAGAGTATATTCTCAGGTATATTCTAAAATTTAAATGATATTGAATATACCATAAGAGTAAGAGATGTAATGACCATACTACATGAAAAGAGACATGGAGAGAAAATGATTGTCTCATGATTCATTTCTGTAAGAGATGATTAACAGTAAAATTTGCAATGATATGTAGCCTTGATGGAATAAGTGTGAAAATAAATATTGTGGACAATAAAAGTCCAAAAGAGAAATGACGATATGGAAGTGATTAAAGACTGATGATCTAAATAGAATCACTTTCCATTATCAAACTTCTAGATTCTCTGGTGCCTTAGTCGCAGTATAAGTGCTAAACGGTGTAAATGTGTATGTACAGTTCCAATGAGCTTTACATGTGATGGGAGTCTCTGTGTTGCCACATGCTTAATGAGAAATAGCAAAAGGCTTGAGATCCCAAGTGTATTGATAGCACCGCTCCATACTGATGTGTATATATATATATATATGAGCGTGAGATGTAACCGCTCCATGATATTGAGAGAGCGTGTGCACGAGATGTGAAAGCTACTGGGACACTTACATATAATTGATTGACATGAGTACATGATAGTACCAAATTATGTCGACTCGGCACTAAGTGAGAAGCATGGATGATGAACAGCATAAATCAGCTGAAATATTAAAATATTATGTATGGCTCTTATATGAAAAGAGTAAAAGTGAATAACTTTTGATTTGAGGAATGAACTTACGGGAGTATAGACATATACGATGAAAGACAGCATGTAGTGGTCTAAAGCACTCTTGATGTTGAAAGTGTACTGGCAGTATTACTTGGAGGATGAACTAGAGGTCAGAAGTCATAAGTATACGGCGTATACCCCCTTTGGACTTAAGTTAAATTCGGAGGACCGAATTTCTTAAGGTGGGGAGGATGTGATAACCGTAAATTTTCCATTTATTGGAAATTAGAAATATTGAAAATAAATATTGGAGAACTTAAATAAGGGGAAATAAATAAAATTTGCGAGAACGGGATATTGGTGAAAATCCCGAGAATTAAGGAAGTGAAAGAATCGAAAAATTGTTGTAAAGGAAATTAAAGTGGAAGTGAAAATAAAAATAATAGAGAGAGGAAAAGAATTAAATTGGATAAATTAAAATCCAAATTAAATAAGGAAAACGAGAAATGAAAATAAAATATGTTTATATAATTTCAAATTTTATATAAGTGTATTTTATACCAATACATATGTATTCAAAATATTATATAGTATATTTTAAAATACGTTGTTATATATATAGAAATATATATATACTATTTCATAAATTCAAATAATACATATGTATATAAATATAATGTTTTATGTGTATATATAATTATGTAAATACATATAGAAGAAAAGTAAGTATGGTTTTATATTAAAGTTTATATGTATAAATATTTTATTATAGCATTTATATAATTTATATATATAAATGTTACTTAATTTTAAGTATATATATATAAATATACACATATATACTAGACATGTATTTTGTAATGTACAATATGTATTTTGTATATAATATATATTGTATAATATTATGTATGAAATAATGTATGTATAACATATAATATATATTATATGTATAAAATATATTGTATAATATATAGTATATAGTAAATACTAAATATAGAAAGAAAATAAAAGACAAAAAAAAGGAAATGAAACAGAAAAAAAAAAAAGAAAAGGAGGATCGGGGCAGGAATCCCGATCCCCCCCCCCAGGTGAGACCGTCGGTGGCGGAGATGCCACCGCCGGCGAGGGAAAAGGAAGGGGATGCGTCGCCGGCCAAGGAAGAAGGCCGGGAAACCACCGGCGACGGAAAACAAATCGGGAAAACAGAAACGAAGGAAATCCGGGAAGAAAAGGAAAATGGCGGACGGCGGTGCCGGCCGATCCAGGCACCGCCACTGCCACCGAAGCTTCACCGGAGGGAGAGGAACACGATGGAGGTCACTCGACGCGCAACGGACGGCGGAGGAACGCCGGCGAAGAGGAGAAGAAGCCGAGGCAAAATCGAGTGGATCCGCCGCCGTGCCGCCGATCCAGGCCAAGCTGAGACCACCGGCAGCTTCGCCTCGACGCCGGCCAGCTGAGGGACCAACGAGCCGCCGGAGAACCGGCCGCCGGCGAGGAACCGGCGAGGAAAGGCTCTGAACCGGTTTGACCGGGAAAGGAAGAAGAAAAAAGAAAAGAAAAAGAAAAGAAAAAGGAAAAAAGGAAAAAGAAAAAGAAAAAGAAAAGAAAGAAAGGAAAGAAAAAGAGGAAAAAGGAAGAAAAAAGAGGAAAAAGGAAAATTTGGGAATTCGGAAAATTCCCGGAAATTCGACAACCCGGGATTTTACAAATTCGGTAAGAAATTTCCCGAGAATTTAATTTCAGAAAAAAATTAAATAAATTATGAAAAATTCTAAAAATTAGAATTTTAATTCCAGAAATTATTTTCAGCAATCGAGATAAGGAATCGGGAGAAATGGAGCGCGGGCGCGATCGATAAGCGGAAGTCGCCGACCCGGAAAAAGGTAAGGGATGCATGTGCAGCACTGTAAGGATACTCAGTCTGCATAATTTAATTTGAAATATTTTATGCAATTATTTTATGAAAATTATTATGATGCATAAATTGCTGAAAATAATTTGGGAAGAAGTACTGGCTGAAAGATTTTAAACTGTATTTTCCGTGCAGGAGGTTAGTGAATCGGCAGCCGTTATGCTGCCGAAAATTTTAGAAAAACTTTATAAAATCATATTAAATGATTTATTTCCGAATTTCGATAGTAAATCACGAGACATGAGAAAATTTCTAAATTTCATAAAATATGAATATAATGAGATGGAACTTTAGAATATTCATGTATTCGAGAATGGTGATAATGAAATCACCGAAATTTCTCGAAATAGATAAATTACACGAATTACGAGACGAATGATGAAGTGAAATATAGTGAATATTTTTATGGATATTTTTATCAATATTCACTAAAGGATTATAACCCTTATGGTTTTAAATCATGGAATTATATAATTATATAAATTCCATAAAGGTGTATTTTCCGATGAAAAATACGGTTTTGAGACTGGTTGGTATTCTTATCATGCTGATACATGATATGTGACATGTTTAGTCCCGGTCGACACCTGATCCGTGATCCACCGAGGACAATGTAGATTATGGTCATAGATTTGACCGGTTTAGTCCTTTACCCTCCGGGGTTTATAGTACGACAAGATTAACGTCTATATTAAAATCCATAAATGATAGGTGACATGTTAAAAAGGGAAATATTTTCCATGACATGGAATATGTCAAACGGAAAAGGCCATACCGAGCAGAGACTCGATGATTGAACCGTGGGAGCCACCTCTAGAGTCCTTCGGGAACTAAGTGCTACACGTGTTCCGATGTTTCAGTACAGGCCATACCGAGCAGAGACTCGATGATTGAACCGTGGGAGCCACCTCTAGAGTCCTTCGGGAACTAAGTGCTACACGTGTTCCGATATTTCAGTACAGGCCATACCGAGCAGAGACTCGATGATTGAACCGTGGGAGCCACCTCTAGAGTCCTTCGGGAACTAAGTGCTACACGTGTTCCGATATTTCAGTACAGGCCATACCGAGCAGAGACTCGATGATTGAACCGTGGGAGCCACCTCTAGAGTCCTTCGGGAACTAAGTGCTACACGTGTTCGATGTTTCAGTACAGGCCATACCGAGCAGAGACTCGATGATTGAACCGTGGGAGCCACCTCTAGAGTCCTTCGGGAACTAAGTGCTACACGTGTTCGATGTTAGTGTTAGGATGAGAATAGTATGAGATAATGACGATAAGTAAGTGAGTGTGATTCGTGAATTCGACAAATGTCAAAGAATGAAATAGATTTTAATAGCTTATTCTACTTTTTAACGGACAGAACTAATTAAGAGAGTACATTAAAACATGAAATAAGTTTTAAAGAAATAAGATGATGATTTAACTAATATTCTTTTCAAGGAATATACGGATATTAATTATTCTATTTAAAGGCTTTATTTCGTAGAGGCATTATTTTGAAAGGAATATGAAAAAGATTATGAAAGATTAAAAAGGAAAAGGATTTATTAATTCAAAACAAAAAGAAAAAAATTTTTCTCTACAGTTGCTTCTAGGTTCCGTAACAAGTATGGTATTCTAAAATACCTACCTTACTCCATTCGGATCCCTAGCCGACTGTAGTATCTTTCCTACATGCGAGCCTAGAGCCCATAGGAAAAATGAAAAAGATTTTCAGCATATAGGAAGCTGAGTATCAAGTGAGGCATATAATTCTCTTACTGAGCCGTGGTTTTGCTCACCCCTTAATTTTCAACATCTCAGGTTTTGATGAATGTGAAATCAGTGGATTGTGGATCCTGGCTGTACACGAAGAACAATATGTCAGACCGACTGATTATTTGAGGTATGATTATTTATTCTCTGTATTTAGACACGTCAACAGTACTACTTATTTGATTTGTTACGATAGGGGATGTGTATAATATAAACAATACATTGTAAAATTGTTTAACAGTCAGTACAAGTGAAGTATCGCAGACAGCCCAACCGGTTAAGTTGTGTATAAGAAGGGTAAAAATGTGGTCACGGGTCGTGACAGTTTTACTCCCGTTTCTTCCAAGATTACTTAACAAAACTTCATCCTCTTGATATCAAACCGTTTAACCCTTCTCCATAAACCTTTCCTCCATCTTAAGACCACTTAAGAACCAAGAAAGGAAGGGCTGACGTGAAAGGAAATAATACAGAATTAAAGCTGATTGGTTCAGTTAAGGTAAGGAATATTAATTTCTATTGTTTTAATTAAATCTAAAGTTGTGTTCTAGTCTAATCTAAGGTGTAAAAGAGGATTATGAAGTTAGTTTTCTATAATATTGCTTAGATAAAAATTAGCTATTGAAGGGTTTCGGTTGGCATGAGAAGGTAAGAATACTTTATGGTTCATGCAAGAAAACAATAGGAAATGATCAAGTGAGTAAAGATTTAAAGTTGGAAACAATAAAGTATGGAAAAGACTGAAAAGTCAAAGATGGCACCAAATGGGGGTTTCGACCATGTCATTTTTGGGCATAAATTCAGGTTGCAATTTATGGTTTGATGGTAGAGAATGACTATAGAAATTGAAAGAGGAAGATCGGTAAAATCGGAATCGAAAAAGGAGCTAAAACGAGAAAGTTTAGTTCTAACACCAATGTAATTTATACTGGTTGTACATATGTTGTATTATTAGTGGCTGCATTTTATGAAAGTTAGTGGCTTAAAATTAAGAGGAAAATTATTGATAATTTTTGATAAAATTATTTTTGTCACGACCCGTGACCACATTTTTCATCTTCTTATACACATCTTAACCGGTTGGGCTGTCTGTGATACTTCACTTGTACTGACTGTTAAACAATTTTACAATGTATTGTTTATATTATACACATCCCCTATCGTAATTTATCAGATAAGTAGTACTGTTGACATGTCTAAATACAAAGAATAAATGATCATACCTCAAATAAACAGTCGGTCTGACACATTGTCCTTCGTGTACAGCCAGGATCCACAATCCGCTGAACTCACATTTATCAAAACCTGAAATGTTGAAAATTAAGGGGTGAGCAAAACCACGGCTCAGTAAGAGAATTATATGCCTCACTTGATACTCAGCTTCCTATATGCTGAAAATCTTTTTCATTTTTTCCTATGGGCTCTAGGCTCGCATGTAGGAAAGATACTACTGTCGGCTAGGAATCCGAATGGAGTAAGGGAGGTATTTTAGAATACCATACTTGTTACGGAACCTAGAAGCAACTGTAGAGAAAAATTTTCTTTTTGTTTTGAATTAATAAATCCTTTTCCTTTTTTAATCTTTCATAACCTTTTTCATATTCTTTTCAAAATAATGCTTCTACGAAATAAAGCCTTTAAATAGAATAATTAATATTCGTATATTCCTTGAAAAGAATATTAGTTAAGTCATCATCTTATTTCTTTAAAACTTATTTCATGTTTTAGTGTACTCTCTTAATTAGTTCCGCCCTTTAAAAGCAAAATAAGCTATTAAAGTCTATTCCATTCTTAAGTTCACAATATCCTACGGTTTCTCATACTAACATCGGAACACGTGTAGCACTTAGTTCCCGAAGGACTCTAGAGGTGGCTCCCACGGTTCAGTCATCGAGTCTCTGCTCGGTTTGGCCTTTACTAAAACGTCGGAACACGTGTAGCACTTAGTTCCCGAAGGACTCTAGAGGTGGCTCCCACGGTTCAATCATCGAGTCTCTGCTCGGTATGGCCTGTACTGAAACATCAGAACACGTGTAGCACTTAGTTCCCGAAGGACTCTAGAGGTGGCTCCCACGGTTCAATCATCGAGTCTCTGCTCGGTATGGCCTGTACTGAAACATCAGAACACGTGTAGCACTTAGTTCCCGAAGGACTCTAGAGGTGGCTCCCACGGTTCAATCATCGAGTCTCTGCTCGGTATGGCCTGTACTGAAACATCAGAACACGTGTAGCACTTAGTTCCCGAAGGACTCTAGAGGTGGCTCCCACGGTTCAATCATCGAGTCTCTGCTCGGTATGGCCTGTACTGAAACATCAGAACACGTGTAGCACTTAGTTCCCGAAGGACTCTAGAGGTGGCTCCCACGGTTCAATCATCGAGTCTCTGCTCGGTCTGGCCTTTTCCGTTTGACATATTCCATGTCATGTGAAATATTTCCCTTTTTAACATGTCACCTATCATTTATGGATTCTAAGATAGACGTTAATCTTGTCGTACTATAAACCCCGGAGGGTAAAGGACTAAACCGGTCAAATCTATGACCATAATCTATATTGTCCTCGGTGGATCACGGATCAGGTGTCGACCGGGACTAAACATGTCACATATCATGTATCAGCATGATAAGAATACCAACCAGTCTCAAAACCGTATTTTTCATCATAAAATACACCTTTATGGGAATTTATATAATTATATAATTCCATGATTTAAAACCATAAGGGTTATAATCCTTTAGTGAATATTGATACAAATATCCATAAAAATATTTACTATATTTCACTTCATCTTTCGTCTCGTAATTCGTATAATTTATCTATTTCGAGAATTTTCGGTGATTTCATTATCACCATTCTCGAATACATAAATATTCTAAAGTTCCATCTCATTATATTCATATTTTATGAAATTTAGAAATTTCCTCATGTCTCGTGATTTACTATCGAAATTCGGAAATAAATCATTTAATATGATTTTATAAAGTTTTTCTAAAATTTTCGGCAGCATAACGGCTGCCGATTCACTAACCTCCTGCACGGAAAATACAGTTTAAAATCTTTCAGCCAGTACTTCTTCCCAAATTATTTTCAGCAAATCATGCATCATAATAATTTTCATAAAATAAATGCATAAAATATTTCAAATTTAATTATGCAGACTGAGTATCCTTACAGTGCTGCACATGCATCCCTTACCTTTTTCCGGGTCGACGACTTCCGCTTATCGATCGCGTCCGCGCTCCATTTCTCCCGATTCCTTATCTCGATTGCTGAAAATAATTTCTGGAATTAAAATTCTAATTTTTAGAATTTTTCATAATTTATTTAATTTTTTTCTAAAATTAAATTCTCGGGAAATTTCTTACCGAATTTGTAAAATCCCGGGTTGTCGAATTTCCGGGAATTTTCCGAATTCCCGAAATTCTCCTTTTTCCTCTTTTTCTTCCTTTTTCTTCCTTTTTCCTCTTTTTCTTTTCTTTCTTTCTTTTCTTTTTCTTTTTCTTTTTCTTTTTCCTTTTTCTTTTCTTTTTTTCTTTTTCTCCTTTCTCTGGCCGGACCGGTTCAGACCGGTTTGTGCCTCATCCCGCCGGTTCGGCCGGTTCGGTCACCTGCGATCCTCCTTTCCGCCGGTTCACGCCTCCCACAGTTGGCCGACGTTGCGAGGATGCCGGATCTGGCCTCCGTTTCTCCCCATTGCCGGCGACGGTGCCGGACCTAGGAGGGTGGGTTTCGGCTCCTTTCTTCCTTTGTTCTTCCTTCCTCGGCCACCGTTGGTCTCGCCGGTGGCCTCCTTCATCTTCCCCTCACCTCCGCCGAGGTTCGGGTTGAGGTGGCGGTGCCTGGACTGGCCGGCACCGCCGTTTCCCTCCTCTTTCCTCTTCGCTTTTTTTTTCCCACCGTTTTTGTTTCGTTTTCTTTTCTTCTTTCCGTCGTCGGCCACCATCGTTCGCTTCTCCTCTCACCGGCGACGCCACTCCTTCCTCCTCTCTTCCCTCACTCGGCCGACGGTGGCACCTCCGCCACCGGTGGTACGCCCGGGGAGGGTCGGGATTTCTCCCCCCCGATCCTTCCTTTCTTTTCTGTTTTTAGTTTTATTTCCTCTTTTAGTTTTTGTCTTCTTTCCATTTTTAGTATACTATATACTATACATTATACCATATATTTTATACATATAATATATATTATATGTTATACATACATTATTTCATACATAATGTTATACAATATTTATTATATATAAAATATATCTTGTACATTACAAAATACATGTCTAGTATATATATATATATATGTATATTCATATACTTAAATAACATTTACTTTTCTTATATATTCATATACTTTTATTTAAAATAATAATATATATATTTCATATATATTTATATATCTGTACATATATATTTATAATTATATAACTACATTTTATAATATACACATGTCTTTATTTAAGACAAAATAGTATATATTTTATTTCATAATATATACTAACATTCATATACATACATATGTATTTATATAAAAACATGTGTAAATATATTTATATAATTTAATTATATAAATATATAATATACGTATTTTTATTTTATTAATTTTGGATTTCCGTTAATCCAATTTAAATTCCTCCTTTTCTTATTTTCAATAACTCCGACTTTATTATTATTATTATTATTTATTTTCATTTAATTTCCTCACTTTTCTTAATTTCGGGAATTTCAACTATATTCCCATCTCGTAAATAAATTTTATTTATTTACTTTAATTTATTTATTTCCTCTTATCTATTTTCTTTAATATTTATTTTCAATATTTTTTTTTCCAATAATTGAAAAATTTACGGTTATCACATCCTCCCCACCTTAAGAAATTCGGTCCTCCGAATTTAACTTAAGTCCAAAGGTGGTACATGCCGTATACTTATGGCTTTTGACCTTTAGTTCATCCTCCAAATAATACTGCCAGTACACTTTCAACATCAACAATACTTTAGACCACTACATGCTGTCTTTCATCATATATGTCTAGGCTCGTGTAATTTCATTCTCTCAAATCGAGAGCTATTCACTTTTACTCTTTTCATGTAAGAGCCATATATAATATTTTTAATATTACAGCTAGTCTATGCCGTTAATCATCCATTCTTCTCACTTAGTGCTTAGTCGACATCATTTGGTACTATCATGTACTCATATCGATCACTTATATGTAAGTGTCCCAGTAGCTTTTACATCTCATGCACACGCTCTCTCAATAACATGGAGCGTTTACATCTCACGCTCATATATATAAATATATATCAGTATGGAGTGGTGCTATCAATACACTTGGGATCTCAAAGCCTTTTGCTATCTCTCGTTAGCATATGGCAACACAGAGACTCCCATCACATGTAAGGCTCACTGGAAACTGTACATACACATTCACACCGTTTAACACTTATACTTCGACTAAGGCACTAGAGAATCTAGAAGTTTGATAATGGAAAGTGATTCTATTTAGATCATCAGTCTTTAATCACTTCCATATCATCATTTCTCTTTTGGACTTTTTTATTGTCCACAATATTCATTTTCACACTTATTCCACCAAGGCTGCATCTCATTTGCCGATTTTACTATAGATCATCTCTCACATTCATAATTCATGAAACAATCATATTCTCTTCATGTAGTATGGTCTTTAAATCTCTTTTCAAAATTTAAATTCTGTGATTGAATCCTCGAATTATCCATTTAAGCACCACATTATCTATACAATTCCACTATCTCTATCGTTTCGAGGTGGTTATATGTACAAACATTTCTTATTTATATACTGGCAGTAAACATATCAATTATCTTACTCCTTGGAGTATTATTACTTTCACTTATCAATTCTGGCTTTGATTTTACATCTTGCCACCTTCATGTGATAACCAACACAATTCATTCTCAGTCTTAACTTCGGGAACTGTTTCATATTGATGTTCCCTTCTCATCATGCAACTTATTTCCTTATTCCACTTTTATTTTCGTTTTCATATTTTTACTCTCATTCCTTTTTGTCGGTTATCTCGATCGGTATGGTACTATATTGCTAAGATCTTTTAAAATCTTGCATACCACTTTTCTTTACGCTTATCTATCTGCCGACTTTAATTTCTTTAATTAGATCTCGTCTATAGAGCAGCCAGTCTCATCACTCTTTTATAGGCTGGCAGTAGTATTTAGCTAGACTCATTACTTTCGTATCTCAATCATTATCTTTATGTCATAGACAGGTTCACTGTCATCCTGTCATCTCAAGATCATATATTTCAAGAGGAGATACTGTCTAGCCAAATTTCTTAGTTGCAAATCTTAGCACAATCCCATAGCCTTTAAGAGTTTCAGGATCATATCACAATGCTGCTCATGTTCCATTTATACTTTGGACTCTATCAGTATTTCATCCATTTACTCATGTAAGAATGCCTCATTCTTCAGGCTTATATACTTTACAAGGCAACTCATTACCCTTGTAACTTCAATGGGAACTCGTAAAATTCACTTCGAGTTCAAATCATCATCTTATGGACACCAACCTTCAATCTTTTATCTAAGGACGCTTTATACAGCAGCTAGTCTTATTTACTCCTCACGTATCTCTAATCAGATCAATAAAGCGTCTATTTTCACGTAGATTAATACTTGTTCTTCACCAGAACTTCATCAATGATAGAAATTTAATATATCCTTTTTAATTCGTCTACAACTCAACATCATTTGCATTTCTCTCATTTACACCTATACAAATAACTCCTTTATTCTCAATTTTTTCATTATCAGTATTTTCGTCATCCAGATTTCTACACGTGAATTTCATTATTCATACATTTTCCAGAGTTATTTTCTTAAGCTTTTCTGCTTCTTTCTACATCTTCCGATATAAGCTTAGAATTTAACTTCATATTTAAAATCAAATCAGTGTTATCTCGATTCCTCTAATTTATATAACTCTGGAAGTTTTATCGGAAATCCAATCTGATATTTTCTTTAATCATACATTTCTTATCATCTTGTGACCATCATTCTTCAACTTTTCATCTGATGATGCCTTTTATAAGGATTGCTCTTATAAGCTCCTTGTACATCTCCGATTAAATCATGTTTAAGGCATCACTTCCATATAGATATTTATTTGTTCTTCATACGAACTTTAGTGTATAATAAAAATGTTAATATATCATTTAATTCATCTTTAAATCATGTCATTTGTATTTCCATCTTCTACATCGATAAATGTGAATTTCATCATCCACAATATTTTCCAAAAATTCTTTTCTTAAGCTTGTTGGGTTTCTTCCATATTCTTCGATACAAGCTTAAGAATAAATTTCATATCCACGATCGAATCACATTAACCTGATTTCTCAATCTATGTTACTTTGGAATTTATTGGGATTCTCAACTGACGGTTTCTTTAACCACACTTCTTTTATCATTCTGGACCTTCATCATTGTTTCCCATCATTTCACAGTTCTGTCTCAAGGGTCCTGAAGAATTTTTTTTTTTGGTTCGCTGTCATCTTCTTTTTATCACTTCACTGTTCTTATAATTATTCCTTAGCTTACAGTACTCCACACAGTACTTCTGTCACGACCCGTGACCACATTTTTACCCTTCTTATACACAACTTAACCGGTTGGGCTGTCTGCGATACTTCACTTGTACTGACTGTTAATAAATTTTACATAATATTGTTTATATTATACACATCCCCTATCGTAACAAATCAGATAAGTAGTACTGTTGACGTGTCTAAATACAGAGAATAAATAATCATACCTCAAATAATCAGTCGGTCTGACACATTGTTCTTCGTGTACAGCCAGGATCCACAATCCACTGATTTCACATTCATCAAAACCTGAGATGTTGAAAATTAAGGGGTGAGCAAAACCACGGCTCAGTAAGAGAATTATATGCCTCACTTGATACTCAGCTTCCTATATGCTGAAAATCTTTTTCATTTTTCCTATGGGCTCTAGGCTCGCATGTAGGAAAGATACTACAGTCGGCTAGGGATCCGAATGGAGTAAGGTAGGTATTTTAGAATACCATACTTGTTACGGAACTTAGAAGCAACTGTAGAGAAAAATTTTTCTTTTTGTTTTGAATTAATAAATCCTTTTCCTTTTTAATCTTTCCTAATCTTTTTCATATTCTTTTCAAAATAATTCTTCTACGAAATAAAGCCTTTAAATAGAATAATTAATATCCGTATATTCCTTGAAAAGAATATTAGTTAAATCATCATCTTATTTCTTTAAAACTTATTTCATGTTTTAATGTACTCTCTTAATTAGTTCTGTCCGTTAAAAAGCAGAAAAAGCTATTAAAATCTATTTCATTCTTTGACATTTGTCGAATCCACGAATCACACTCACTTACTTATCGTCACAATATCCTACGATTTCTCATACTAACATCGGAACACGTGTAGCACTTAGTTCCCGAAGGACTCTAGAGGTGGCTCCCACTGTTCAATCATCGAGTCTCTGCTCGGTATGGCCTGTACTGAAACATCAGAACACGTGTAGCACTTAGTTCCCGAAGGACTCTAGAGGTGGCTCCCACTGTTCAATCATCGAGCCTCTGCTCGGTATGGCCTGTACTGAAATATCGGAACACGTGTAGCACTTAGTTCCCGAAGGACTCTAGAGGTGGCTCCCACGGTTCAATCATCGAGTCTCTGCTCGGTATGGCCTGTACTGAAATATCGGAACACGTGTAGCACTTAGTTCCCGAAGGACTCTAGAGGTGGCTCCCACTTTTCAATCATCGAGTCTCTGCTCGGTATGGCCTGTACTGAAATATCGGAACACGTGTAGCACTTAGTTCCCGAAGGACTCTAGAGGTGGCTCCCACGGTTCAATCATCGAGTCTCTGCTCGGTATGGCCTGTACTGAAATATCGGAACACGTGTAGCACTTAGTTCCCGAAGGACTCTAGAGGTGGCTCCCACGGTTCAATCATCGAGTCTCTGCTCGGTATGGCCTGTACTGAAACATCGGAACACGTGTAGCACTTAGTTCCCGAAGGACTCTAGAGGTGGCTCCCACTGTTCAATCATCGAGCCTCTGCTCGGTATGGCCTGTACTGAAATATCGGAACACGTGTAGCACTTAGTTCCCGAAGGACTCTAGAGGTGGCTCCCACGGTTCAATCATCGAGTCTCTGCTCGGTATGGCCTGTACTGAAATATCGGAACACGTGTAGCACTTAGTTCCCGAAGGACTCTAGAGGTGGCTCCCACGGTTCAATCATCGAGTCTCTGCTCGGTATGGCCTTTTCCGTTTGACATATTCCATGTCATGTAAAATATTTCCCTTTTTAACATGTCACCTATCATTTATGGATTTTAATATAGACGTTAATCTTGTCGTACTATAAACCCTGGAGGGTAAAGGACTAACCCGGTCAAATCTATGACCATAATCTATATTGTCCTCGGTGGATCACGGATCAGGTGTCGACCGGGACTAAACATGTCACATATCATGTATCAGCATGATAAGAATACCAACCAGTCTCAAAACCGTATTTTTTTATCGGAAAATACACCTTATGGAATTTATACAATTATATAATTCCATGATTTAAAACCATAAGGGTTATAATCCTTTAGTGAATATTGATAAAAATATCCATAAAATATTTACTATATTTCACTTCATCTTTCGTCTCGTAATTCGTGTAATTTATCTATTTCGTGAATTTTCGGTGATTTCATTATCACCATTCTCGAATACATGAATATTCTAAAGTTCCATCTCATTATATTCATATTTTATGAAATTTAGAAATTTCCTCATGTCTCGTGATTTACTATCGAAATTCGGAAATAAATCATTAAATATGATTTTAAAGTTTTTCTAAAATTTTCGGCAGCATAACGGCTGCCGATTCACTAACCTCCTGCACGGAAAATACAGTTTAAAATCTTTCAGCCAGTACTTCTTCCCAAAT
Source organism: Heritiera littoralis (assembly GCA_031772115.1). Classification (NCBI taxonomy): domain Eukaryota; kingdom Viridiplantae; phylum Streptophyta; class Magnoliopsida; order Malvales; family Malvaceae; genus Heritiera; species Heritiera littoralis. Next base: position 9,144,976 of record JAPDPK010000013.1, on the reverse strand, counting down.
TATTTTCAGCAATTCATGCATCATAATAATTTTCATAAAATAATTGCATAAAATATTTCAAATTAAATTATGCAGACTGAGTATCCTTACAGTGCTGCACATGCATCCCTTACCTTTTTCCGGGTCGGCGACTTCCGCTTATCGATCGCGCCCGCGCTCCATTTCTCCCGATTCCTTATCTCGACTGCTGAAAATAATTTCTGGAATTAAAATTCTAATTTTTAGAATTTTTCATAATTTATTTAATTTTTTTTCTTAAATTAAATTCTCGGGAAATTTCTTACCGAATTTGTAAAATCCCGAGTTGTCGAATTTTCGGGAATTTTTCGAATTCCCAAATTTTCCTTTTTCCTCTTTTTCTTCCTTTTTCCTCTTTTTCTTTCCTTTCTTTCTTTTCTTTTTCTTTTTCTTTTTCTTTTTCTTTTTCCTTTTTCTTTTCTTTTTCTTTTCTTTTTTTTTTCTTCTTCCTTTCCCGGTCAAACCGGTTCAGACCGGTCCAGCTTCTTTCCTCGCCGGTTCCTCGCCGGCGGCCGGTTCTCCGGCGGTTCGGGCGTCCCTCAGCTGGCCGGCTGCACGACGAACTTGCCGGTGCCCTCCGTTTGCCCTGGATCGGTGGCACGGCGGCGAATCGAGGCGGTTTTGCCTCGGTTCTTCTTCCTCTTCGCCGGCGTTCCTCCGCCGTCCATTGCGTCACCGGTGGCTTCCATCAGCTTCCTCTTCCTTCGGTGAAGCTTTGGTGGTGGTGGCAGCCACCGATTCGGCCGGCACCGCCGTCGGCATTTTCCTTTTGCTCCGGCTTTTGCTTCGTTTTCCGTCGATCCCGTTCCGTTTCTTCACGCCGCCGGTAGCTTCCTTCTTTTCTCTGGCCGGTGGCGTCCCGCCTTCCTTTTCCCCTCGCCGGCGGTGGCAGCTCCGCCACCGGCGGTCTGGCAGGAGGGGTCGGGGTTCCTCCCCGATTTTCTCCTTTCCTTTTTTTTTTTTCTGTTTTATTTCCCTTTCTATTTTTGTTCTCTTTCTATTTTTAGTATTTACTATATACTATATATTATACAATATATTTTATACATATAATATATATTATATGTTATACATACATTATTTCATACATAATATTATACAATATATATTATATACAAAATACATATTGTACATTACAAAATACATGTCTAGTATATATGTGTATATTTATATATATACTTAAAATTAAGTAACATTTATATATATATATAAATTATATAAATGCTATAATAAAATATTTATACATATAAACTTTAATATAAAACCATACTTACTTTTCTTCTATATGTATTTACATAATTATATATACACATAAAACATTATATTTATATACATATGTATTATTTGAATTTATGAAATAGTATATATATATTTCTATATATATAACAACGTATTTTAAAATATACTATATAATATTTTGAATACATATGTATTGGTATAAAAATACATTTATATAATAATATATAATTATATAAATATATTTCATTTATTTTCTTATTTTCTTAATTAGATTTGGATTTTAATTTATCCAATTTAATTCTTTTCCTCTCTATTATTTTTATCTTTATTTTCATTTAATTTCCTTCACACGAATTTCCTTATTCATCACTTCCTCATTTCTCGGGATTTTCACCAATATCCCGTTTCTCGCAAATTTTATTTATTTCCTCTTATTTAATTTCTCTAATATTTATTTTCAATGTTTCTAATTTCCAATAAATGGAAAAATTTACGGTTATCACATCTTACCCACCTTAAGAAATTCGGTCCTCCGAATTTAACTTAAGTCCAAAGATGGTATATGCCGTATACTTAAGACTTCTGATCTGTAGTTCATCCTCCAAGTAATACTGCCAGCACACTTTCAACATCAAGAGTGCTTTAGACCACTACATGCTGTCTTTCATCGTATATGTCTATACTCCCGTAAGTTCATTTCTAAAATCGGGAGTTATTCCCTTTTATTCTTTTCATATAAGAGCCATACATAATATTTTAATATTACAGCTGATTTATGCTATTCATCATCCATGCTTCTCACTTAGTGCCGAGTCGACATAATTTGGTACTATCATGTACTCGTGTCAATCAATTATATGTAAGTGTCCCAGTAGCTTTCACATCTCGTGCACACGCTCTCTCAATATCATGGAGCGGTTACATCTCACGCTCATATATATAAATATATATCAGTATGGAGCGGTGCTATCAATACACTTGGGATCTCAAAGCCTTTTGCTATCTCTCATTAGCATATGGCAACAGAGAGACTCCCATCACATGTAAGGCTAACTGGAACTGTACATACACATTCACACCATTTAACACTTATACTTCGACTAAGGCACTAGAGAATCTAGAAGTCTGATAATAGAAAGTGATTCTATTTAGATCATCAGTCTTTAATCACTTCCATATCGTCATTTCTCTTTTGGATTTATTGTCCACAATATTCATTTTCACACTTATTCCATCAAGGCTACATATCATTGCAAATTTTACTGTTAATCATCTCTTACAGAAATAAATCATGAGACAATCATTTTCTCTCCATGTCTCTTTTCATGTAGTATGGTCATTACATCTCTTACTCTTATGGTACATTCAATATCATTTAAATTTTTGAATATACCTGAGAATATACTCTTTTCATAATTTAGATTCTGTGATTGAATCCTCGAATTATCCATTTAAGCACCACATTATCTATACAATTCCACCATCTCTATCATTTCGAGGTGGTTATGTGTACAAACATTTTACTGGCAGTAAACATATCAATTATCTTACTCCTTGGAGTATCATTACTTTCACTTATCAGTTCTGGCTTTGGTTTTACATCTTGCCACAGTTATGTGATAGCCAACACCATTCACTTTCAGTCTTAACTGCGGGAACTGTTTCATATTGATGTTCCCTTCTCATCAAGCAATTTATTTCCTTATTGCACTTTCATTTCCGTTTTCATATTTTTACTCTCATCCTTTTAGTCGGTTTCTCGATTGGTATGGTACTATACTGCTAAGATCTTTTAAAATCTTGCACACCATCTTTTCTTTACACTTATTCATTTACCGACTTTAACTTCTTTCTTTAATTACATCACATTAGTAGAGCAGCTAGTCTCATCACTCTTTTATAGACTGGCAGTAGTATCTAGCTAGACTCATTTTTTTTTTCGTATCTCGATCATCATCTCTCTATCATAGATAGATTCACTGTAATCCTGTCATCTCGAGATCATATATCTCAGGAGGAGATACTGTCTAGCCAAATTTCTTAGTTGTTAATCTTAGCGCAATCCCATAGCCTTTAAGAGTTTAAGGATCATATCACAATGTTGCTCATGTTCCATTTATACTTTAGACTCTATCAGTATTTCATCAATTTACTCATGTAAGGATGCCTCATTCTTTAGGCTTATCTACTTTACAAGGCAACTCATTATCTTTGTAGCTTCAATCGGAACTCGTAAAATTCACTTCGAGTTCAAATCATCATCTTATGGACACCAACCTTCAATCTTTTATCTAAGGACGCTTTATACAGCAGCTAGTCTTATTTACTCCTCACGTATCTCTAATCAGATCAATAAAGCGTCTATTTTCACGTAGATTAATACTTGTTCTTCACCAGAACTTCATCAATGATAGAAATTTAATATATCCTTTTTGATTTGTCTACAACTCAACATCATTTGCATTTCTCTCATTTACACCTATATAGATAACTCCTTTAATCTCAAATTTTTTTTTTCAGTATTTTCGTCATCCAAACCTCTACACGTGAATTTCATTATTCACACATTTTCCAGAGTTATTTTCTTAAGCTTTTCAGATTCTTTCTACATCTTCTGATATAAGCTTAGAATTTAACTTCATATTTAAAATCAAATCAGTGTTATCTCGATTCCTCTAATTTATATAACTTTGGAAGTTTTATCGGAAATCAAATTTGATACTTTCTTTAATCGTACCTTTCTTATCATCTTGTGACCATCGTTCTTTAACTTTTTATCTGATTATGCCTTTTACAAGGATTGCTCTTATAAGTTCCTTATACATCTCCGATTGAATCATATTTAAGGCATCACTTCCATATAATATTTATTTGTTCTTCATAAGAATTTTAGTGTATAACCAAAAATTTTAATACATCATTTAATTCATCCTCAAATCATATCATTGTATTTCCTTTCTTTACATCGATACTTGTGAATTTCATCATCCGTAATATTTTCCAAAAATTATTTTCTTAAGCTTGTCGGATTTCTTCTATATTCTTCGATACAAGCTTAAGAATAAATTTCATATCCACGATCGAATCAACATTAACCTGATTTCTCAATCTATGTTACTCTGGAATTTATCGGGATTCTGATCCGATAGTTTCTTTAACCACACTTCTTTTATCATTTTGGACCTTCATCATGGTGTCCCATCATTTCACAGTATATTTTAAAGGCAGAGACATTCCATATTCAAATCATTTTGATACATACTCTACCTTGATTTCATTACCTAGTCATACTTTACAGCGTTACGAATCTCATTCTGGTAAGCTGTATCAAGTACAATGGTTATCAACACACTTTACAGCTACTTGTTTCAATTCAGTTATTCACTTTAAAACCATTTCCATTTACTGAATTCAGGCTTAGTTCCCTTGAGTATATTCTCCACAAGGTTTGAACCTTGGCACCCCTTACGTACCTAGTTCCTTACACTCGTGTTACCATTGAGATGCTTATAAGGGCCTCGCCCGTTCATATCGACCATCGACAAGCATCCCCTAGGCGATCCTTTCGCCTCAGGTTTATCCTTACTAGTGAGTCGGCGATGAGATAGTTCGCCTATATCTCACGACACATGATCCACTACGGGTCGCCCATCATTGGGTCGCCGATCACAGTTCTGTCTCAAGGGTCCTGAAGAACTTAGGTTAGCGGTCTTCTTCTTTTTATCACTTGACTGTTCTTATAATTATCCTCTAATTCACAGTACTCCAAACAGTACCTCATTTTGTAGCACATATTCCAAGATACGTCGGTTCTATGTACGATTATCTGTTTGATACCTCAAAGAAATGAAAACGTACAGAACCATAAGTAATCATACCAGTATGTATTTCATTATCTGTACTTTTCACCTCATCAGTCAATTCTTGTAATCATTTCACTTTTCACAGTATTTAACAATCCCGTTCAATACACTCTTAATTTTTCGACCCTTTCAGTCAATAACCGGGCCAAACATTTGATGACATTCCACTACACTCTTTGGATCGCATCATATAAGGCCCCGGCTCGTTCGCCGTCTGCCTGTACACGTTTTATTGTGATGCCTCGGATTTGCCGGTCTCAAGCCGGAGGGGCCCGAGCCGCACCACTCATCCGTGCTGTCCGCTCTGAGCTCTAGAGGTGGCCCCCGTCACACAGACGTGGTACTTAGTCCCTCACGGATTGTTTTATTGTGAAGCCCAGGATTTACCACTATGGCCCAAAGTCCACTCGTGGGGGGAGCCCTGGCCGCCTCACTCAACCATACTGTTATCCCCTATGGCCCACAGTCCACTCGGGGTTTTTCTTTCGCGTCCGTAATCTAAGTGTTAGTGGAATCAGTAATAGGGATCGTTAGATTCATATGACATCTTCTATGCCATTAATAATTCCATTACTATCAATGGATTCCAATTCAGCTCGGTTTTAACACTATTCCGCACATCGCCCAATATAGGGGCATTTTCGTCATTTCGACATTTATTTCTTTCTCCTCAATATACATTCAAATCAATGAACTGATCATCTATGTGTTGATAGTATCCTTTCTGATACTTATAACAGCAAGTTAGATCTCATTCGATTTTCGACAGAGAAGTTCACTAAAATCCACAATGGGATTAATTTACTTGTAATTCAGCTTTATAACATTAATTTCTCTGTTAAACCGATCAATTCCAACTTCTGGTGATCTATTTTGACTCCCAGTAAAATTTTGGGGGTAGGGGTATTTTGGTCATTTTTGGCTAAAAATTTTCTCTCTCTTAAAATTACCCTCAATCGGTGATCTTAAAGTCTATTTAATGATGATATTTTATTCCCCTATTTTATACCATCACTTTCAGGTCTCAGTTCGGTTCGGACAGAAAAGTACTGGTGGGGCCCTCACCGAGTCCATTTCTGTTCCTTACCGAACAGGCCTTCATATAGATTAGAAGAATCACCAATTTTTTGGTAATTTATGAGCCTATTTTCTTCTTTAACATTCTCAATTTATACTTTCTCACTCCCTTTAAATCATTTTACCCCATTTACAATCATTTATTTTCTCTATGTATTCAGACGACACAGTACTACATGGGATGTTTAACTCTTTTCTTTCCAAAGTATCCACAGACATCAGGCCAACCAATGCTCTGATACCACTAAATCTGTCACGACCCGTGACCACATTTTTACCCTTCTTATACACAACTTAACCGGTTGGGCTGTCTGCGATACTTCACTTGTACTGACTGTTAATAAATTTTACATAATATTGTTTATATTATACACATCCCCTATCGTAACAAATCAGATAAGTAGTACTGTTGACGTGTCTAAATACAGAGAATAAATAATCATACCTCAAATAATCAGTCGGTCTGACACATTGTTCTTCGTGTACAGCCAGGATCCACAATCCACTGATTTCACATTCATCAAAACCTGAGATGTTGAAAATTAAGGGGTGAGCAAAACCACGGCTCAGTAAGAGAATTATATGCCTCACTTGATACTCAGCTTCCTATATGCTGAAAATCTTTTTCATTTTTCCTATGGGCTCTAGGCTCGCATGTAGGAAAGATACTACAGTCGGCTAGGGATCCGAATGGAGTAAGGTAGGTATTTTAGAATACCATACTTGTTACGGAACCTAGAAGCAACTGTAGAGAAAAATTTTTCTTTTTGTTTTGAATTAATAAATCCTTTTCCTTTTTAATCTTTCCTAATCTTTTTCATATTCTTTTCAAAATAATGCTTCTACGAAATAAAGCCTTTAAATAGAATAATTAATATCCGTATATTCCTTGAAAAGAATATTAGTTAAATCATCATCTTATTTCTTTAAAACTTATTTCATGTTTTAATGTACTCTCTTAATTAGTTCTGTCTGTTAAAAAGCAGAAAAAGCTATTAAAATCTATTTCATTCTTTGACATTTGTCGAATCCACGAATCACACTCACTTACTTATCGTCACAATAACCTACGATTTCTCATACTAACATCGGAACACGTGTAGCACTTAGTTCCCGAAGGACTCTAGAGGTGGCTCCCACTGTTCAATCATCGAGTCTCTGCTCGGTATGGCCTATACTGAAACATCAGAACACGTGTAGCACTTAGTTCCCGAAGGACTCTAGAGGTGGCTCCCACTGTTCAATCATCGAGCCTCTGCTCGGTATGGCCTGTACTGAAATATCGGAACACGTGTAGCACTTAGTTCCCGAAGGACTCTAGAGGTGGCTCCCACGGTTCAATCATCGAGTCTCTGCTCGGTATGGCCTGTACTGAAATATCGGAACACGTGTAGCACTTAGTTCCCGAAGGACTCTAGAGGTGGCTCCCACGGTTCAATCATCGAGTCTCTGCTCGGTATGGCCTGTACTGAAATATCGGAACACGGGTAGCACTTAGTTCCCGAAGGACTCTAGAGGTGGCTCCCACGGTTCAATCATCGAGTCTCTGCTCGGTATGGCCTGTACTGAAATATCGGAACACGTGTAGCACTTAGTTCCCGAAGGACTCTAGAGGTGGCTCCCACGGTTCAATCATCGAGTCTCTGCTCGGTATGGCCTGTACTGAAACATCGGAACACGTGTAGCACTTAGTTCCCGAAGGACTCTAGAGGTGGCTCCCACTGTTCAATCATCGAGCCTCTGCTCGGTATGGACTGTACTGAAATATCGGAACACGTGTAGCACTTAGTTCCCGAAGGACTCTAGAGGTGGCTCCCACGGTTCAATCATCGAGCCTCTGCTCGGTATGGCCTGTACTGAAATATCGGAACACGTGTAGCACTTAGTTCCCGAAGGACTCTAGAGGTGGCTCCCACGGTTCAATCATCGAGTCTCTGCTCGGTATGGCCTGTACTGAAACATCGGAACACGTGTAGCACTTAGTTCCCGAAGGACTCTAGAGGTGGCTCCCACTGTTCAATCATCGAGCCTCTGCTCGGTATGGCATGTACTGAAATATCGGAACACGTGTAGCACTTAGTTCCCGAAGGACTCTAGAGGTGGCTCCCACGGTTCAATCATCGAGTCTCTGCTCGGTATGGCCTTTTCCGTTTGACATATTCCATGTCATGTAAAATATTTCCCTTTTTAACATGTCACCTATCATTTATGGATTTTAATATAGACGTTAATCTTGTCGTACTATAAACCCTGGAGGGTAAAGGACTAACCCGGTCAAATCTATGACCATAATCTATATTGTCCTCGGTGGATCACGGATCAGGTGTCGACCGGGACTAAACATGTCACATATCATGTATCAGCATGATAAGAATACCAACCAGTCTCAAAACCGTATTTTTTTATCGGAAAATACACCTTATGGAATTTATACAATTATATAATTCCATGATTTAAAACCATAAGGGTTATAATCCTTTAGTGAATATTGATAAAAATATCCCTAAAATATTTACTATATTTCACTTCATCTTTCGTCTCGTAATTCGTGTAATTTATCTATTTCGAGAATTTTCGGTGATTTCATTATCACCATTCTCGAATACATGAATATTCTAAAGTTTCATCTCATTATATTCATATTTTATGAAATTTAGAAATTTCCTCATGTCTCGTGATTTACTATCGAAATTCGGAAATAAATCATTTAATATGATTTTATAAAGTTTTTCTAAAATTTTCGGCAGCATAACGGCTGCCGATTCACTAACCTCCTGCACGGAAAATACAGTTTAAAATCTTTCAGCCAGTACTTCTTCCCAAATTATTTTCAGCAATTCATGCATCATAATAATTTTCATAAAATAATTGCATAAAATATTTCAAATTAAATTATGCAGACTGAGTATCCTTACAGTGCTGCACATGCATCCCTTACCTTTTTCCGGGTCGGCGACTTCCGCTTATCGATCGCGCCCGCGCTCCATTTCTCCCGATTCCTTATCTCAACTGCTGAAAATAATTTCTGGAATTAAAATTCTAATTTTTAGAATTTTTCATAATTTATTTAATTTTTTTTCTGAAATTAAATTCTCGGGAAATTTCTTACCGAATTTGTAAAATCCCGAGTTGTCGAATTTTCGGGAATTTTCCGAATTCCCAAATTTTCCTTTTTCCTCTTTTTCTTCCTTTTTCCTCTTTTTCTTTCCTTTCTTTCTTTTCTTTTTCTTTTTCTTTTTCTTTTTCTTTTTCCTTTTTCTTTTCTTTTTCTTTTCTTTTTTTTTCTTCTTCCTTTCCCGGTCAAACCGGTTCAGACCGGTCCAGCTTCTTTCCTCGCCGGTTCCTCGCCGGCGGCCGGTTCTCCGGCGGTTCGGGCGTCCCTCAGCTGGCCGGCTGCACGACGAACTTGCCGGTGCCCTCCGTTTGCCCTGGATCGGTGGCACGGCGGCGAATCGAGGCGGTTTTGCCTCGGTTCTTCTTCCTCTTCGCCGGCGTTCCTCCGCCGTCCATTGCGTCACCGGTGGCTTCCATCAGCTTCCTCTTCCTTCGGTGAAGCTTTGGTGGTGGTGGCAGCCACCGATTCGGCCGGCACCACCGTCGGCATTTTCCTTTTCCTCCGGCTTTTGCTTCGTTTTCCGTCGATCCCGTTCCGTTTCTTCACGCCGCCGGTAGCTTCCTTCTTTTCTCTGGCCGGTGGCGTCCCGCCTTCCTTTTCCCCTCGCCGGCGGTGGCAGCTCCGCCGCCGGCGGTCTGGCAGGAGGGGTCGGGGTTCCTCCCCGATTTTCTCCTTTCCTTTTTTTTTTTTTGTTTTATTTCCCTTTCTATTTTTGTTCTCTTTCTATTTTTAGTATTTACTATATACTATATATTATACAATATATTTTATACATATAATATATATTATATGTTATACATACATTATTTCATACATAATATTATACAATATATATTATATACAAAATACATATTGTACATTACAAAATACATGTCTAGTATATATGTGTATATTTAATATATACTTAAAATTAAGTAACATTTATATATATAAATTATATAAATGCTATAATAAAATATTTATACATATAAACTTTAATATAAAACCATACTTACTTTTCTTCTATATGTATTTACATAATTATATATACACATAAAACATTATATTTATATACATATGTATTATTTGAATTTATGAAATAGTATATATATATTTCTATATATATAACAACGTATTTTAAAATATACTATATAATATTTTGAATACATATGTATTGGTATAAAAATACATTTATATAATAATATATAATTATATAAATATATTTCATTTATTTTCTTATTTTCTTAATTAGATTTGGATTTTAATTTATCCAATTTAATTCTTTTCCTCTCTATTATTTTTATCTTTATTTTCATTTAATTTCCTTCACACGAATTTCCTTATTCATCACTTCCTCATTTCTCGGGATTTTCACCAATATCCCGTTTCTCGCAAATTTTATTTATTTCCTCTTATTTAATTTCTCTAATATTTATTTTCAATGTTTCTAATTTCCAATAAATGGAAAATTTTACGGTTATCACAACTTCATTCTGTAGCACATATTTCAGAGTTCGAAAATCAAATAATTCAGAAATCAGAAATAACAGAAAGGGGAGACATGGTAGTAACTCGGTATACATCAAGCAGCAAAGATATCCTATAAGGATAATAACAGATAGGCGTGTGGCCATAGTCCAAGTGGTCTACAGTGAACACTGATCAGGTGTCATCTGTGACTGCTGCGGACTGGATCAAATCACACAGCAACATAGTGCACAAAATTCATATCAGATACAAATACTGTAGGCCCCGAAGGTCACACTACATCCAGATACTATTGGCCCCGAAGGTCACACTGCGGCCAGACACTGCTGGATGATGGTTAGCCAATGTCTCAAAACAAAAGTTTCATAGTTTGGAGTTCAAATCCGTAAGTCAGATCATACAGATATTGATAAAAGTTCATAAAGCAGATCATCGTAGAAAATCATAATTATTTTCCAAATATTTAAAAAACTTAGTAATCTTCAACAATATATATAAAAAATAAATAAATAAATAAATAAATTTTTAGCGCCATGATTTATAATAAATTCGTAAAACCAAATTCAAGACGGAAAATCACAAGACTTTAAAATCATGAAATTTAATAAGCTTTCAATAAAAACTGAATTCTTTAGATAATTCATGCTAATGCAGAGTTTCATAAGTCTTAGTTCGAAAGAGTATTTTCAAACTCATAAAGGTTCCGAAACCAATTAAAATGCAAGGAATTTCAGAGCTCTGAAATTTCACAATTTTTTTTTAATATTTCTAAAACACTAAAGTTTGGTAATTTCCATAAGGCAAAATTTAATTTAAATATTCATGATTATGCTAAAATCAGGCAACTTAATATTTCAAGACTGAATTCCTTAAGAAAGTTCTATCCTTAAGAAGTTTCTTACCTTTTTAGCTGAAATCACAAAATCAATATTCTTACGAAAATTCGATAGCATAACGATATCAAATTTCTAAAGTCTCTTGCAAATCATTTGCAGTTCATAAAACACAATGCAATTGATCTTAAAATCATTTCATTTTTCATAGTATTTAACGATCCCGTTCAGTACACTCTTAATTTTTTTGACCCTTACAGTCAATAACCGGTTCAATGATCTGATGACATTCCACTACACTCTTTGGATCGCATCATATAAGGCCCCGGCCCGTCCGCCGTCCGCTTGTATACGTTTTATTGTGATGCCTCGGATTTTTCGGTCTCAAGCCGGAGGGGCCCGAGCTGAACCACTCATCCGTGCTGTCCGCTCTGGGTTCTAGAGGTGACCCCCGTCACACAGACGTGGCGCTTAGTCCCTCACGGATTGTTTTATTGTGAAGCCCAGGATTTACCACTATGGCCCAAAGTCCACTCGTAGGGGGGGCCCTGGCCGCCTCACTCAACCATACTGTTATCCCCTATGGCCCACAGTCCACTCGGGGTTTTTCTTTCGCGTCCGTAATCTAAGTGTTAGTGGAATCAGTAATAGGGATCGTTAGATTCATATGACATCTTCTATGCCATTAATAATTCCATTACTATCAATGGATTCCAATTCAGCTCGGTTTTATCACTATTCCGACATTGCCCAATATAGGGGCATTTTCGTCATTTTGACATTTATTTCTATCTCCTCAATATACATTCAAATCAATGAACTGATCATCTATGTGTTGATAGTATCCTTTCTGATACTTATAACAGCAAGTTAGATCTCATTCGATTTTCGATAGAGAAGTTCACTAAAATCCACAATAGGATTAATTTACTTGTAATTCAGCTTTATAACATTAATTTCTCTGTCAAATCGATCAATTCCAACTTCTGGTGATCTATTTTGACTCCCAGTAAAATTTTGGGGGTAGGGGTATTTTGGTCATTTTTGGCTAAAAATTTTCTTTCTCTTAAAATTACCCTCAATCGGTGATCTTAAAGTCTATTTAATGATGAAATTTTATTCCCCTATTTTATACCATCACTTTCAGGTCTCAGTTCGGTTCGGACAGAAAAGTACTGGTGGGGCCCTCACCGAGTCCATTTCTGTTCCTTACCGAACAGGCCTTCATATAGATTTGAAGGATCACAAATTTTTCGGTAATTTCTGAGCCTATTTTCTTCTTTAACATTCTCAGTTTATACTTTCTCACTCCCTTTAAATCATTTTACCCCATTTACAATCATTTATTTTCTCTATGTATTCAGACGACACAGTACTACAGGGGATGTTTAACTCTTTTCTTTCCAAAGTATCCACAGACATCAGGCCAACCAATGCTCTGATACCATTAAATCTGTCACGACCCGTGACCACATTTTTCATCTTCTTATACACATCTTAACCGGTTGGGCTGTCTGTGATACTTCACTTGTACTGACTGTTAAACAATTTTACAATGTATTGTTTATATTATACACATCCCCTATCGTAATTTATCAGATAAGTAGTACTGTTGACATGTCTAAATACAGAGAATAAATGATCATACCTCAAATAAATAGTCGGTCTGACACATTGTCCTTCGTGTACAGCCAGGATCCACAATCCGCTGAACTCACATTTATCAAAACCTGAAATGTTGAAAATTAAGGGGTGAGCAAAACCACGGCTCAGTAAGAGAATTATATGCCTCACTTGATACTCAGCTTCCTATATGCTGAAAATCTTTTTCATTTTTTCCTATGGGCTCTAGGCTCGCATGTAGGAAAGATACTACAGTCGGCTAGGAATCCGAATGGAGTAAGGGAGGTATTTTAGAATACCATACTTGTTACGGAACCTAGAAGCAACTGTAGAGAAAAATTTTCTTTTTGTTTTGAATTAATAAATCCTTTTCCTTTTTTAATCTTTCATAACTTTTTCATATTCTTTTCAAAATAATGCTTCTACGAAATAAAGCCTTTAAATAGAATAATTAATATCCGTATATTCCTTGAAAAGAATATTAGTTAAGTCATCATCTTATTTCTTTAAAACTTATTTCATGTTTTAGTGTACTCTCTTAATTAGTTCCGCCCTTTAAAAGCAAAATAAGCTATTAAAGTCTATTCCATTCTTAAGTTCACAATATCCTACGGTTTCTCATACTAACATCGGAACACGTGTAGCACTTAGTTCCCGAAGGACTCTAGAGGTGGCTCCCACGGTTCAGTCATCGAGTCTCTGCTCGGTTTGGCCTTTACTAAAACGTCGGAACACGTGTAGCACTTAGTTCCCGAAGGACTCTAGAGGTGGCTCCCACGGTTCAATCATCGAGTCTCTGCTCGGTATGGCCTGTACTGAAACATCAGAACACATGTAGCACTTAGTTCCCGAAGGACTCTAGAGGTGGCTCCCACGGTTCAATCATCGAGTCTCTGCTCGGTATGGCCTGTACTAAACATCAGAACACGTGTAGCACTTAGTTCCCGAAGGACTCTAGAGGTGGCTCCCACGGTTCAATCATCGAGTCTCTGCTCGGTATGGCCTGTACTGAAACATCAGAACACGTGTAGCACTTAGTTCCCGAAGGACTCTAGAGGTGGCTCCCACGGTTCAATCATCGAGTCTCTGCTCGGTATGGCCTGTACTGAAACATCGGAACACGTGTAGCACTTAGTTCCCGAAGGACTCTAGAGGTGGCTCCCACGGTTCAATCATCGAGTCTCTGCTCGGTCTGGCCTTTTCCGTTTGACATATTCCATGTCATGTGAAATATTTCCCTTTTTAACATGTCACCTATCATTTATGGATTCTAAGATAGACGTTAATCTTGTCGTACTATAAACCCCGGAGGGTAAAGGACTAAACCGGTCAAATCTATGACCATAATCTATTTTGTCCTCGGTGGATCACGGATCAGGTGTCGACCGGGACTAAACATGTCACATATCATGTATCAGCATGATAAGAATACCAACCAGTCTCAAAACCGTATTTTTCATCATAAAATACACCTTTATGGGAATTTATATAATTATATAATTCCATGATTTAAAACCATAAGGGTTATAATCCTTTAGTGAATATTGATACAAATATCCATAAAAATATTTACTATATTTCACTTCATCTTTCGTCTCGTAATTCGTATAATTTATCTATTTCGAGAATTTTCGGTGATTTCATTATCACCATTCTCGAATACATAAATATTCTAAAGTTCCATCTCATTATATTCATATTTTATGAAATTTAGAAATTTACTCATGTCTCGTGATTTACTATCGAAATTCGGAAATAAACCATTTAATATGATTTTATAAAGTTTTTCTAAAATTTTCGGCAGCATAACGGCTGCCGATTCACTAACCTCCTGCACGGAAAATACAGTTTAAAATCTTTCAGCCATTACTTCTTCCCAAATTATTTTCAGCAAATCATGCATCATAATAATTTTCATAAAATAATTGCATAAAATATTTCAAATTTAATTATGCAGACTGAGTATCCTTACAGTGCTGCACATGCATCCCTTACCTTTTTTCGGGTCGGCGACTTCCGCTTATCGATCGCGCCCGCGCTCCATTTCTCCCGATTCCTTATCTCGATTGCTGAAAATAATTTCTGGAATTAAAATTCTAATTTTTAGAATTTTTCATAATTTATTTAATTTTTTTCTAAAATTAAATTCTCGGGAAATTTCTTACCGAATTTGTAAAATCCCGGGTTGTCGAATTTTCGGGAATTTTCCGAATTCCCGAAATTCTCCTTTTTCCTCTTTTTCTTCATTTTTCTTCCTTTTTCCTTTTTTTCTTTTCTTTCTTTCTTTTCTTTTTCTTTTTCTTTTTCTTTTTCCTTTTTCTTTTCTTTTTTTCTTTTTCTCTTTTCTCTGGCCGGACCGGTTCAGACCGGTTTGTGCCTCATCCCGCCGGTTCGGCCGGTTCGGTCGCCGGCGATCCTCCTTTCCGCCGGTTCACGCCTCCCACAGTTGGCCGACGTTGCGAGGATGCCGGATCTGGCCTCCGTTTCTCCCCATTGCTGGCGACGGTGCCGGACCTAGGAGGGTGGGTTTCGGCTCCTTTCTTCCTTTGTTCTTCCTTCCTCGGCCGCCGTTGGTCTCGCCGGTGGCCTCCTTCATCTTCCCCTCACCTCCGCCGAGGTTCGGGTTGGGGTGGCGGTGCCTGGACTGGCCGGCACCGCCGTTTCCCTCCTCTTTCCTCTTCGCTTTTTTTTTCCCACCGTTTCTGTTTCGTTTTCTTTTCTTCTTTCCGTCGTCGGCCACCGTCGTTCGCTTCTCCTCTCACCGGCGACGCCACTCCTTCCTCCTCTCTTCCCTCACTCGGCCGGCGGTGGCACCTCCGCCACCGGTGGTACGCCCGGGGAGGGTCGGGATTTCTCCCCCCCGATCCTTCCTTTCTTTTCTGTTTTTAGTTTTATTTCCTCTTTTAGTTTTTGTCTTCTTTCCATTTTTAGTATACTATATACTATACATTATACCATATATTTTATACATATAATATATATTATATGTTATACATACATTATTTCATACATAATGTTATACAATATTTATTATATATAAAATATATCTTGTACATTACAAAATACATGTCTAGTATATATATATATATGTATATTCATATACTTAAATAACATTTATATATACAAATTAACATTTACTTTTCTTATATATTCATATACTTTTATTTAAAATAATAATATATATATTTCATATATATTTATATATCTGTACATATATATTTATAATTATATAACTACATTTTATAATATACACATGTCTTTATTTAAGACAAAATAGTATATATTTTATTTCATAATATATACTAACATTCATATACATACATATGTATTTATATAAAAACATGTGTAAATATATTTATATAATTTAATTATATAAATATATAATATACGTATTTTTATTTTATTAATTTTGGATTTCCGTTAATCCAATTTAAATTCCTCCTTTTCTTATTTTCAATAACTCCGACTTTATTATTATTATTATTTATTTATTTTCATTTAATTTCCTCACTTTTCTTAATTTCGGGAATTTCAACTATATTCCCATCTCGTAAAGAAATTTATTTATTTACTTTAATTTATTTATTTCCTCTTATCTATTTTCTTTAATATTTATTTTCAATATTTTTTTTCCAATAATTGAAAAATTTACGATTATCACAATTTTGAAGCAAGGAATTACGGAATTCGGTGGGTGCTACCGAAAAGCTTAGTATCGTTAGTCAGGTAAGGGAGAAGTTTGTGAGTTGTAGGGATATAATGGATTGCATGATTTATTAAGTGTGATTATATGAAATTATGGGAAGCTTGAATTGCTTTGGAAATCATGCAAATTGTGGTTGAAAGCTAATTTTATATATTGTAATTTTAGTGCAGGAGGTTAGGAATTAGCAGTTGTTAAGCTGCCGAAAAGTTATCAAAATTATTCTAAAATATCATAAAATATTTTAAATGCATAAATGGAATAACTTGTGAATTTTGGAAATCATTTTCATAAATTTTCCATAATTTGGGAATTGTTGAAAAATGTTAAATTAAATATTCATCTTATGGATTTTTACTAAAGTGAGAACAAAAATATATTCTTTATAATATTAAATATTCAAAAAAGAATATGGATTTATATATGATGCACTGACAGTGTATAGTTTCTATACACTGTCAATGCATCAGAGGTTGACACCTCATTATTAGGCCCTTATATGCAAATATAAATAAAATTTTTTTATTTGCCCATAAGGGCCTATTGATGAGGTGTCAACCTCTGATGTATTGACAGTGTATAGAAACTATACACTGTCAGTGCATCATATATAAACTCAAAGAATATTTATGAGATTTCTCACTAAATACATGAATATTTATTGACTGTTTTCACTGTGTGAGAGATATGAAATAAATGCCTTTTTGGAAATATTTATTTAAATAAATGATTTAATTCATTAAAATTCCTTAAAGGTATTTTTATGGAAAAATAAATGATTTTGAGACTTTAGGCCCCGATTTCATGCTCACTGTTTACTGTACTGTCATGTAGCTGATTGACCCACCAAGTCATCAGTAGTCTCGGAGTCACCTGGCAAGTGTACATTGAGGACGCCCTATAGACTATGGCCATAGATCTTACTATTTACTGTTACTGTGTCCCTTAGAGGACGATTATAGCATGAGACGATTTAGGGTGATGCCTAGTCTCAACCTACTGATTACTGATTACTGCTTACTGTTTACTGAACTGAATTTTACTGTATATTATTTACTATTCTGTATTGTGCTGAGGAATACTGTTTACTGAACTGAGTTTTACTAATTTACTGGTTACTAAACTGTACTGAAATTACTGTTCGGTGGAAAAGAATGTTATGAATATTATTTCTAAATTAGAAATAATTACAAAACTATTTATCCACCGATTTTGGATATTTGTGAACTACTGTACTGAAACAACTGTTACTGTTTTTACAGTTTTATCAATATTCTGTCACGTGTCTTGAAAACTGTTACTGATGAGATATAATAAAATGGTTTATACCATTTTTATATTTATGAGAAATGAGAATTAAATTGATTTAAATAAATCAATTTATTAATTACTCCTTATTCTAGGTTTTCGGGACAAGACAAGTATTTCAAAATACCTTCCATGCTCCATCTGAAATTCCCGGCCGACTATAGTATCCTTCCTTTACTGTGCTTAGTACACTGTTAGGAAAATAAATATTTTTTCGGCATATAGATTTCATTGTATCAAGCTTACATACAACTCTTTTACTGAGCACGTTGTTGCTCACCCCTTTATTTCCACTCCATAGGTTCTTGTTGTGGATTAAGAGACGTACCATCCTAAGTTATCGGTTGCTATATCGGTTACCCGAGTCAGCAGAAATACGATGTCGAAGGTATATTATTTTCTTTTATATATTTAGTAATATTGTACAGTTCTACTTTAAGTTTAAGTAGAATAAAGGGGATGTAAGTATATAAAGGAATAGTGAAATGTTTACATTCTGAATTTGTACTGTAAATGAAATTTACTGTTTAATACTGTGACTAAAAAATATTTTAAAGCATCATAGACAGCCCAACTGATAAATGTGTATAAAAATGAGTAAATTACTGTATACCCAAACCGTTACAGATTTAATGGTATCATAGCAAGGTGTAACAGTCTAAGTGTACATTTTTACACAATATTTACTAGTATTTTACACATTTTTACCGGTTGGGTTGTCTGTGATGCCTTTAACCCTTGCACAATAACCTTAATAAATGATAAACATTTATCTATTACTAAACTCGGAATATAAAATTTTTACAATATTCCTTACACTTTACATCCCCTGTTTGTAATTGTACAATAAAGTAGTACTGTATACATGTGTCTGAATATACAAGAGAAGTAACTGTACCTTTTATATTTAATGTCCTTGGTCCCAGCATGTTACTAGCAGTTATATTTATCCAAGGAAGACTCCAAATAGTTTTGCATGTTATCTGTAGAGTTAAGAAATAAAGGGGTGAGCGAATCCACGTGCTCAGTAAAGGAGTCGTATGCTGCTTGATATAATGAAATCTATATGCAGCAAAACCTTTATTTTCCTAATGGTGTACTAGGCACATGTAAGGAAGGATACTATAGTCGGCCGAAAAATCTAGATGGAGCATGGAAGGTATTTTGAAATACCTGTCTTGTCCCAGAAACCCAGAGCGATTATAAGGAGTAATTAAATAATTTGTTTTATTTTAAAACAAATTAACTTCCATTTCTCATAAGTAATAAATGGTATAAACCATTTAACATTTCTTTTCAGTAATCCTTTTCAAAACACATGATAGTATAGTGAAACAACAGTTTAGTGAACAGTCACTTTAAAACTGTAGAAATAGTAAATATCTTTTCAATTTAGTAACTTATGAGAATCCAAATCATTGGATAAACAATTCAGTAATTATTTCTATTTTAGAAATAAATTTCATAATATTCCTTCCCAGTAAAAACACTAATTCTCATCTCAGTTCAGTAAACAGTAATCAGCCACTTCAGTACAGTACAATTCAATAAAATAGTATTTTGGTACGGTTCAATTCAATAAACAGTAATTCACCGTGTAATCCATTAAACAGGATTCAGTAAATCCAGTAAATAGAAATTAGTAAGTGGAGACTAGGCATCACCCTACCTCATATCATGCTATCATCGTTCCCAAAGGAACACAGTAATCATCCCCATTGGGATATAATGTAGATCTATGACCATAACCTATAGGGTGTCCTCGGTGTACACTTGCCAGGTGACATCTGGGACGCTGATGACTGGCGGGTCTATCAGCCACTTAAATAATAACAATATCACAGTAAAGCATGAATCTCAGGACCTAAGTCTCAAAATAGTATAAAAACCGTAACACAGCCTTTATGGATCTTATTCAAAATAAATTGAAATATTTCACGTTTATCCATAAGGCTTTCACCATTTCATATATCATCACCTTTATGGAATTTATAAAATAACAAGATATAAATTTAGTTCCATAAAGGTATAAAATCATTTCTTTTCATATAAAAATACCTTTAAGGAATTTGAATAAATCAAATCATTTATTTCAATTATTATTTCCAAAAAGGTATTTATTCTCCATTTCCACAAACAGTTAAACAGTCGATAAATATTCTTGTATCAAGTGAGAAAATCAATAATTATTCATTTTGAATATTTAATCTCATATAGAATATAATTTAATTCTCACTTTAGTAAAGTTTAAAAAATGAATATTCTCGCCCCCATGGCTCGTTTACACAAAATGGTACTAGCTCGCCCATAATGTGAACTAGAGCTAGCCTATCTACACAAAAGGCCCTAGCTCGCCCAATAGAAGCGCACTGGAGCTCGCCTGTCATAGCTCATTTAATTCTCACCTTAATAAAATTAGAGCATAAATATGCCTGCCTATAATAGCTCGCCCAAAACGGTAAAATAGGGTTCGCCCATATGAAATAGTAAAGTTTTAAAAGTATTCGACTTGTTTGGGCGAGGTAAGTTTAGCAAAACATGGGCATGAACTTTACAGTATAGAGATCGGCTTATCAATCACAACTTTGCATGTTTTCAAATCAAATCATGCTTATGATATTTTCATAGAATTTAACTCAAGAAAACATGCAATTCATTATATCCCAACAACTCACACACTTCCCCCTTACCTGTCTTACGAAGTCGAGCTTCCCGGTTGCGTTTACCGAAACTCGTAACTTCCGGCTGCAAAATAATTTTATCAAAATTTATTAATATTTTTCCTTTTAATTTTGAGCCACTAACTTCCATAAAATGCAGCCACTAATGTCATAATATATGCATAACTAGTATAATTTATACTGGTGCTAACACTTAACTTCTCCAATTTAATTCCTTTTTCGGTTCTAATTACACCAATATTCTTCTTTCAATTTCTATAATAATTTTCTAACCTTAAACCATAAAATTCAGTATGGAATCATGGCTAATAGTGTTATGGCCGAAACCTCCATTTGGCCAATATCTTAACTTTGCTTCCGTTTTTAAATCTATCTCTTCTATCATTCATATCTCATCTTAAACTATTATTTCATATCATTTTTATGCAAGAAGTGCCTGTCTTCCATGAGCTCACCTATTCCACCGAAACCCATAAAATGGCATATTTTTTATTTTCAATATTTTACCAAAATTTATGATTTCCTACTTTAAATCCTCACTCACTTGATCATTTTCTATTATTTCTTTGCATGAAACCATAAACACTTCTACTTTCTCATGCCAATCGAACCTTTCTTCCATGCCTAAATTTTATCTAGCCAAAATTATAGGAAACTATCTTAATAACCTTCTTATACACCTTAGAGTAGACTAAGACACAGCTTTAGATTAAGTTAAAATACTAGAATTTAATATTTCCTTACCTTAACCGAACCACAAGTTTCAATTCTGTGTGATTTTCCCTTCACGTTAGCCCCCTCCTTTCTTGTTTTTTAGATAGCCTTAAGATGGAGGAAGGGTCTATAGAGAGAGACTAAACATTTAGAGGATAGAAGGGTGTAATCTTGTTGAATATTCTTGGAAGAACGAACTCAAAACAGAACAAGAATGAACTACAAAACAATAAATCGTGGAGCAGTAGAATAGCATCGGGTAGAGGAGAAGAAATTGGTTGAAGTTTGGTTCCTTTAGTCTCCTTTTTATCCTTATTAACCCATAAAACCTTGACACCTATTCACCTATCCATTTCCTCATGCTTTCCTTGTCTTTTTGTGTATTAAAACTTGTGGAAAAACTGCAGCCAACAAAGAACGGCGTAGAGCTCATTTTCTCCACCCGTCTTTGACTTATTTTGCTGTCCTTGTTTTATCCTTTAGCCAAGAAAATTGATCACCTGCTAAACATTATATTTTCTCTTCCCTTAAGAAATATATATTATATTTTATTCAACAAAAGTTTGCTTTTCCAGCTCCTTTAGATGGGTTAACCGTGCAACCCAACAGCAGCAAGAAGTGATGTGGAGATCAAATTCGTTGGCTGCACGTTTCTTGACTTTTTATACAATTAAAATTGCATTTCACTTACCTTTAACTGAGTGAAACTGTGCAGCAGCATCAGCAACAGAAAAAGTGGCGTGAATGTCCATTTTGGCTGCACGGTTTTTGGACTTATTTCACTATTCTTTTTCAAGGCTTCAACCAATAGGAATTAATCACTTTTCAATTGATAAAATCTCTTCCATTTAATCATCATTTATCCACATTTTATATCATAATAAAAATTGTATTTTCATTTAATTTACATAACTTCAGTCGTGCATCACAACGGCAAGGAAGGTGGCGTACAGTCCAGTTTTTTTGCTGCATGGTTTGGACTTTGTTTTCCACCTGTTTTGTACACTCCACCCAATCAAAATTAATCACATGTACAATAAATAATTTTCCTTTCCTTCAAATATATATTTTTTATTTGTATTTTATGCCATCACAATTTCCTTTAAATTTCAAGTTTTCAGCATTGTTTCTTTGTTTATGTGATAACCGTAAAATTTTTTGTTTATTGAAAATTATAAATATTGGAAATAAATATTGGAGCAAATAAATATTGGAAATAAATAAATAAATAAAATTATGAGAATGGGATACTAGTGAAAATCCCGAGAATTGAGAAAGGAACGAATGGTGGAAATTCGAGTGAAGAAAAGTTAAATTGGAAATTCGGAAAATAAGGAAAGGAGAAAATTAATTTGGATAAATGGAAATCCAAATTAAATCAGAAAATGAGGAAAAGAAAATGAAATATATTTATATAATTTTATATTATATAAATGTATTTTAATGTAAATACATATGTATTTAAATACCGTATGGTATATAGTATATATTAAATATACATTGGTATATATAAGTATATATACTATTTTATAAATTTAAATAATACATATGTATTCAAGTATGACAGTTTATGTATATATAAGTATATACATATTTGAGAAAATGTAAATATTAAATTATATTAAAGTTGGAAAATATATATATTGTAAATACAATATATATGAAATTTTCTACATTTATATATAAAGAAATATATAAATGTTAAGCAATATAAATTAAACAAATATATATATACTAAATATATATAGTAATATAATATATATAATAGTAATATTATATGTATTATGTATATATATAATATATGTATATATATGGATATATAATTAAATTAAATGAAAAAAAAGAAACAAAAACAGAGGAAAGATCGGGGAAGGATCCCGACCTTCCCAGGCGAGACCGACGGTGGCCAAGCTGCCACCGCCGGTGAGGTAGAAGGAAAGAGGAAGGGACGTCGTCACCGGCCAGAGAGGAGGAGACGACCGGTGACAAAAAAGGAAGGAAACAGAATCGAAAACAGAGGAAAACCCGACGGAAGCCGAGAGGGAGAAAAGAAGAGAAAGTGGCGGTGCCGGCGAAATTGGCCACCGCCACTGCCACCGAAGCTCCACCGGAGGAAGAGGAAGATGTGGGATGCCATCGGAGAGGCGGGGAACGGCGGAGGAAGGCCGACGGAGGAGGAGAAGAAACCGAGGGAAAACCGACTCGATCCCCCACCGTGCCGTCGATCCAGGTCGAGCTGAGGCCACCGGCGAGTTTGCCTCGACGCCGACCAGCTTAGGGACCATCGAGCCGCCGGAGAACCGGCCTTCGGAGGAGAACCGGCGACGAGGGGAGGGGACCGGTCTGGAACCGGTCTGAGCCAGGAAAGAAAAGAAAAGAAAAGAAAAAGGAAAAAAAAAAGAAAAGAAAAGAAAAAGGAAAAAGAAAGAAAAAGAAGAAAGAGAAAGCGAAAAAGAGGAATTTCGAGAATTTGAAAAATTCCCGAGAATTCAAAAATTACGGGAAATTCCGAGAATTACGAGAACCGGTAAGAAATCTCGAAAAGTGTTAAATTATTTAAATAATTATGGAAAAATTCTAAATTTTAGAATTTAATTTCCAGAAAATTTTCTTGATGACCGAGCCGATGGAATCGGGCGAGGTGAACACGGGAGCGACTTTCGAGAGGCAGTCGCTGACCCGAAACAGGTAAGGGAGACATGTGCCGCCTGTAAGGATATTCGACCACATGTTTTAAATTATGCATTTAATTTATAAATGCAATTTATAATGATTAGTTTTGAAAATTGTTGTGATTTATCGGTTTCAAATCGGGGTGAAATACCGGTTGAGAAATATAAATTGTATTTTTCGTGAGGAGGCTAGCCAAATCGGCAGCCGTTATACTGCCGAAAAATTATCGAAAAATTACTGAAATTTACCGAAAATCATCGGAAACCATAATAAATGATTTGATTTCACGTGAAACGATTTTTAGGTACGAAAATCGAGAAATCAAGTAAATTTCATAAAACATGAATATAGTGATATTTAATTTTAAAATATTCATGTTTTCGAGTATGGTGAAAAGGAAATCACCGAAAATTCACCGGTAGGTGATATTTCACGTGAAACGAGATGAAAATGAAAAAGAGACCGAAGTGAATATTTTTATAAATATTCTTAAATATTAACTTAATTTAATATAAAACCTTTATGGTTTTAATTGTGAGATAAATAATTATATAAATTCCATAAAGGTTAAGAAATGATGGAAAACTATGATTTCGAGACTAGAGGTCTCTACACGTGTTTTTAGAAAGAAACATGGTTACGGGATTTATGAATTTGGAAAAATAAATATTTTATTTTTCATAAATTATTGAAAAACCATGTTTTCAAGTGAAAGCACGAAAAAGCGTGCGTACGCGTTTTACGATGGAGAAAGGACAGTTTTGCCCTTTTATATGTTACATTGATGATTTTGCAAACTGTTTCACCGTGAGAAAAACACGATTTATACCTTTATGAAATATTTTGAGAAATATTATTTAAATTATAAATTTCATAAAGGTGATGATTTTATTACATGTGAGCCTTATGGATATTTGTGAAATATTTCGATTTACTGTATTTAAAATCCATAAAGGCTATGGTACGATTTATACTGTTTTGAGACTTAGCCCCGAGTTTCATACATCACACTTATACTGTTACTGTCATGTGGCTGATAGACCTGCCAGTCATCAGCGTCCCGGATGTCACCTGGCAAGTGTACACCGAGGACACCATATAGATCATGGCCATAGATCTCACTGTTATACTGTTACTGTGTCCATTCGGGGATGATGATTACTAGTCCATTATTGGACGATGATAGCATGATTTAATTGTAGGGTGATGCCTAGTCTCACATACTGTTACTGTTTACTGAAAGGATTTATAGAATCCTATTTATTGTACTGTACTGTACTGTTTACTGTTCTGAACTACTGTTTACTTATACTGTTACTGATGAAAAAACTGTACCAAAACACTGTTTACTGAACTGTACTATTACTGAAATGGTAGCCACTGATTACTGTTTTACTGAAGAAAAAGCTACCATTTACTGTTTACTGAACTGAAAGCTACCGTATACTATTTACTGAATGGGTAGCTACTGATTACTGTTACTGATTGAACCGTATCGAGATACTGTTTTACTGAATACTGAATATACTGTTTTACTGAACTGTACGATACGGTTACTGATTTGAAAAGAGAAATAAATGTTTATTCTAAAAGAATAACATAAGAATTATTTCTAAGATAAAAATAATCGCAAAAGTACTTATCCAATGATTGGATATTTGCGAACCACTGTACTGTCACGTGTTTTACTGTACTGAAGAGAAGAGAAGTAAACTACTATCTTTATTACTGAATTGCCACGTGTTTTAAAGTATACTGGATGTGAAAAGAAATAGTGGTTTACTTCGTGGAAAAACAAAAAATTATATCGTTTTGAAAACAACGGAAATAGTACTCTCTACAGTTGCTTCTAGGTTCCGGAACAAGTCAGGTATTTCAAAATACCTGCCTTACTCTATCTGGATCCCTAGCCGACTGTAGTGTCCTTCCTACATGTGTGCCTAGAGCCAGCTAGGAAGATTTTAAAGAAAATGAAAAAAATTATTTTCAGCATATAGATAGCTGAATATCAAGTGTGACATATAACTCTCTTACTGAGCCGTGGTTTGCTCACTCTCTAATTTTAACATTTCAGGTTTTGATGATGGTGGGAGCCAATATTTGTGGATTACGGCTGCACATAATGGACAATGTGACAGACCGACTAAGATATATCAGGTACGATCATTTATTTTCTGTATTTAGACATGTCTACAGTACTACATATTTGTAATTAAGATAGAGGATGTGTATAATGTTAACAATATTTTATTAAATTGTTTAACATCAAGTGTAAAGTGAAGTATCACAGATAGCCTAACCGGATAAATTGTGTAAAATAAGGTGAAAAATGTGGTAACGGGGCGTTACAGTTTATCTCTATATCTTAATTTCATCCTTTAATATTTATTTCACCTCTTATACGCCATATTATAAACCATAAATCTAATAATTCCAAAATCCAAAGTGGAAATCCACATTCAATATTTGTTTAATTTCATTAATTAATTTATTTTCACTATAAAAAATTTACAAAATATGGTGTACAGTATTATAAAATTGGGTCTCACACAAGGTTGGCATGATGTCTGTCGATGCTTTAAAATAAAGAGTGAATAGTAAACATCCCCTTTAGTACTATATAATCTAGATGTATAATAGAAATACTAATGGAAAGTGAAATAAATGATCTTTGTGGTGTAAATATGAGTGGAAGAAGGGTTACACGCTTAGTTAGAGTTAGAGGCAGAGGTAGGGCGGCACAAACTCCGGAGCCATATATGCCTGAGCCAGCGCTGGAGCCCGCCCCAGGACCTGCTTATCCTCAGCAGCTGAAGAGTCCTAATACTCGCATGACCAGGATGGAGAGGATGTTAGCCAATTTCATGGCTATGTATCAGGCGGATAGAGCTACGGATAGGGTAAAGAGAGAGAGAGCAGTAGCTCCCGCAGCCCCTGTAATAGCACCACCCCCACCTCAGCCAGCACCAGTAGTACCCGAGCCACAGCCTATTCTACCATCGGCACCTCAGCCACAGGTAGTTCCACTTCAGCCACCAGCACAGTCGCCTCGAGATGTGGAGTCGTATTGTGATGTTACCTAGTATGATCATTCAGGAAATTGGATCCATCGAGATTTAAGGGTGCTAGGGATCCGTTGGCTGTAGAGAAGTTATTCAGATATATAAGGTGCATGGAGACCGAGAGAGTGGGTCTAGCAGTGTTCCAGTTGACGGATGATGCGAAGAACTGGTGAAAGGCTACACAGATAGTACTGCTCGCCCAGCATCAAGTGGTGACCTGGGATTTTTTGTTGAGGCTTTTCAAAGACAATATATTCCTAATACTGCTTAACAGAGATTACAGCAGGAGTTTATGGATTTAGTTCAGGGGAGTTTGTCAATGGATGAGTATGAGGCTAAGTTCACCACCTTGAGCCGATTTGATACACAGACTAGTGTCGATGAGAGACATAAGATAGAGAGGTTTAAGGTTGGTTTGAGTCCTTCCATCAGATCGAAGCTAGCCCCGTTTGATAAACGGACGTATGATGAGGTAGTACGGCGAGCTCAGCTATGTAAGAGGGATTTTGAGCAGTATCATTCAGAGGCTAGTGGTAAGAGTAAGAATAAAGGTAAAGGCAAGGCTAAGAGACTTTTGGAGGACAGACATGGTAGTGAGCAGCCTAAGAGGGCTAGGACTTCGGGCATACATATTACTAAGGGGCAATTTACGAGATCAGTAGCTTCTACCCCTGCTATTGATCAGACCGCTATTCGAGGAGTATTACGACCAAATGTGAACACTGTGGTAGGTCCATGGTTCACACGCCTGTTATTTATTGTCTAAGGCATGTTTCCAGTGTGGATAGACGGGGCATATGGTTAGAGACTGCCCGATGCTTAGGGAGTCCACTGCTTCCACTGTTCCTCCTACACTGCCTCAATACCAGCATCGGCAGCTCTGAGTGAATCGAAGAAGGCAACACCCTCATAGCCTAGGCGAGCGATAGCCACAGAGAAGGGGAAGAAGGCTGTGACACAAGGACGGGTGTACGCATTGGATCAGGAGACTGCCGACGCTTCAGCCGATGTGATTAAAGGTAAAGTATATCTTTTTGATATTTTGGTAATTGCCTTATTTGATCTAGGTTCTACCCATTCGTTCTTATCACCTACATGTGCTAACAGGACCCCTGTAGACTCGGAGATGTTAGGATTTACTTTGCAAATAAATACTCCTTTCAAGGAATCACAAATGACAGATACTGTATATAAAAATTGTAAAATAATTATAGGAGAGAAGGATATGACAGTTGACCTACTTTTGTTAAATAAGTATGATTTTGATATAATTTTGGGTATGGATTGGTTAGCTGCGAATCATGTTAGTTTGGACTGTTATACTAAGTTCATTACCTTCTCTCACCCTGAAAAGTACATTGTAAAGTTATTTGTAAATTAATGAAAGTGATGTAAATATATGTTTATAAATTGACATCTGTACTGAATTGTGTGATTGTGTATGGATGTATATGAAGGTTTTTATTGCTAGTGTGGAGAACGTAGAGAGGAAACGTCTAAAGATATAGGAGATTCCTGTGGTTAGAGACTTCTCGGACATATTTTCAAAGGAGTTACCAGGGTTACCATCGGATCGAGAGATTGATTTTACGATCTATTTGGTACCTGGTACGGAGTTGATTTCCAGACCCCCATATCGGATGGCACTGATTGAGTTAGAGGAGCTTAAGAAGCAGCTCCAAGAGTTACTGGATAAGGGATTCATACATCCCAGTATGTCATCGTGGGGAGCTCCTGTATTGTTTGTCGGGAAGAAGGATGGTAGTCTTCAATTGTGTATTGATTATCGGATGTTGAATCGGGCTACCATTAAGAATAAATATCCCCTGCCCAGGATTGACAACTTGTTTGATCAGCTCAGGGGTGCACAAGTATTTTCCAAGATAGATCTTCGATCAGGCTACCACCAGTTAAAGATTAAGAAGGCGGATGTTCATAAGACAGCATTTCGGACTCAGTACGGTCACTATGAATTTCTAGTGATGCCTTTTGGGTTGACAAATGAAGGAAACCGAAACAAACAAGTAGCAGAATTTAAATCATTCGGCCTCCACCAGGATCGATTCGGAGAGTTGCTTGATTAGGGTTTCGAGATTTTACCTAACGTTTTCTCTGATTTTCTGTCGTTGGTCGAGTCACAAGCAACAACTTTTCGTTCCTGCCTCTATGGTATCCACACGAACGGATCTCACGACTCTTGAACGTCTCACGATCAGAAGCCTTAAAGAGCGTTTTTGATTCCTTATAACGGAATTGCTAGCTTCGATTAAAAGAATATTTTGTTTTCTATTTTTGTGCAGCTGTGTTTTAGAAAACACAAAACATCCTTTTATAGGCAGTAAATTTTACCCTAAAATTTACTGTCAAACAGAACTCTAATCCTACTTAGAATAGGATTAGTTATATCCTTAATCCAATTCAGAATAGGATTAGTTATATCCTTAATCCAATTCAGAATAGGATTAATTAAGCTCCTCATTGATCCGTTCTAAGTGTGCGACCCAATAGGTTCTTAAAACAATGGCAATGACAAAATTGTCACAGGCAATGAGCGGTATCTAGCAACACATCATTGCTACCCATGTAACGAGCATGTCAATGACTCGACATAACCTTACTCGTGATAGATGTTACCCTGTAGTCTAATCCCTTTATCCTTTGATGTCTTGATTAGACACAAGTCATGGAATGTGTCACACTTGTATAGTCTAATCAACGTTTCTTGATTCCTGAGTAGACTAATTAAACAAATAAAATCAATATCTCATATTGACTTATTCGAGCACGGCCATGCATTTCTTAGTCTCACTCTATCAAAGGGCCCAAACATCACTCTTGTTATATAAGAGGGATAAATCCTATCTTGATCACTCAACATCCCTCTACATAGATCAAGCATACCCAATTACTACCTTTATAGTCCATCCTGTTACGAATGACATCTAGCAGCATTAAAGTATGCAATTCTCTATGTTGGGATCTCTGATGATCTCAAGTCAAAGGATCACATACACCATCATCACTATGAGAATCGCTTATGACACTCATATAACAATCCATGTAGCGTTCTCATGAAGGGTCGATCCAGTACATAGTTCTCTAACATGTACCTATGTGATGACTTGATATCCTATATCCATGACAATGGTCATCAGTCAACCACATACTAGTCTTATCGTATCATTGTTATCCTTGTTCACAATAATACTTGACTAGGGATATTTTAAGAATAGTGTATTATTACTATTCTAAGGACATTATCATATAAGATTACATTACGCAGTTATAAGACAAATATAATAATGAACTATAATAAATAAAATGTCATGATACATAAAAAAATGCCAAAGTCAATCATCTAATGAATGGTTCTAAGGGCATAATCCAACAACAAATGCCCTTGCAGCTTTTATGAGTTTGATGAACGAGGTATTTAAGCCATTTTTGGATAAATTTGTTATAGTGTTCATCGATGACATACTAGTTTATTCTAAGACTCTAGAAGAGCACGAGTAGCATCTGTATGTAGTATTATAGACCCTTGGAGATCGGAGGTTATATGCCAAGTTTAGTAAGTGTGAGTTCGGGCTTGACCACATTATATTCTTGGGACACATAGTGTCTAAAGACGGGGTGTCAGTTGATTCATCCAAGATAGAGGCTATTGTACATTGGGAGAGGCCTAATACTGTTACTGAGATACGTAGCTTTTTGGGTCTTGCAGGATATTATCGCAGGTTCGTGGAGGGATTTTCTAGACTTACTACTCCATGGACATGACTCACACGTAAGGATGTGAAGTTTGAGTAGAATGACGCGTGTGAGTGCAGCTTCCAAGAGCTTGAGCGGAGATTGACTACTGCCCTCGTATTAGCCCTTCCTAGCGGATCAGGTGGATTTACGGTGTATACTGATGCTTTCGCTCAGGGATTAGGGTGTGTACTTATGCAGCATGGTCGGGTTATAGCCTATGGCTCTCGGTAGTTGAAGGATCATGAGAGGAATTACCCGACGCATGATTTAAAGCTAGTCGCAGTAGTGTTTGCACTGAAGATTTGGTGGCATTACTTGTGCGGGGAGAAATTTCAGGTATATACAGACCATAAGAGTCTGAAATATTTATTCTCGCGGCGAGAGCTAAATATGAGATAGCGACGATGGATGGAGCTGTTAAAGGATTATGACTATGAGATTTTGTATCACCCGGGTAAGGCTAATGTAGTTGCGGATGCACTATCGTACATGATGATTAGGGAGCATGATTTGATAGAGCAGTTCTCTAGCCTTAGTCTGAAGGTTATTTCCTTTGATTAATATGGATTTACAACTAGTTTCCGTATAGAGCCGTATTTGATGGATCGGACTAGAGAAGATTAGAGGAGAGATGATTATTGCATCGGGGTCGCCAGTCAGATTTAGATGGGAGTACAATCCAATTTCGAGATTGGCATCGATGGGATACTGAGGTTTAGAGGTGGAATATGTGTTCCCAATGATCAGCAGATCAGAGATTTGATTTTGTTAGAGGCCCATATGTCTAGGTATACACTACATCCAGTAGTACTAAGATGTATCAGAATCTCTAGAGGGCATATTGGTGGCCTAAGATGAAGAAGGACATCGCTGAGTATGTTGCGAGATGTCTGACATGCCAACAGATTAAGATTGAGCATCAAAAGCTTGCAGGTATGCTTCGACCTTTATCGATTCCGGGAGCACGTGACTATGGATTTTATTATGGGTTTACCATGGACCCAACGAGGGTATGACGCTATCTGGGTGATTGGGATAGATTGACTAAATCTGCTCATTTCTTGGCTATGAAATCTACTAATTCAGTTAGTGCTTTAGCCGATTTGCATGTTAGAGAGATAGTGAGATTACATGGTGTGCCAGTGAGCATTACATCTGACAGGGATTCCCGCTTTACATCTCATTTATGGGAGAGATTTCAGGAGGCCATGGTATCCCAGCTGAATTTTAGCACCGCTTTTCATCTACAGACTAACGGACAGTCCAAGTGTACGATACAGACGCTCAAGGATATGTTAAGAGCTATGCACTGGATTTTAGAGGCTCTTGGGACGATCACCTACCCCTAGCAAAGTTTGCTTATAATAATAGCTATCATGCGAGCATCGGTAAGGCACCTTATGAGGCTTTATACGGCAGACGATGTAGATCCCCAATAGCATGGGAAGAAATGGGAGACCGTAAGTTATTAGCTCTTGACTTGGTTGAGCAGGCTTCTCGAGATGTATAGATGATCGGTAAGAGGCTAAAGACGGCTCAGAGTCGGCAGAAGAGCTATGCAGATACTAGAAGCCGACCACTAGAATTTTCAACGGGTGATTATGTATTTTTGAAGGTCTCACCCTCTAAAGGCATAATGAGATTTGGAAAGAAAGGAAAATTGAGTCCTTGATACATTGGACCATTTGAGATCTTAGATTGCATAGGAGATGTGGCATATCGGTTAGCACTACCATTAGAGCTGTCAGGAGTGCATAATGTATTCCATGTCTCGATGTTGAAGAAGTACCATCCAAATCCTTCTCACATAATTCGACATGAGCCACTGGAGATTAGAGAGGACATGAGTTATGTTGAGAGGTCGATACGGATCTTGGATAGGAAGGATAAAGTGCTGCGATCTAAGACTATTCCGTTAGTTAAGGTGCTCTGGCAGTATCACACGGAGGAGGAGGCTACTTGGGAGTTAAAGAGCCTTATGTGTGATAATTGCAAAATTTTCCAATTTTTGGAAATTATAAATATTGGAAATTAATATTAAAGAAAATAGATAACTGAAAATAAATAAATATAATTATGAGAACGGAATATTTGTGAAAATTTCGTCAATTGAGGAAGTGACGAATTAGGAAATTTGAGTGAAGGAAAATTTAACTGGATATAAGAATAAGGTGGAAATTATGGAAATTAAAGAAGAGAGGGAATTTAATTTGGATAAATTGAAATCCAAATTAAATAAAAAAATGAGAACTGAATATAAAATATATTTATATAATAATATATTATATAAATGTATTTTTATACAAATATATATGCATTTAAATGCTAGATAGTATATATTACTATACATTGGTATATATATGTATATATACTATTTTATAAATTTAAATTGTACATATGTATACAAGTATAACATCTTATGTATATATAAATATATACATAAATAAGAAATGTAAATATTATTTTACATTAGAGTTTGCATATGTATATATTGTAAATATCATATATCCTACATTTGTATGAATATATATATGTTGTATATTTTAAAGTATATAAATATACATATAAATATATTAGATATATATTTTGTTAATACACAATATATATCTTTATATATAATATATATAGTACAATATTTTACATATAAAATAATAATATTATATGTATAATATATTATATGTATAATATATAGTATGTATATAATTATATGTAAATAAATTAAATAAAAATAAAAATAAAAAGAAAATGGAAAGGAAAATCTGGAGGAGCTCAATTTCCTTCCCAGGTGAGACCGGCCATCGTCGCCAGCGAGAAAGAAAGAGAGATGAGGGAGGCTGTCGTCGGTGAGGGAAGAAGAGAAGGGAAATCGACCGGCGACGGAAGGAAAACAGAAAGAGAAAGGAAGGAAATCGGCGAAAGCCGATAAGAAAAAAAAAGAAAATGGGAAAGTGGCGGTGCCAGCCGATTCGGCCACTGCCACTGCCACCACACCACCGGCGGAAGAAAAGGAGAGGGTAGGAGGCCACCGGTGAGAGGGAAAATGGCGGAGGAGGAAGGAAGAAGAGGGAAAAGAGGCCGAACCTAGTCCAGCCGGATCGTCGCCTTGCCGCCGATCTGGACTGAATGGAGGCCACCAGTAAGTTTGTCGTGAAGTCGGCCAGCTGTGGAGCCATCGAACCGCTGGAGAGCTGGCCGTCGGAGAAGAACCAGCGATGAGGGAAGGCTGACCGGTCTGAATCGGTCAGGCCCGAAAAGAAAAGGAAAAAGGAAAAAAGAAAAAGAAAAGAAAAAGATAAAGGAAGAAAGAAAAGAGAGAAAGAAAAGAAAAGGGAAAAAAAGAGAGAGAAAAGGAATTTTCGGGAATTCGAAAATTCCTGGGAATTTGAAAATTACGAAAATCCCGAAAATTCAGTAAGAATTAAGAAAATTATTTTCGATTATTTAATTAAATAAATTATGGAAAAATTCTGGAATTTAGAATTTTAATTCTAGAAATTATTCTCGGCGAACGAGATGATGGAATCGGAAGAGATAGAGTATGGGCGCGACCGATAGCGAGGAAGTCGCCGACCCGGAACAGGTAAGGGATGTGTGTGTGAATTTGTAGGGATATCCGAATGCATGGTTTTCATGCTATGAATTTTATAAGATTTATTGGATATTAAATTGCCTTGAAATGCTACGAAATTGTGGTTTATGGATGTTGGGACTGTGTTTGAAAATGCAGGGAGGCTAAGACTCTAGCAGTCGTTATGCTGCTGAAATTTACTAAAGATATTTTCAAAAATATTATTAAATATTTTAGTGCATTATTGGTATTTTTTCTAGCCTCAAAAGTGATAAATTAATTAATTTTCATAAACGGTGAATTTATCGAAAAGTATTTATTAAATATTCATGATACTGATTTTGGTAAAGATTAAACTACCGAAAATTCATTCCACGTGTTTTATATGGAAATGTGTGATTGGTGAAGTGAAATGGTGAATAGTGAATATTTTATAAATAATTTTCAGTATAATATTCACTAAATTATTACTATTTTTCCTTTATGGATTAAATAAATTTTTATCACGTGTAATGATTTCCATAAAGGCTTTATCACTGTATAATTATTGTTTTGAGACTAAAATGTCTTTGCATATGTTTTATAGTGAAAAATGTGTTTGTGGAATTATTGTTAATTTTGGAAAATAAATATTTTTATTTTTCCATTAAGTATGAAAATATTGGAATTGATTTCCAATAACTTTGAATTTCAAGTTTTGGAAAGAAAGTATGGAAACATGTGTGTATGTATTCTACGGTGAAAAAGAACAGTTATAAAATTTTATTACTACTGTGTGATTATCTTATAAGCTGTTTTTCACCGTACGAAATATTATGATTTATACCTTTATGGATTTTCTGGAAAACATAATTGATCTTACTAAATTCCATAAAGGTAATGAGATTTCTTATATACTATTTTGAGACTGATAGGCCCCGTATCATGCTCACGTGTCACGTGTTTCATGTGTTACTCATGTGTGAGGCTGTTGACACTGATCCTGTCTTCAGCGTCCTGGTTGACACCTGATCAGTGTACGACCTAGGACATCTATAAACTATGGCCATAGATCTCATGTGTTTATTATATTATCCCTATAGGGATCTCATATGTACCCTATTATTCCCTACGGGACTTATAGCATGATATCATTTGGGTGTTGCCTGGTCTCGATTATGATTTCAAGTGTTATTATTGATTTTAGTGATATTTTCAGAAAACTATGATGATTTTCTGAAAATTTTCATTCCTAAACTATTATTATAATTGAACAGTTATTTTACTGTTACACGTATATAAGTGATGATTTCAGTGGTGGAAACCTTGAGATTTTTAAGTATTAAATTAGTGGTTTGATAAAGTGTTTTACTCAAGTGGATGATATATTTATATGCAGTAAATTGAATTAAGTTTTATATTAAAAAATAAATTTCTACTCCCTATAGTCGCTCTGGGTTTTCGAAACACGACAGGTATTTTAAAATACCTTTCTTACTCTATTTGGATTTCTCGACCGACTATAGTATCATTTCCTTATAGTGTGCCTAGCATACCGATAGTAAACTAAAAGGTTTTACTGCATATAGTCTTTGCGATATCAAAATTTGCATACAATTCTCTTACTGAGCCGTGGTTTGCTCACTCCCCTACTTTTAAACATTTCAGATTTTGAGTGACTGTGAGATCTGACATCTGAGGATTTTGGGCTACGCATTTGAGGACAATGTGACAGCTTGACTGAAATATGAGTTACAATCATTTATTTTCTGTATTTAGACTTGTCTACAGTACTACTTTATTGTGAATTAAAATAGGGGATGTAAACGACATTATAATTTTAATATAAAATAGTTTAAATGAAAATGAAAAGTAAACTATCACAGACAGCCCAACTGTATAAAATGTATAGAAAAACGTGAAAAAATGTGGTCACGGGCTGTGACATTATGCGTGAGAAGTATCCAGAGCTTTTTCAGTGATAGGTCTAGGTGAAATTTGGAGGACCAAATTTCCTAAGGTGGGGAGAAAATGTGAAACCCGATTCTATAATACTGTACACCATATTTTGTAAATCTTTGATAGTGGAAATAAATTATTTAGTAAAATTAAATAAATATTTAATGTGGACTCCACTTTGGATTTTTGGATTTATTGGGTTTATGATTGATAAATGATGTATAAAAGGTGAAATAAATATTACATGATGATGAGGAGGCATAGAAATAAATTAATAAATAAATTTGAAATATGGAATTGAAATGATATTTTAATGGTACAAAATGCAAATAAAGGATATTTAAATGGAGGGAAATTTTTATATTTGGAAATATGGTTAATTTCTATTGTTTGGAGTCTACAAATAAAGAGGGAAAACAAGTCAAACCGTGCAGAAAAATTGGTCTCATCGCCACTCCTTTTTGGCTGCTGTCTGCTGCATGTGTAAATGCATTTACAAGACAAGAAAGGATGAAAGAAATGGGTTAGGTAGCTAGGTGGCACATTTCTATTGGAAAATATGCTAAATAGAAGACTAAGTGGAACAAAACTTAAGCAAATTTCCCTCATTTTGCCAACTTACTCTGCAGCTCCACGATTTTTCTATTTTGGTTGTACATTTTGCTATGTTTTTCACCCGTTTCTTCCAAGATTACTTAGCAAAATTTCATCCTCTTGCTATCAAACCATTTAACCCTTCTCCATAGACCTTTCCTCCATCTTAAGACCACCTAAGAACCAAGAAAGGAAGGGTTGACGTGAAAGGAAACAATACAGAACTGAAGTTGTTTGGTTCGGTTAAGATAAGGAATATTAATTTCTATTATTTTAATTAAATCTAAAGTTGTGTTCTAGTCTAATCTAAGGTGTAAAAGAGGATTATGAAGTTAGTTTTCTATAATATTGCTTAGATAAAAATTAGCTATTGAAGAAGGGTTTCGGTTGGCATGAGAAGGTAAGAATACTTTATGGTTCTTGCAAGAAAACAATAGGAAATGATCAAGTGAGTAAGGATTTAAAGTTGGAAACAATAAAGTATGGAAAAGATTGAAAAGTCAAAGATGGCACCAAATGGGGGTTTCGGCCATGGCATTTTTGGGCATAAATTCATGTTGCAATTTATGGTTTGATGGTAGAGAATGACAATAGCAATTGAAAGAGGAAGATCGGTAAAATCAGAATCGAAAAAGAAGCTAAAACGGGAAAGTTTAGTTCTAGCACTAATTTAATTTATACTGGTTGTACATATGTTGTATTATTAGTGGCTGCATTTTATGAAAGTTAGTGGCTTAAAATTAAGAGGAAAATTATTGATAATTTTTTATAAAATTATTTTGCAACCAAGAATTACGAAATTCAGTGGGTGCTACCAAAAAGCTAAGTATTGCTGGTAAGGTAACGGAGAAGTGTGTGAGTTGTAAGGATATAATGGATTGCATGATTTATTAAGTGTGATTTATGAAATTATTGGAAGCTTGAATTGCTTTGGAAATCATGCAAATTGTGGTTGAAAGCTGGTTTTATATATTGTAATTTTTGTGTAGGAGGTTAGGAATTAGCAGCTGTTACGTTACCGGAAAATTATTAAAATTATTCTAAAATATCATGAAATATTTTAGATGCATAAATGGAATAACTTGTGAATTTTGGAAATCATTTCCATAAATTTTCCATAATTTGGGAATTGTTGAAAAATGTTAAATTAAATATTCATGTTATGGATTTTTACTAAAGTGAGAACAAAAATATATTCTTTATAATATTAAATATTTAAAAAAGAATATTTATGAGATTTCTCACTAAATACATGAATATTTATTGATTGTTTTCACTGTGTGAGAGATATGAAATAAATACCTTTTTGGAAATATTTATTTAAATAAATGATTTAATTCATTAAAATTCCTTAAAGGTATTTTTATGGAAAAATAAATGATTTTGAGACTTTAGGTCCCGATTTCATGCTCACTATATACTGTACTATCACGTGGCTGATTGACCCGCCAAGTCATCAACAGTCCCGAAGTCACCTGGCAAGTGTACACCGAGGACGCCCTATAGATTATGGCCATAGATCTTACTGTTTACTGTTACTGTGTCCCTTAGAGGACGATTATAGCATGAGATGAGTTAGGGTGATGCCTAGTCTCAACCTACTGATTACTGTTTACTGAACTGGATTTTACTGTATACTGTTCTGTATTGTGTTGAGGAGTGCTGTCTACTAAACTAAGTTTTACTGATTTACTGGTTATTAAACTACATTGAAATTACTGTTTGGTGGAAAAGAATGTTATGAATATTATTTCTAAATTAGAAATAATTACAAAACTATTTATCCACCGATTTTGGATTTTTGTGAACTATTGTACTGAAACGACTGTTACTGTTTTTACAGTTTTATCAATGTACTGTCACATGTCTTGAAAACTATTACTGATGAGATATAATAAAATGGTTTATACCATTTTTATATTTATGAGAAATGAGAATTAAATTGATTTAAATAAAACAATTTATTAATTACTCCTTATAGTTGCTCTGGGTTTTCGGGACAAGACAGGTATTTTAAAATACCTTCCATGCTCCATCTGGAATTCCCGACCGAGTATAGTATCCTTCCTCTAATGTTCCTAGTACACTGTTAGGAAAATAAATATTTTTCCAGCATATAGATTTCATTGTATCAAGCTTAAATGCAACTCCTTTACTGAGCACGTTGTCGCTCACCCCTTTATTTCCACTCCACAGGTTCTTGTAGTGGATTAAGAGATGTACCATCCTGAGTTATTGGCTGCTATATCGGTTACCCGAGTTAGCAGATATATGATATCGGAGGTATATTATTTGCTTTTATAGATTCAGTAATATTGTACAGTGCTACTTTAAGTTTAAGTAGAATACAGGGGATGTAAGTATATAAAGGAATAGTGAAATGTTCACATTCTGAATTTGTACTATAAATGAAATTTACTGTTTACTACTATGACTGAAAAATATTTTAAAGAATCGTAGATAGCTCAACCGATAAATGTGTATAAAAATGAGTAAATTACTATATACTTAGACCGTTACAGTGAAGAAGAAGTAGATGAAGGGTGTGTGGAGTTAATGGATGAAGAGTTAGGTGAAAAAAGTGGGAAAATGACACAGTTAGGTACATATGAAAATTTGGCAAGGGATTCATTCACAGGAAAATGTACGGCTAGCAATGTAGTAGACTGGAATAATGAAAGGGGCCAGGTTAACAATGCCATGTAAATTTTCAAGTTAATGCAATATGTGGTGAGGAAGGGAATGGCATGACTTGTCGAAGAACTTGATATTGTTAAAGGGAAATTGAAATATTTTATGGAATTTCCTGAAGAGGATAAGGAGGATACTAATGGAGAAACTAAAAAGTAAGAGGTATCGAAAGCGATATATTGTATGGAGCAATTAGCTACTTCGTTTTGGGACATGAGCTTAAAAAGGTAAGCAGAGGAGATAAAGGAGACAATGTCAAAGTTGATAAAGAAAATAAGAGAGGTTGAAAAGGAAGAGGTATAGTACATAGAAGACACGGGTTCTAAAGGGAAGGGTGTAGTAATTGTAAAAGAGGAAAATGTAGAGATTTCTAGTAAGGTAGATAGAGGAATGAGGTATGTGTAACTGTCACGACCCGAAGGCCAATGACGTCCACTTAACACTTATTTTATGCCTTTGAAAAATTACGAACCAAATTTTTCTTTTTCTACTTACGGTTTGTATTCGGTGTTAGTGTAGTATCTAAATCAAATCTTATCTTACTAATATTGTTTCTCGAGCTATGTCACACTTCTCAAGGTGATTTTTATGATTATAGCCTTATTTTTACTATTCCAAAAGAAACGGGATGAAAACCTCCCCCTTATATTTTATCAATTTCTCCAGTAAAATCACCTGCATTTAAACACATTTAAATCTATACAATATAGCCAGCTTTTGTTTCCCACAATTCACACAATCATGCATCTTATATTTCTCAAGGATTTAACTAGTAATAAATCCACATCTTGCAGTTTATACATAATTCAAAATATACATCTTAACCCGGATCGTACTCGATAATCATCTAGACTCACATAATAATCTAGTGCGATCCAAAGCTACATCCTATATTCTTTCCTAGTACTGTGAAATTTAAAGTTCGTATAACTATCAAAATAATATACAACTAGTATACCGCAAAAGCACAAAAGCTAGGCCCGGAGAACGTAGACGAGTACCACTACTAGGTACAGTTCCTGGGAGCCTATACGAAGCCTGAGCTGGATATCAACTCATATGATCTGCAGATGTTAAATTTAAGGGGTAAGCAAATCCACGGCTCAGTAAGTAGCTTAAATAAGTACATACTAGGCTCATGTCGTAAAACACGATCATACATGCATGAATTCTATAAAATAGCATGTATGCATTATATCAAGATTAGCTACTAATTTGTATGTACACATATTGCATAGACTCATTCATGCTTTTCTTCCATCTTAAACTCACAAAATATCATTCTTTTAATCCCTTTTTATCGGTATGGTTAAGTGTGAAGGAAAACAAACATTCAAATACCACATGTTTCTATAGCATCTTATAAGTATAATTCAACAATTATACACATTCTCTGTCTTATGTGTAGGATCTATTTCATCTAATAATATTCAGCACATTCACAGTTCACAATCATTTATCCACTATCTCATTGGCATAGAATTTCTCATGATTCATCCGTACACGTGTAACACTTAGCTCTCAAAGGATTCTAGAGGTGGCTCCCACAGATTCCGAAGAATCTATGTAGCACGTAAGTCCCTTGAGTTCTCTAGAGGTGGCTCACACGGTACAAAAGATCGAGTGTTACTCGGGTTTGCCTTTATGGCTTATGTTTTCAAATGGTTCATCGATACACGTGTAGCACTTAGCTCTCAAAGGATTCTAGAGGTGGCTCCTACAGATTTCGAAGAATCTATGTAGCACGTAAGTCCCTTGAGTTCTCTAGAGGTGGCTCACACGGTACAAAAGATTGAGTCTTTACTCGGATTGGCCTCTATGACACATACTTTCTAGTGATTCATCGGAACTCGTGTAGCACTTAGCTCTTAAAGGACTCTAGAGGTGGCTCCCATAGTTTTGAAGAGTCTGTGTAGCACGTAGTTCCCTTGAGTTCTCTAGAGGTGGCTCACACAGTACAAAAGGTCAAGTATTGCTTAGTTGCCATTTTCCTAGTTTTCGACAAACACGACTAGGTACTAATCGCGGTCCATGAATTCAACATTGGGAACTGTATATATCGCACACAAATCACATATACATTCTCAAAGTATCACAATATGTTAACATGCTCACTCGGTGCGACTTAATTAATTCATATGCATTCCTCATAATGCAAGCACTAAAATTTATACAATTTATATACTCAGTAAACACAAAAAAACCATAACGCATAACACACAAGTCACAAGCAAGATTTCCTTCCAAACAACTACTATTCACGATCACATTGTGTCCAATTTATATCTTACCATATTTACTCTATTAGTCTTATCTGTAATGTCCTACCAAGCTTGATATGAATTTAAATAAGTATTTAATAAGAATTCTTTCATCTCTTACGAGATGATACTAGTAAGGCTTACTTAACCCACTTACCTCGATGCTTGGTAAGTTACTTTTCCTTGATCCTCAACTCGAGCTTAGCTTCTACACTGCTCCAATCGAAGTCACTACAATCATTCTAATACTGTCTCAGTCAACTACTCACAACATGTTAAATACTGAACTTAGAGTATAATTTAAACTACGCACAAATATTCAAATTTGCTATCATGCTAAGATTGACTCCGCCTTATCATTCTAAATGTATATAACCTTCATCCTTAGAGGGTTGTGTGTGCGCATATTAATCTTGACTGATGTTTAGTCCTTACTTAAAATTTCCTTAGTTAAATTCGTACCGATTATTCTCTTTCATAATTTTCCATGTACCAACCGTCAACAATTCTTCTCATATTAATGTATATTTTCTTACCTCTTTTTAAGCTTTCCTTTTTGTGGCTTAGATATTTCTTTCTAGCCTTTCTTGAATATATATATATATATATACCTATATGTATGTATATATACATATGTATATATATTTATATATATATATATATATATACACACACATCACTTTACTTTATTCAAAATCAACTCATCACAATTACTAAGGACATGCATATATATATATATATATACACATGCATATGTATTTAGTCAATTATGCTTTAATCATTCTCATCATATTATTTTATATATATACGTATATATTTATATATATATATATATATACGTATATATTTATATATATATATATATATATAGTATATATGTACCTATTGACCTAATAAGTAAAACATTCTTTTATTTCACATTCCTATGTGTCTATTAAACATATTCATTAAGCTTACTAAAGGGACAATCCTTACCCATGCGAAACCTTCCACCAAACCACCCTTGTTCTAGGTTTTCATTGGACCAAAAGGTAGAAGCCAGCAAGCTTCTTTGATGTTGTCCCGTATGTGCTGAGGGGAGGGGTTTATCTGCACCAAATGGTCTGTTGCTGTAGCCTTCTTGCCCAGCCGAGGCTTTCCCTTCATTGCCCTGTTCTAGCACTGAGAGACACAAAATGAAAGGTTCCTTGGCTACCTCACGTTCCTTGTTCCATTTCCTGATCAACCTAATATTCCAGCCCTTACACAACAAGCCTTCATGTCAGCCAACACCTCAATTCCCTCCTCTATTAACAAGCATTTCTTCTTCTCGCAGTAGCAGCTCTTCTCCTTTCCAATGGCTGTTCATGATGGAGGCAGCAGTTGTACACTTGCTCCCCTTCTTTCTCTTCTCTTCTTTCCTTTTCCTTTCGGCCTTCACCTTTCCTTTCTTTCTTTTCTTCTCGGCTTCACCTCTCCTTTCTTCCTTCTTTTCTCGGTTTCAGTTTTCTTTCTTCTTTTCTGGTTCTACTCGAGCCTTTCTTTCCTTCACTTACACTTTCTCTTCTTTGGTTTTCCAAGCTTCCTCAAGAAGCTTTGTTTTTGTTGTTACCCGAGAATTGCTAGTGGAGTTTGATGGGAGAAAGTCCTATCAAACTCCACTAACTCTTATTTAATTTATTTAAATTTTGTTTTTGTTTTATATTTTCTTTTCTTATTTTTAATTATCTATAATTCACATAATGTATAATTGTCTTTTAATAATATATATATATATTTATATATATTCCAACAGATATTCATATGAAATTTATTTATTTATTTTATTATATTTTCTACATGTAATATATATTTATCTACACTTCAAGTCTTAATTATAAAATATATACATACACATGTCCATATATATATATATGTATAATATATATATGTTTTCAT
Organism: Heritiera littoralis; assembly: GCA_031772115.1. Classification (NCBI taxonomy): domain Eukaryota; kingdom Viridiplantae; phylum Streptophyta; class Magnoliopsida; order Malvales; family Malvaceae; genus Heritiera; species Heritiera littoralis. The sequence goes on along the minus strand of JAPDPK010000013.1, from coordinate 9,100,878 downwards.
GTCTAGTATACTTTTAGTGTAGGTATGTGTGTGTGTGTGTGTGTGTGTGTGTGTGTGTGTATTCCTCCTTTCTTTTAAAATTTACATATATATATATATATATATATGTATACATATGTAACATTCAATAAATACATGTATATGTATTCCTTTTTATTTTATTTTGACTATTTTAATATTCAAGTATACTGCATATCTTTTAGTACACTTGTGTCCTTGTTTTATTTAAAACAAATATACTTATATATTGGAATACATGTATCTATTTGTTCTCATATGATTTTTGAACTTATATAAGATTTCTAAATTATCTCAAGGATCATTTTTTGTTAAATTTACCAAACTTGCAACTTAATTCTCATTACTTGAAATAATGCTAACTACAAGGTGCATTATAGTACCAAGCTTATTCTATGTCTCTTATTTATTCACTAACATGGTACAAAATTTGTAGTTTTTACATCCTCTCCACCTTAGGAAATTTGGTCCTCCAAATTCTCCATGTTCATCTGAAATAGGTGAGGGTACTTCTCCTTCATTAAACTTTCTAGCTCCCATGTGGCTTCCTCTGAAGAGTGGTGCTGCCAAAGTACTTTAACCAAAGGAATTGTCTTAGACCTCAATATCTTCTCTTTTCTGTCTAAAATCCGAATAGGTCTCTCGACATAACTTAAATCCTCCCTGATCTCCAAGGGCTCATACTCAATAACATGGGATGGGTCCGGATGGTATTTCCGCAGCATCGACACATGAAAGATGTTATGCTCACCCGATAGCTCTGGTGGTAATGCTAGTCGGTATGCCACGTCACCAATCTTCTATAGTATCTCAAATGGACCAATGTATCGAGGGCCTAACTTCGCTTTCTTGCCAAATATCATTATGCCTTTAGACGGAGAGATCTTCAAAAACACTTTATCACTAACTTGAAACTCTAAAGGCCTCCTCCAACAATCGGCATAGCTTTTCTGTCTACTTTGAGCTATCTTTAATCTATCACATATCAACCTCACATCTTCGGAAGCTTTCTCTACAATCTCGGGGGTGAATATCTTTCTTTCGCCTACCTCTTCCCAGCCAATAGGGGATCTACACCTACGCCCATACAACGCCTCTTAAGGTGCCATCCCAATACTAGAGTGAAAGCTATTATTATATGCAAATTCCGCTAGTGCCTAATGATCATCCCATGAGCCTTGAAAATCCATAACACATGCCCTCAACATGTCCTCAAGTGTTTGAATAGTCCTCTTTAATTGCCTATCGGTTTGAGGATGAAAGGCTGTGCTAAAACTCAGTTTAGTTCCCAGAGCATCCGGAAAGTATTCCTAGAAACGGGATGTAAACCGAGAATCTCTGTTTGACACTATGCTCACTGGGACTCCAAGTAACCTCACAATCTCTTTGATATACATATTTGCTAAGGCACTAAGTGAATAGGTAGCCTTCATAGCTAGGAAATGAGCGGACTTTGTCAATCTGTCAACTATGACCCAGATCACATCATTATTCCTATGAGTCCTCAAGAGCCCCATAATGAAGTCCATAGTCACATGCTCCCACTTCCACGTAGGTATGGGTAAGGGCTTTAGTAAGCCCGCTGGCCGCTGGTGTTCAATCTTAACCTTTTGGCACACTAGGCACTTGGACACAAAGGTCGCTATATCCTTCTTCATACCAGCCCACCAATACACCTTGCGTAAGTTCTGGTACATCTTTGTATTGCCTAGATGCATAGTGTATTTGGAGCTATGTGCCTCTTCCAAAATTTACTTCTTCAACATCTCGTCATCTGGGACACAAATCTTGCCCCTATGTCTCAACAACCCATCATCTGAAATCCTAAACTCTGAGTCTTGGTCCGGTTGTATTCTACTAACAATCTCCACAAGTCTAGGATCCTCTTTTTGGGCTTGTCTAATTTGATCGATAATGCTGGGCTCTATTCTCAAGCTAGCCATCAAACACTCACCATCTGGTTCTAGGTTTATATTCAGCTCCGAAAATTTCTCCATCAAATCCCACTCTCGGACCATCACGTAGCTAACAAAACCCACACTCTTCCTACTTAATGCATCAGCTACTCGATTTGCTTTACCCGGATGGTAGAGAATCTCACAGTCATAGTCCTTCAATAGCTCCATCCATCGTCTCGGTCTCATATTCAGCTCTTTCTGCGAGAATAAGTACTTTAAACTCTTGTGATCGGTCTAAATCTGGAACCGTTCACCATACAAATAATGGTGCCATATCTTTAGCACAAACACTACCGCTGCCAACTCCAGATCATGGGTAAGGTAGTTTCTCTCGTGGTCCTTCAACTGTCTCGAACCATATGCCACTACTCTAACATTCTGCATCAACACACATCCTAAACCTTGTAGAGAGGCATCATTATACACTGCAAATCCTCCAGATCCACTTGGAATCGTCAACACAGGAGTCGTAGTTAGCCTTTGCTTCAGTTCTAGAAAGCTACGCTCACACGCATCATTCCACCCAAGCTTGACATCCTTGCATGTGAGTCGGGTTAATGGGGCAGCAAGCTTGGAGAATCCCTCTACAAATCTCCTATAATAACATGCAAGCCCTAAAAAGCTGCGAATTTTAGTCACTGTCTTAGGCCTCTCCTAATTCATCACGGCCTCTATCTTAACTGGGTCTACTACTACACCATCCTTCGATACCACATGCCCCAGAAAACTGATTTGTTCCAACCAAAATTCACATTTGCTGAACTTCGCATATAGCTCTTTCTCTGGAAGAGTTTGGAGTACTATGTGGAGGTGGTGCTCATGTTCTTCCCGGGATCGGGAATACACCAATATGTCATCTATGAATACGATGACGAACTTATCTAAGTGAGGCTTGAACACTTCATTCATCAATCCCATGAATGTTGCAGGGGCATTCGTTAAGCCAAATGGCATAACCAGGAACTCGTAGTGGCCATATCGAGTCCTGAAGGCTGTCTTTGGTACATCTTCCCCTCTAATCTTCAATTGGTGGTACCCCGACCTCAAATCAATCTTCGAAAATATTTGGGTACCCTTCAATTGATCCAACAAATCATCAATCCTAGGCAGTGGATACTTATTTTTCACCGTTGCTTGATTCAACTGCTTATAATCTATACATAGCCTTAAACTTCCATCCTTCTTCTTCACAAACAACACCGGAGCTCCCCATGGTGACACACTCGGCCTTATGAACCCTTTGTCCAATAGCTCTTGCAATTGCTTTTTCAACTCCTCCAATTCTACTAAGGCTATTCAATACGGGGGCTTAGATATAGGTTGAGTGCCTAGGAGTAGCTCTATAGTGAACTCCGTCTCTCTTTCTAGAGGTAGCCCCAGTAGCTCATCCGAAAACACATCGGAGAAGTCCTTGACAATTGGGATGTCAGACAATTCCGAATGGCTCTTTTCGGCATCCTCGACAAACACGAGATAGCCTTCATAAACAGATCAATCTCATATTAGTGAGACACTAATAAAATCACAAACATTCTATTTATTATTTCCAAGTCCTAATACAAGCTTTTCAGGTAAGGAGAAAGTGTCACATACCGTGACCCTATTTTTCACCTTATTCTATACATCTTGTTTGGTTGGGCTGTCTGCGATACTTTATTTTCCTTTTACATATAAACAATTTCATATTAAATTATAATATGAATTACATCTCCTATCTTAATTCATAAGGAAGTAGTACTGTAGATAAGTCTAAATACAAAAAATAAATGATCATACCTTATTAAATAAATCAAGCTGTCACATCGTTCCCAAATGCGCAGCCGTAATCCTTTATGTGTCAGACTCTCAGTCTTCGAAAACCTGAAATGTTAAAATTAAGGGGTGGGCAAACCACGGCTCAGTAAGGGAATTATATGCATACTTGATATTCAGCTTCCTATATGCTGAAAATCTTTTTCATTTTTTTTCCTATGGGGCTCTAGGCTCGCATGTAGGAAGGATACTACAGTCGGCTAGGGATCCGGATAGAGTAAGGTAGGTATTTTGAAATACCTATCTTGTCCCGGAACCTAGAAGCAACTGTAGAGAGTAATATTCTTTCTTGTTTTGAAATTCAAATCCTTTCCTTTTTATTTCGTAACATTTTCATATTCTTTTTCAAAATAATGCTTTTATGAAATAAAGCATTTAAATAAAATAACTAATATTCATATTTTCTTTGAAAAGAATATTAGTTAAATTCTCATCATTCTCATTTAAAACTCATTTCATGTTTTACTGTACAACCATAATTAGTACAGTACTTTAAATAGCAAAATTAGCTATTAAATCCTTTTCATATAACATATATATCATTTAAATCTAATATTCAATTTAAAATCATAGTAAGAATATTAGACTTATAAACTCTTTTTCCTTTTGAAAACATATCACATGTTCATATTACATCTCATATGAAAGTCATCTCGTATTACTAAAATCAGTACTGAAATAAGCATTTTGTAAAATGCTGTAAATCACTTTCATTTAATTTATCACATATCATGTAAAACATTTTCATTTTACGTATCACATATCATATAAAACATTTTCATATATGGAGACATAGGCACGCACGCCCAGCTTGTCTATTGGGTCGTTACTCATATCATGCTATAGACCCCGAAGGGTATGAATAATCATGTCAGATCTATGGCCATAGTCTATAATTGTCCTCGGCGGATCACTGATCAGGTGTCGGCCGGGACTACATATCACATATCACATATTACATATCACATGTCACATATCACATATCACATATCAGCATGATAAGGTTGCCATCTAGTCTCAAAACAGTATTTTTCATCATCAGAAAACCTTTATAGAATTTATAAAAATAATAATTTTATAATTAAAACCATAAAGGTTATATAATAAATCAAGTGAATATTTAAGAAAATATTTATAAAATATTCACTTTATCCCTTTTTCATCTTTCATTTCATATCACGTATAATTCATATATCGAGAGAATATTTAGAAAACTTTTATAAAATATTCTCTTTATCCCTTTTTCATTTTCCATTTCATATCACATATAGTTCATATATTGAGAGAATTTTCGGTGATCTCATTATCACCAATTTCGAAAACATGAATATTTTAAAATGAATTTCGTTATATTCATGTTTTATGAAAAATAATTATTTTTTCGATTTTCGTGGTTGAAAATCGTTTCTCGTGAAATAAAATCATTTATTATGATTTTATAAATTTCCTAGAAATTTTCGATAATTTTCAATAATTTTTCAGCAGTATAACGGCTGCCGATTGGCTTGCCTCCTGCACGAAAATACAGTTTATAATTTCAACCGGTACTTCACCACAATTTTCCAACAAATCATTCATCGCAATATTTTCATAATTATTTTCATAAAATATTTCATAATTAAAATCATGCAGACTGAATATCCTTACAGTGCTGCACATGCATCCCTTACCTGTTTCGTGGTGTTGTACTTCCCGATATCACCACATGAACTCCGATTATTCATGCTGCAAAATAATTTTTTATAAAAAATTATCATTAATTATTCTCTTAATTTTGATCTTCAATTCTCATGTTTAAACCATAAAATGCAATATAATAACATTCCAAAAATGCTCATGGCCGAATGTCTTCTTGAACCCTTTATTATGGTGATTCATCTACTCTTTTCGTAATCCCATTTATATAAGTCTATTATTTCCTTTACTTCCCTTCTCAATTAATTAAGGAAATACTTTCTACTCATCCTCAACTATTTTTCTTTAATCATTCATCATAGATTGATATGAGAATCTCTCATGAACAATGCTTGATTAGTTCATTCATTTATTCAATTTTCATTTCTTCTCTCAATTCCCATTTCCTTTTCAAACAATGAAATTTTCCTTCTTAAAATAATTCTTAACCATCCACCATAAAATTTTCACTTTAACCATATGGTTTGCTTTGACCAAGAGCACTTTAAGATTTCTCATCTCCATTCATCTATATATATATATGCACACACACATATATATATATATATTTCTCAATTTAGTCTTTTAATTACTCTTTATTGTCCTACCATTTTTATTTATTTTTTTTATACTTCTCTTGTATTTAAATTTCCTCAATTTCATTTTCAGTAGCCCAAAACCGTGACCTTTAATGGTCATGCTTTCTTAATTTTTCATTTTTTGTTTTTCCTTCCCACGGCTGGCAGCTCCATTATTTTCCTCAAATAATTTGTACTCATTAATTATCATCAAAATCAACTAGCCCAAGCTATAGCCAGCCATACCATTATTCACGTTACTGCTCTGTTTCAAATTCACTTTTTTTTTTTGTTTACACATCAACCCCATTTTTCAATCATACCCGTAGTTCTCCCATAAACTTTCCTCATAGCCAATCATCCTTTCCTTAAATTTAATTTATGCATGTTTTCTTGTTTCATTTAAGTTTTTCTTCAAACATGTTTCACTCATTAAAGCATCATCACCACCAAGCAGCCCTTGTTTCTATCGTGAATTACCCATATTCACACTACATGGAACCCTTTCCATATCTTGCATATTTCACTTAATCCAACTTTCAACAATGTTCCAACAGATTTTTATTTCATTCATTTACCAATCTCTATTAACTATACAACAAATTCCTAAAGTTTCTTATATTTTTCTGTCATAGTCAAGACCCCTTTGTAACATCAATTTATTCTGGTTCATATTAATGTTTTAATCATACTTTTCATGCTTTAAACACTCACAATCACCAACTAAAATAGCATGGAACCGAAGCTTTCCTCTCCTTTATGTGAATCGAATAGAAACTGGAACTCAACCTAGCCGTTCCACGTTGTATTTTGTCCAGCAACCATCAGTTTTCAGCATCTTTTGAGATGGGAAACGGAGTGGGTGAAGGAAGCTTGCTAGCTTCAAAGCTTGAAAAGGGGTTTTACATGGTGACTATGAACTTGACGTGAAGAGAAGAGAGAGGAATTTCAACAAAATCGGGTAACAAGGAAAAACAACCATGGAAGTCGGTGCTGCAGTTTCTTTTTGTCTTTGCCGACTTAACTTTGCTTGAAAAAGACTCTTTTTTTTTATCTTCTTTATTTTTATGTTATCCAATGAAAAAATGCCACCTAGCCCACTAACACTTTTCTTCCTTCAATTTATTTGTTTAATTGGTTCTCCACGTGCAGAAAATGGTAGCCAAAAGAAGTAGCTGATCAGGAAATTTTCCTGTTCGGTTTTCACTCTTTTTTTCCCCTTTTTGTGTGCCACAATCAATAGCAATTTACGATGTATCACAATATAAAATTTTCCTTCCTTTAAATATCATATATCTACATTTTACACCATTTAAATTACATTTAAATTCCAATGTTCAGATTTATTTCTTTATTTGTTTCTATACCTTCAATCCATCTTTTAATATTCATTTCAAAACCTATACACCATACTATAATTTATAAGTCCAATAATTTCAAATTGAGAGTGGAAATTCACATTCAATCTTTATTTAATTCCACTAAATAATTTATTTCCACTAGCAATAATTTAAAAAGTATAGTGTACAGTATTATAAAATCAGGTCTCACAGAAAGTAACAATCTTCTTATAACAATCTACACTAGCATGATGGTTGGTTAGCCAATCCATGCCTAATATTACATCAAAGTCATACATGTCTAGTAACACCAAATCTGCTACTAAGTACTTATCTCCCATCTTTACTTTACACTTACGATACATATGCTCGGTCATTTGAGATTCCTTGAAGGGAGTAATACCATGTAATAGATGACCTAAGGGCTCAGACTCTATATGCAATTTGCTAGCAAACATAGGTGAAATAAAAGAGTGCGTTGAGCTTGGATCAATAAGTACAAATGCTTCTAAATCACAGATAGTAAGCTTACCTTTAATGACCGAACCTGAAGCATCAGTCGTCTTCTGGTCGAAAGCAAACACTCTTCCATACTCCACGGGTTTCTTACCCTTATCTTGAATCTTTCTCTGTTGTGCCACCGGTTGTCTATCATCTTGTTTCTCAATGGCCTTAAGCTGAGGGCAATCTTTAACCACGTGGCTTATCTTACCACACTTAAAGCAAGCTCCCGTAGCTCTATAACAAGGTCGATTTCTATGGAATTTGTCGCAAGTAGTACACGGCTTAGAAGCATCAATGGGTGCTGTAGCTATGGCTCGAGTAGTAGGAGCAGCTGTAGCAATAGGCCTAATAGCCTGTGGTCGAGGCGCAACAAACTTCTGCCTCTTTCTAGGGCCCTGATATTTGCTTTGCTTTGACCTTCTTCTATCAAATCTCTTATCAGTGGGCTATCTAGGTTTGGGCTACTTCCTAGCATCATATTCGGCCTGTGAAGCCTCAAGTTCTTGCTCAACTGTCAATGCTTTCCTTATAACCGCAGCATACTCTGTAAGCTCAAAGGGGCTAACTCTACCCCTAATATTTGACCTTAAGCTCGATGTGAATTTCTCTGCCTTCTTCTCATTATTGTTGGCATAATCCGTATCATATTTGACTAAGGCAGTGAATCAGGTCTCATACTCATCAACCTTCATAGACCCTTGTTTTAATTCAAAAAACTCTCTTCTTCTTTCGTCTTACCACTGCTGACACATAGTAACCCATGAAGGTCTCAACGAATTTCTCCCACGTAATAATGGGATCTTTGGCCAATACCAAGGGTTCATTAGTGTTCCACCACTTCTGAGCCTCACCTCTCATCATGTATACAGTTAGTGATACCTTCTCGGTGGAATTGCAGCCCATGTATTTAAAGAGGAACTCCATCTCCTCTATCCACTCTTCTGCCTTGTATGGATCTTTTTCCCTCTTGAACTACGGAGGATTCATCTCTTGAAATTGCTTTAGAAGGGACATGTTTCGATCTACTAAACTCCCAGCCTAAGTAGTAGCTGGCTGAGGCACAGTTGCTTGAGGTATAACCGGAGGAGGAGCAGCCTGTGGCTCTATGGGAATCGGTAGAGGTGGCACTTGTGGTGGTGGTGCAGGCGGAGGCACTGAAGGTGCAGATGGAGGCACTGGAGGTACCGGAGGTGCATGCGAAGGTGGCGGAGTCTGAGGTACACTAGTTTGGTTTGCCACTAGTTGTTGTAGCAAAGCTGTCATAACCTCGTAATTCTACTCCATTCTAGCCATCCTCGCCTCCATGCTGTCCGGGGGTGGAGGAGTTGGATGTGGAGGCAATGGAGGTGCAGAGGGTGAAGGAGTCAAGGGTGGTATTACCGACCCTCGAGATGGTCTCCTGAGTCCACCTCTACGTCTCATTCTCCTCATTCTAATCAAATTTCAATTGCCTAGACCAAGAGCATATCAATCTCAGTATAAGTCAAAATTGGAAAACTTTCAAACATAAATTTCACAGTACATGGGATGTAACAGTACAAACGATCTAAACTACACTAACACGTACAAGACAAACCAAGCTTTGATACCATTAAATCTGTCATAACCCGAAGGCCAATGACGTCCACTTAACAGTTACTTTATGCCTTTGAAAAATTACGAACCAAATTTTTCTTTTTCTACTTACGGTTTGTATTCGGTGTTAGTGTAGTATCTAAATCAAATCTTATCTTACTAATATTGTTTCTCGAGCTATGTCACACTTCTCAAGGTGATTTTTATGATTATAGCCTTATTTTTACTATTCCAAAAGAAACAGGTCGAAAGCCTCTTCCTTATATTTTATCAATTTCTCCAGTAAAATCACCTGCATTTAAACACATTTAAATCTACACAATATAGCCAGCTTTTGTTTCCCACAATTCATACAATCATGCATCTTATATTTCTCAAGGATTTAACCAGTAACAAATCCATATCTTGCAGTTTATACATAATTCAAAATATACATCTTAACCCGGATCGTACTCGATAATCATCTAGACTCACATAATAATCTAGTGCGATCCAAAGCTACATCCTATATTCTTTCCTAGTACTGTGAAATTTAAAGTTCGTATAACTATCAAAATGATATACAATTAGTATACCTCAAAAGCACAAAAGCTAGGCCAGGAGAACGTAGACGAGTACCACTACTAGGTACAGTTCCCTGGAGTCTATACGAAGCCTGAGCCGGATATCAACTTGATTTGTAGATGTTAAATTTAAGGGGTGAGCAAATCCACAGCTCAGTAAGTAGCTTAACTAAGTACATACTAGGCTCATGTCATAAAACACGATCATACATGCATGAATTCTATAAAATAGCATGTATGCATTATATCAAGATTAGCTACTAATTTGTATGTACACAGATTGCATAAACTCATTCATGCTTTTCTTCCATCTCAAACTCACAAAATATCATTCTTTTAATCCCTTTTTATCGGTATGGTTAAGTGTGAAGGAAAACAAACATTCAAATACCACATGTTTCTATAGCATCATATAAGTATAATTCAACAATTATACACATTCTCTGTCTTATGTGTGGGATCTATTTCATCTAATAATATTCAGCACATTCACAGTTCACAATCGTTTATCCACTATCTCATTGGCATAGAATTTCTCATGATTCATCAGTACATGTGTAGCACTTAGCTCTCAAAGGATTCTAGAGGTGGCTCCCACAGATTCCAAAGAATTTATGTAGCACGTAGGTCCCTTGAGTTCTCTAGAGGTGGCTCACACGGTACAAAAGATCGAGTGTTACTCGGGTTTGCCTTTATGGCTTATGTTTTCAAATGGTTCATTGATACACGTGTAGCACTTAGCTCTCAAAGGATTCTAGAGGTAGCTCCCATAGATTTCGAAGAATCTATGTAGCACGTAGGTCCCTTGAGTTCTCTAGAGGTGGCTTACACGGTACAAAAGATCGAGTCTTTACTTAGATTGGCCTCTATGACACATACTTTCTAGTGATTCATTGGAACTCTTGTAGCACTTAGCTCTCTAAGGACTCTAGAGGTGGCTCCCATAGTTCCGAAGAATCTGTGTAGCACGTAGTTCCCTTGAGTTCTCTAGAGGTGGCTCACATGGTACAAAAGGTCAAGTATTACTTAGTTGCCATTTTCCTAGTTTTCGACAAACACGACTAGGTACTAATCGAGGTCCATGAATTCAACATTGGGAGCTGTATATACCGCACATAAATCACATATACATTCTCAAAGTATCACAATATATTAACATGCTCACTCGGTGCGACTTAATTAATTCATATGCATTCCTCATAATGCAAGCACCAAAATTTATACAATTTATATACTCAGTAAACGCAAACAAACCATAACGCATAACACACAAGTCACAAGCAAGATTTCTTTCTAAACAACTACTATTCACGATCACATTATGCCTAATTTATATCTTACCATACTTACTCTATTAGTCTTATCCGTAATGTCCTACCAAGCGTGATATGAATTTAAATAAGTATTTAATAAGAATTCTTTCATCTTTTACGAGATGATACTAGTAAGGCTTACTTAACCCACTTACCTGGATGCTTGGTAGGTTACTTTTCCTCAATCCTCAACTTAAGCTCAGCTTCTACACTGCTCCAATCGAAGTCACTACAATCATTCTAATACTGTCTCAATCAACTACTCACAGCATCTTAAATACTGAACTTAGAGTGCATAATTTAAACTATGCACAAATATTCAAATTTGCTATCATGATAAGATTGACTCCGCCTTATCATTCTAAATGTATATAACCTTCATCCTTAGAGGGTTGTGTGTGCGCATATTAACCTTGAACCGATGTTTAGTCCTTACTTAAAATTTCCTTAGTTAAATTCGTACCGATCATTCTCTTTCATATTTTTCCATGTACCAACTGTCAACAATTCTTCTCATATTAATGTATATTTTCTTACCTCTTTTTAAGTTTTCCTTTTTGTGGCTTAGATATTTCTTTCTAGCCTTTCTTGAATATATATATACCTACATGTATGTATATACACATATGTATATATATTTATATATATATACACATCACTTTACTTTATTCAAAATCAACTCATCACAATTACTAAGGACATGCATATATATATATATATATAAACATGCATATGTATTTAGTCAAGTATGCTTTAATCATTCTCATCATATTATTTGATATATATACGTATATATTTATATGTATATATATATATATATAAAATATGTACCCATTGACCTAATAAATAAAACATTCTTTTATTTCACATTCCTATATGTCTATTAAACATATTCATTAAGCTTACTAAAGGGACAATCCTTACCCATGAGAAACCTTCCACCGAACCACCCTTGTTCTAGGTTTTCATTGGACCAAAAGGTAGAAGCCAGCAAGCTTCTTTGATGTTGTCCCATACATGCTGAGGGAAGGGGTTTATCTGCACCAAATGGTCTGTTGCTGTAGCCTTCTTGCCCAGCCGAGGCTTCCTCTTCGTTGCCCTGTTCTAGCACCGAGAGACACAAAATGAAAGGTTCCTTGGCTGCCTCACATTCCCTGTCCCATTTCCTGATCAACCTAATATTCCAGCCCCTACACAACAAGCCTTCACGTCAGCCAACACCTCAATTCCCTCCTCTATTAACAAGCATTACTTCTTCTCGTAGCAGCAGCTCTTCTCCTTTACGATGGCTATTCATGATGGAGGCTGTAGCTGTACACTTCCTCCTCTTTTTTCTCTTCTCTTCTCTCCTTTTCCTTTCGGCCTTCACCTTTCCTTTCTTTCTTTTCTTCTCGGCTTAACCTTTCCTTTCTTCCTTCTTTTCTCGGTTTTAGTTTTCTTTCTTCTTTTCTGGTTCTACCCGAGCCTTTCTTTCCTTCACTTACACTTTCTCTTCTTTGGTTTTCCAAGCTTCCTCAAGAAGCTTTGTTGTTGTTGTTACCCGAGAATTGCTAGTGGAGTTTGATGGGACAAAGTCCCATCAAACTCCACTAACTCTTATTTAATTTATTTAAATTTTGTTTTTGTTTTATATTTTCTATTCTTTTTTTAATTATCTATAATTCACATAATGTATAACTGTCTTTTAATAATATATATATATATATATATTCCAACATATATTCATATGAAATTTATTTATTTTATTATATTTTCTACATGTAATATATATTTATCTACACTTCAAATCTTAATTATAAAATATATACATACACATGTCCATATATATATATATAATATATATATGTTTTCATGTCTAGTATACTTTTAGTGTAGGTATGTGTGTATATATATATTTATATATATTTATATATATATATTTATATTATATATTCCTCCTTTCTTTTAAAATTTACATATATATATGTATACATATGTAACAGTCAATATATACATGTATATGTATTCTTTTTTCTTTTATTTTGACTATTTTAATATTCAAGTATACTTTATTTCTTTTAGTATACTTGTGTCATTGTTTTATTTAAAATAAATATACTTATATATTGGAATACATGTATCTATTTGTTCTCATATGATTTTTGAACTTATATAAGATTTCTAAATTATCTCAAGGATCATTTGTTGTTAAATTTACCAAACTTGCAACTTCATTCTCACTACTTGAAATAATGCTAACTACAAGGTGCATCATAGTACCAAGCTGATTCTATGTCTCTTATTTATTCACTAACATGGTACAAAATTTGTAGTTTTTACAGTAACTTTCCATTATATACAGTAATCATCAATATTTCCATATTTATTCAGTTGGTTGGGCTCTCTACGATGCCTTTATTCCATTCACTTGCAACAGTAATCGATTTTAAAATAAAAGTTCATTTATAAATATTTTTAGTATTTACATAGTCAATATTTCCTCAAGTACATTTCATTAGTATTTACATCCCTTGTATATAAAATATACAAAAGTAATGCTGTACATAAATGTTTGAACATATAAAAATAAAAATATACCTCCACGATCTAGCAACTATCGCCTGAGGGATACCAAAGCGTAGCCACTCAGTGGAATGGTATATCACTGCAGGTAATTTGTGAAAGAGGGGAAAAGAGGGTGGTGAGTTTAATGCCTAGTAAGAAATTCGTATGCAAGAACCGAAACTATGAAATCTATATGCATAAAATCATTTAATTTCTGGCAATACACTAAGGGATATTTTAGGAAGGATACTATAGTTGGCTAGGTAACTAAAGAGAGTTCGGGAGGATACTTTGAAGTACTTTTCATGTCCAGATCTCTAGTTTGACTATAGGGAATAAACAGTTGATGATGAAATAAAAAAAATATAAAAAGCATTAGATAATTTCATGCAATCTTTTAGCAAATAAACAAGATATAAAACAAATTATTTAAACAATTCTATAAAACAATTTCAGTATGAAACTTCAGTAAACAGTACGATAACATTTCAATACCATTATGCAAAGAAATATTTTCAATACTTTCACTTATTAATAGTATAAAATCCAATTTAAATAAAACAGTACAGTGGAGACCAGGCAACACCTAATAGATATCATGCCATAACAGTATCCCAAGAAGGGAGAAACAACAATAGTAAGATATATGGCCATAGTCACAGTGGTGTCCACAGTGTGCACTGATCAAGTGACAGTTAAGATGGTTGATGATATGATCAGTATCAATCAGCAAACAGTATAGTAACAGTAGCAGTAACAGTTAGTTAGCATGATGTACCCAAAAGTTCTACGGGGCCTAACAGTCTCAAAACAATTTCTAGGCAGTATCAATATCTTTAAAGAAATCACTTTTAGTGATTAAATCTTCAGTCAGTCCATAAATGCATATTTTGGAAATATAAGCAGTTTAAGAATAAAAATTCATAAAATATTTATAGTTCAATATTCAGTTCTGAAAATATTCTATTTACTTGTAAATAATTATAAAAACATGCCAGCACCCTCACATATGTAGAATTCAATAACATGAATTTTTAAATATATAATTTCGGCTTTCAATATGCATATGAAATTTCAATAAATATGGTAGAATTTAAACTATTAAATCTTTCATTTCTATTATTCAAAAGATGTTGATATGTGGTTCTAGAAATTTATTAGAAATTCCAACAATATAACAGCCATTCCTATCCTGACCTTCTTGCAGTAAAAACACAGTTATAATACCAGCAACAGTCCACAAATCCAATGCATTTAACCTCAAAACAATTCCATAAAATCATTTGCAACATCAATATGCATTCACAGTATTCTTACATCTTCCATACTCATCCATTACCTTTTGGTTTCTACCAAAACAACCGATAGCACCACATGATTTAGCTTACTCTCGGGCTACAAAACATCATGAAAATACCATTATTTCACTACACTTCAATTATAAAGAATTCTTTTTTCATTAAAATCTATAACATTGCTCACTATAAATACTAAACCAATATATTTCACACCGGTGCTAAAATTGCAACTACACCTAATCAACTCTGTTTCTGATTCCGATCGCATCGGTAGTATTGTATTAATATATACAGTATCCGGCGACCTAAAACACATCAAATTGAGCACCATTCCTAGGTCCCCTTCACTTGGCCGAAAGCTACATGGAAGAGTATACAAGCTATCTCAACAAATTAAGCTTAATTTTATGCTTTGTCATTGTTCTTCATCCATTCTACATCATTTCCGTACAATAAAGCACCATGAAACATGTATATTTCATCATGGCCGAAACCGTAAGGGAGCATTTGGGGTGGTTTCAATTCAAGTTATAGTCATAATCATGCTTAAACACCTTAATTAAATCATAAAGAAAATTCAAGCGCTTTCATAACTTTGTCTTGGCTGAATTCAAGAGGAATCCAAGCACCTTGATTTTGGCCACTTCACCCTTAAATATTGGTATGGGCTTATAGAGCACTAAATTTGGTTCAAGTTTGCAAGAGGAATTTTTCGATTTTAAGGTTGTTTGATTGGTGTTTTGGAAGCTTTTCTATTTTCAATTTCTTCTGAAATTATCTTGCTTGCAAAATTACCAAAATACCCTTGTACTTAATGTCACATCCCATGACCCTATTTTTCACCTTATTCTATACATCTTATTTGGTTGGGCTGTCTGCGATACTTTACTTTTCTTTTACATATGAACAATTACATATTAAGTTATAATATGAATTACATCCCCTATCTTAATTCATAAAGAAGTAGTACTGTAAGTAAGTCTAAATACAGAAAATAAATGATCATACCTTATTAATTAAATCAAGCTATCGCATCGTCCCCAAATGCGCAATCGAAATCCTTTGGGTGTCAGACTCTCAGTCTTCGAAAACCTAAAATGTTAAAATTAAGGGGTGAGCAAACCATGGCTCAGTAAGGGAATTATATGCCTCACTTGATACTCAGCTATCTATATGCTGAAAAACTTTTTAATTTTTCCTATGGGCTCTAGACTCGCATGTAGGAAGGATACTACAGTCGGCTAAGGATCCGGATGGAGTAAGGTAGGTATTTTGAAATACCTATCTTGTCTCGGAACCTAGAAGCAACTGTAGAGAGTAAATTTCATTTTTGTTTTGAAATTTAAATCCTATTTTTTTCCTTTTTATTCCATAACCTTTTCATATTCTTTTCAAAATAATGCTTTTATGAAATAAAGCATTTAAATAAAATAACTAATATTCATATTTTCTTTGAAAAGAATATTAGTTAAATCATCGTCATTTTCCTTTAAAACTCATTTCATGTTCTACTGTACAATCATAATTAGTACAGTACTTTAAAATAGCAAAATAAGCTATTAAACCTTTTTCGTATAACATATAAATCATTTAAATCTAATATTCAATTTAAAATTTAAAATAAGAATATTATATTTACTTTCCTTCCTTTTCCTTTTTGAAAACATATTACATATTCATATTACATGTCATATGAAAATCATCTCGTAGTACTAAAATCAGTACTGAAATAAGCATTTTGTAAAATGCTGTAAATCATTTTCATTTCACGTATTACATATCATATAAAACATTTTCATTTCACTTATCACATATCATGTAAAACATTTACATTTACATTTAACATATAACATATCATATAAAACATTTCTCATATATGGAGACTTAGGCACGCACACCCAGCCCGTCCACTGGGTCGTTACTCATATCATGCTATAGACCCGAAGGGTATAAAATCATCATGTTAGATCTATGGCCATAGTCTATAATTGTCCTCGGCGGATCACTGATCAGGTGTCGTCCAGGACTACATATCATATATCACATATTACATGTTACATATCACATATCACATATCAGCATGATAGGATGTCATCTAGTCTCAAAACCGTATTTTTTCATCATCAGATAACCTTTATGGAATTTATAAAAATAATAATTTCATAATTAAAACCATAAAGGTTATATAATAAATCAAGTGAATATTTAAGAAAATATTTATAAAATATTCACTTTATCCCTTTTTCATCTTTCATTTCATATCACGTATAATTCATATATCGAGAGAATATTTAGAAAACTTTTATAAAATATTCTCTTTATCCCTTTTTCATTTTCCAATTCATATCATATATAATTCATATATCGAGAGAATTTTCGGTGATCTCATTATCACCAATTTCGAAAACATGAATAATTTTAAAATGAATTTTGTTATATTCATGTTTTATGAAAAATAATCATTTTCTCGATTTTCGTAGTTGGAAATCGTTTCTCGTGAAATAAAATCATTTATTATGATTTTATAAATTTTCTAGAAATTTTCAATAATTTTCGATAATTTTTCGGCAGTATAACGGCTGCCGATTGGCTAGCCTCCTACACAGAAAATACAGTTTATAATTTCCAGCCAATACTTCATTCCAAATTCCCATCAATCATTCATCATAATAATTTCATAAAATATTTTCGTAAAATATTTCGTAATTAAAACATGCAGACTGAATATCGCTACAGTGCTGCACATGCATCCCTTACCTTTTCCGAGTAGGCGACTTCCTCTTATCGGTCGCGCCCGTACACCATCTCTCCCGATTCCTCATCTCGATCTCCAAGAATAATTTTTGGAAATTAAAATTCTAAATTTTAGAATTTTTCCATAATTTATTAAATTTTTACTCGAATTCATTTTCTGGAATTCTTACCAAATTTTCGTAATTTTCGAGTTACCAAATTCTCGGGAATCTTCTGATTTCCCAAAATTCTCCCTTTTTCCTCTCTTTCTTCTTTTCCTCTTTTCTTTTCTTTTTCTGTTTCTTTTCTTTTTCTTTTTCTTTTTCTTTTTTTTTCTTTTTCCTTTTCCTTTTCTTTTCCTTTTTCCTTTTCTTTTCTGGTCATACCGGTTCAGACCGGTCTGCCTCCTTCCTCGCTGGTTCCTAGCCAGCGGCCGGTTCTCCGGCGGTTTGGTGGTTCCTCAGCTGGCCGGCACCACGGCGAAGCCGGATCTGGCCTCCGTTCATCCCGAATCGACGGCACGGCGGTAGATCTACTCGATTTTGCCTCGGTTTCTTCTCCTCCTCCGTCGGCCTTCCTCCCCCGTTCCCCGCCTGACCGGTGGCATCCCACGTCTTCCTTTTCTTCCAGCGAAGCTTCGGTGGCAGTGGCGACGACTGATTTGGCCGGCACCGCCACTTTCTCTTCTCTTCTCCTTCTCGGCTTCCGCCGGGTTTTTGCTTCTGTTTCCTCCCGTTTTCGTCGCCGGTCGCCTTCCTTCACGTCACCGGCGGCTTCGCCTCCTTTTCTTCTTCCTCTCTTGGCCGGCTGACGGTGGCCGGCTTCCACGCAGAAGGCAGAATCGGGAGTTCCCGATTCTGTTTCTTCCATTTTTTTTTCTTTTTATTTTAATTATCCTATATTATATTTATATATACTATATATAAACATAATATTTTAACATATATATATTTTATACACAAAATACATATATATATATATATATAAATTTTTATTTGAATTAATATATATTTCATATATATATGTATTTATATATATATATTGTATTACAATATATATACACATATATATACAAGTTTTGATAGTAAATAATATTTACTTTTCTTATATATGTATATATTTATATATATACATAAAATATCATATTTATATACATATGTATTATTTAAATGTACTAAATAGTATATATACATATATATACTAATGTATATTAATATATACTATATAGTATTTCAATACATATGTATTTGTATAAAAAATACATTTATATAATATATAATTATATAAATATATTTTATATTCTTTTCTCCTTTTCTTATTTAATTTGAATTTCCATTTATAAAAAAAAAAACAATTTCCTCCTTCATTTCTTATTTCCAATTTAATTTTTTTTCCTTTTTATTTCTTATTTAATTTGGATTTCCATTTATCCAAATTAAATTTCCTCAATTTTATCCAAATTAATTTTCTCCACTTCTTCACTTCATCAATTCGGGAATTTCAACGATATTCCCATCTTGTAAATAAATTTTATTTATTTACTTTAATTTATTTATTTCCTTTTATTTATTTTCTTAAATATTAATTTCCAATAAATAATTGAAAATTTTGCGGTTATCACATTCTCCCCACCTTAAGAAATTCGGTCCTCCAAATTTAACTTAATTCATAAGGTGGTAGGGTCTTGTATACTTATCATTCTTGACCATTTGATCATCTTCCATATTGTACTGCCAGTATATCATCAACATCAGAATCATCTCTTATATCATTACATATCATCTTTCATCATATATTTATACTCCCTTATATTTCTTATCAATTGGGAGTTATCCATTTTCACTCCTTTTCATATCACATAATAGCAAATTCATGCTATTCATTATCCATTTTTCTCAATTAGTGCCAAGTCGATATAGTTTGATAACTATCATTTACTGATAATTTACTAGTATGCAATTGTCCTAATAGCTTGTCACATCTCGTGCATCCGCTCTCTCAACATATCTTTGAGCGTTTCAAACTACGCTCAGATATTTACATTAGTACGGAGCGATGCTGTCAATAAATTTGGAATCTCAAAGCCTTTTGCTATTTCCCATAAACATATAGCTACTCAGAGATTCCCATCACATATAGGGCTCACTGGAACTTCACATACATTCTCATCATTTTATAATCATATTTCGACTATGGCACTAAAGAATCTAAGAGTTTGATAATGGGAAAGTGATTCCATTTAGACAATCAGTCTTTAATCACTTCCATATTATCATATCTCCTTTAAACTCTTTATTATCCCCCATACTCTTTACATTTTTATTTCATCAAATGCTGCAGTTCATTTGCAAACTTTACCATTTACCATCTCTTACCATAATTGAATCCAGAGACAATCATTTTCTCTCCATATCCTCTTTCCATGTAATCTCATCATTACATCTCTTATTCTTATGGTATATTCTATATCACTTAAATTTTAGAATATACCTGAGCTTATACTCTTCATAATTTAAATTTCATAGGTAACAAATCAATCATCATTTTCGTCACCACATTATCCATGTAATTCCACCATTTCCAAGGTGGTTGTATATATATATATTTATCATTTTTCCATTTACATGACTGGCAGTAAATCATATAATTCATTTACTCTTTTAAGTATCATTAAATTTCATTATCAAAATTGGCTCGATCTTCCGTCTAGCCATAATCATGTGATAACCACAAGGAAATTGTTGGCTGTATAGGCTATACCGAGAGGGGGGGTGAATCGGTTTTTCACTAACCTTAGGTTCGTTTTTCGGTTTCTCTAAATTCTCTAGCCTATATTGATATTTTCTAAGTTCTCTAGGCTACTCAATTATGCAATATAAATTCAAAGCAATAAACACAAATATAATTGCAAATAAGTAAAGAGAGTAAGGATAGAGAAATGTACGCAAGCGATTTATAGAGGTTCGGCAACCTTGCCTACGTCCTCTACCTTGAGATGCTCCCAAGGATTTTCCCCAAATTCACTATCCTTGAATTTGTTACACTCCCTCTTTTCAAGGCTCAAGAGAAACCTCTCTCTTTTTCTAGGCTCAAGAGAAACCTCCCTCTTTTTCTTAGGCTAAAGAGTAACCTCCCTCTTTTTCATAGGCTAAAGAGAAACCTCCCCTTTTTACAAGGATTGAATGTGTATACAAGAGAAGTAATCAAAGAAGGCCTCTAGATAGGCAAGTGATTACAAAGATTAAGCACAAATAAAAGCCTATACAAGATTTGTGCTAAGCACTACAAGGAATAAGAGAATGATAGATGATGGAAACTTTGTAGCTCTTGATTTGTTGTTTGAGACTTGTAGATTTGAGGAATATGAGATTTTGAGTTGCTAAGTTGTTCCCCTTCCTTCCTTTAGCTTCTAAGCCTCTATTTATAGTCCCTTGGATGTATTCTAGCCGTTGGGTGGAGCCAAGATTGAATATTACCGTTGTATCTCACAAAACTAGCCGTTATAGGCTATTTTCGGGCAAAGGGATCGATCCCTTTCCATAGGGGATCGATCCCTTCATTCCAGATTTGAGTTTTCTGGGCTGAGGGACCTTTTCTTCCGCCAAAATGCTTGCGGCCAAAAAGGGATCGATCCCTTCCCTTAGGGGATCGATCCCATGCCTCCAGAGAGCAATTTTCCTGCACTTTTGGGTTAGAAATGATATGGCTTTTGATTTTAATTCAACCCAAAACATTTATAAGCTTTAAGGGAGTTTTTCTTGACTTTCTCAACCGAAAATATTGTCCAAGAAATCATCAAGTGATTTTCTTAAATATTCAAAACATTTATAAAGTATTAAGACCAATAAGAGTATGCATTAAGTCATGGTCTTAATATTTGATATGATCACTTGAGATGTATTGAGAAAATCATGTGTGATAAGGCAAATTTACAATATGAATTAAAACATTAAAGCTTACTTAAGTTTTTGTCATTTCAAAATATATATGTCAATTTAAAGCTAACAGAAATCATTTTCAATCTTAAAATTGGGAATTGCTCCATATTCGTGTTCCCTCATCATCATGTACTTATCCTCTTATTACATATTCATCTTTTCCTTCATCATCATTTCGGTCACTTTTCCTCAGTGGTAAAGTATTCCACTATTACCTCTTTTAACATTTTGAATACTTTCTTTACTTTACACTTATTCATCCACCGACCTTAACTTCTTTACTTATTAGTCACATTTGTAGAGCACCTAACCCAATAACTCTTCCATAAACTGGCAATAATATTTAGCTAGACCCAGTATATTTCGTATCTCAATCATTATCTCTTCATCATAGACAGATCCACATCGTTCTGTCATTCGAGATCATATATCTTAGAAAGAGATACTGTTTAGCTAAACTTTTATTTGCCATACTTAACATATAGATTACAATCTTTGAGAGTCCGTAGGGTCATACCACTATGCTGCTCATTTTCCATTGATGTCTTATACTGTATCAGTATATCATTATTTTATCCATATCTGGGTGCCTCATTCATTAGGCTTATATATCTCATAAGGAATTTCATTAACCTCGTAAACCTCAATAGGAACTCGTGATAATTTTATCGAGTTCAAATCATTATCATCTTATGACCATCAATTTTCACCTTTTCATCTAATGATTATTTGTTCTTCATAAAAACTTTATTGCATAATAGGAATTTTAATATACCATTTATAAATCATCTGTATTTTCCATCAATTACACTTATACAAGTGAATTTCATTATCCACAAAATTTTCCAGAGTTGTTTTCTTAAGCTTTTCGGATTCTTCTATGTTCTCCGATATAAGCTTAGAAATAAATTTCATATCCACGATTGAGTCAATGTTAACCTGATCTCTCAATTTATATTACTCTGAAAATTTATCGGGAATCTCATCCGATACTTTCTTTAATCACACATCTCTTATCATTTTGGACATTTCATCTTTATGTCCTATCATTTCCACTGTATATCCTCAAGGCAAAGACATTTAATATTTAAATCATTTTAACATCTACTCCGCCTTGATTCACTTGTTTACTTATACTACACAACATATCAATCCTCTTAATTTGCAATGCTGTATTAAGCATAACCGTTTAATTAACACCTTTGATAACTAACCTATTTATCACTATGTTTTACTTTAGAGATCATTCTCATTTAATAATCTCAAGTTAGCTATCATCTTCCTCATCTCTTATCATCACTTTACTGCCCTTATACATATCTCCAATTTCATATACTTCATACCGTACATTATTTTGTAAGACATATTTCAAAATATTTTGATTCTATAATTATCTGCTTGATACCTCAAAAACTATATGATTGTATAGAACCAGGATTAACTGTACTGCTATGGGTTTCGTCCTTTATACTGATCTCTTTCTCATTCATCAACAGTAATCATATTACTTTTCATCATATCCCATGATCCCGTAATCATATCCTGTTAATACACTTTTTAATTCAAACCCTCAAAAATCAATAATAAAGTCGCTCATCCTACGACTTCCCTATAACCATTCGGGTCACATCAATTTATAATCGGGATCATTATACTCATATTATGTCCTTTATACCCTCAATAACTCTATTACTATCAATAAGTTCAAAATCGACTTGATTTATCACAATTTAAAACATATTCCCACATAAGGGCATTTTCGTCATTTAATATTTTTTTCTTTCTCCTCATTATACATTTAAATCAGTAATCTTATTATCAATTTGCTGATAGTACCCCTTCTCGTACTAATATCAGCATTTTAAGATCTTATTCGATTTCGATAGAGAAGTCTACTAGGATCCATAATTGAATTATTTTGCATGAAAATGCAGCTTTATATCATCAATTTCTCTGTCAAATCAATCAATTTCAACTTCTGTTGGTCTATTTTGACTCCCGATAAAATTTCAGAGGCAGGGGTATTTTGGTCATTTTGGTTAAAAATATTCTCTCTCCTTAAAATACCTTCAGTCGGTGATCTTAAGGTCTATTTAATGATGATATTTCATTCCCCTCCTTTATATCATCACTTTCAGGTCTCAGTTCGATCCGGACAGAAAAGTACTGGTGGGGCCCTCACCGAGTCCATTTCTGTTCCTTACGAATCGACCTTCATTTAGATTATAAGATCACCATTTCAGTTAACATTCATGAGCCGTTTTCCCTTTTGGACATCTTTAGTTCATAATTCTCGCTCCCTTCTAAACACTTAACTCAATTTACAATCATTTATTTTCTCTATGTATTCAGACTACACAGTACTAGAGGGGATGTTAACCTTTTCAACACATTTTCTTTCCAAAAGTATCGACAGACATCAGGCCAACCCTATTTTGATACCATTTAATCTGTCACATCCCGTGACCCAATTTTTCACCTTATTCTATACATCTTATTTGGTTGGGCTGTCTGCGATACTTTACTTTTCTTTTACATATGAACAATTACATATTAAGTTATAATATGAATTACATCCCCTATCTTAATTCATAAAGAAGTAGTACTGTAAGTAAGTCTAAATACAGAAAATAAATGATCATACCTTATTAATTAAATCAAGCTGTCGCATCGTCCCCAAATGCGCAACCAAAATCCTTTGGGTGTTAGACTCTCAGTCTTCGAAAACCTGAAATGTTAAAATTAAGGGGTGAGCAAACCACAGCTCAGTAAGGGAATTATATACCTCACTTGATACTCAGCTATCTATATGCTGAAAAACTTTTTCATTTTTCCTATGGGCTCTAGGCTCGCATGTAGGAAGGATACTACAGTCGGCTAGGGATCCGGATGGAGTAAGATAGGTATTTTGAAATACCTATCTTGTCCCGGAACCTAGAAGCAACTATAGAGAGTAAATTTCATTTTTGTTTTGAAATTTAAATCTTTTTTTTTTCCTTTTTATTCCATAACCTTTTCATATTCTTTTCAAAATAATGCTTTTATGAAATAAAGCATTTAAATAAAATAACTAATATTCATATTTTCTTTGAAAAGAATATTAGTTAAATCATCATCATTTTCCTTTAAAACTCATTTCATGTTCTACTGTACAATCATAATTAGTACAGTACTTTAAAATAGCAAAATAAGCTATTAAACCTTTTTCGTATAACATATAAATCATTTAAATCTAATATTCAATTTAAAATTTAAAATAAGAATATTAGATTTACATTCCTCCTTTTCCTTTTTGAAAACATATTACATATTCATATTACATGTCATATGAAAATCATCTCGTAGTACTAAAATCAGTACTGAAATAAGCATTTTGTAAAATGTTGTAAATCATTTTCATTTCACGTATTACATATCATATAAAACATTTTCATTTCACGTATCACATATCATGTAAAACATTTACATTTAACATATAACATATCATATAAAACATTTCTCATATATGGAGACTTAGGCACGCACGCCCAGCCCGTCCACTGGGTCGTTACTCATATCATGCTATAGACCCCGAAGGGTATAAAATCATCATGTCAGATCTATGGCCATAGTCTATAATTGTCCTCGGCGGATCACTGATCAGGTGTCGGTCGGGACTACATATCACATATCACATATTACATGTTACATATCACATATCACATATCAGCATGATAGGATGTCATCTAGTCTCAAAACTGTTTTTTTCATCATTAGAAAACCTTTATGGAATTTATAAAAATAGTAATTTCATAATTAAAACCATAAAGGTTATATAATAAATCAAGTGAATATTTAAGAAAATATTTATAAAATATTCACTTTATCCCTTTTTCATCTTTCATTTCATATCACGTATAATTCATATATCGAGAGAATATTTAAAAAACTTTTATAAAATATTCTCTTTATCTCTTTTTCATTTTTCAATTCATATCACATATAATTCATATATCGAGAGAATTTTCGGTGATCTCATTATCACCAATTTCGAAAACATGAATAATTTTAAAATGAATTTCGTTATATTCATGTTTTATGAAAAATAATCATTTTCTCGATTTTCATAGTTGGAAATCGTTTCTCATGAAATAAAATCATTTATTATGATTTTATAAATTTTCTAGAAATTTTCAATAATTTTCGATAATTTTTCGGCGGTATAACGGCTGCCGATTGGCTAGCCTCCTGCACGGAAAATACAGTTTATAATTTCTAGCGAGTACTTCATTCCAAATTCCCATCAATCATTCATCATAATAATTTCATAAATATTTTCGTAAAATATTTCGTAATTAAAACATGCAGACTGAATATCCCTACAGTGCTGCACATGCATCCCTTACCTTTTTCGAGTCGGCGACTTCCTCTTATCGGTTGCGCCCGTACTCCATCTCTTTCGATTCCTCATCTCGATCGCCGAGAATAATTTCTAGAAATTAAAATTCTAAATTTTAGAATTTTTCCATAATTTATTAAATTTTTACTCGAATTCATTTTCTGAAATTCTTATCGAATTTTCGTAATTTTCGAGTTGCCAAATTCCCGGGAATCTTCTGATTTCCCTAAATTCTCCCTTTTTCCTCTCTTTCTTCTTTTCCTCTTTTCTTTTCTTTTTCTCTTTCTTTTCTTTTTCTTTTTCTTTTTCTTTTTCCTTTCATTTTCCTCTTTCTTTTCTTTTTCTTTTTCTTTTTCTTTTTCCTTTCCTTTTCTTTTCCTTTTTCCTCTTCTTTTCCGGTCAGACCGGTTCAGACCGGTTTGCCTCCTTCCTCGCCGGTTCCTCACCGACGACCGGTTCTCCTGTGGTTCGGTGGTACCTCAGCTGGCCGGCACCACGGCGAAGCTGAATCTGGCCTCCGTTCATCCCGAATCGACGGCACGGCAGCGGATCTACTAGGTTTTGCCTCGATTTCTTCTCTTCCTCCGTTGGCCTTCCTCCGCCATTCCCCGCCTGACCGGTGGCATCCCACGTCTTCCTCTTCTTCCATCGAAGCTTCGGTGGCAGTGGCGGCGATTGATTTGGTCGGCACAGCCACTTTCTCTTCTCTTCTCCTTCTCGACTTCCGCCGAGTTTTTTGCTTCTGTTTCCTCCCGTTTCCGTCGCCGGTCGCCTTCCTTCATGTCACTGGCGGCTTCGCCTCCTTTTCTTCTTCCTCTCTTGGCCGGCCGATGGTGGCCGGCTTCCACGCGAAAGGCAGAATCGGGAGTTCCCGATTCTGTTTCTTCCATTTTTTTCTTTTTATTTTAATTATCCTATATTATATTTATATATACTATATATAAACATAATATTTTAACATATATATATATATATTATACACAAAATACATATATATATATATATAAATTTTTATTTGAATTAATATATATATATATATTTCATATATATATGTATTTATATATATTGTATTACAATATATATACACATATATATACAAGTTTTGATAGTAAATAATATTTACTTTTCTTATATATGTATATATTTATATATATACATAAAATATCATATTTATATACATATGTATTATTTAAATGTACTAAATAGTATATATACATATATATACTAATGTATATTAATATATATATAGTATTTCAATACATATGTATTTATATAAAAATACATTTATATAATATATAATTATATAAATATATTTTATATTCTTTTCTCCTTTTCTTATTTAATTTGGATTTCTATTTATCCAAAAAAAAAAAAACAATTTCCTCCTTCATTTCTTATTTCCAATTTAATTTTTTTTCCTTTTTATTTCTTATTTAATTTGGATTTCCATTTATCCAAATTAAATTTCCTCAATTTTATCCAAATTAATTTTCTCCACTTTTTCACTTTATCAATTTGGGAATTTCAATGATATTCCCATCTCGTAAATAAATTTTATTTATTTACTTTAATTTATTTATTTCCTCTTATCTATTTTCTTAAATATTAATTTCCAATAAATAATTGGAAAATTTGCAGTTATCACACTTAATGATTTTTGACAATTTTGCCCTTAAACTTTCATAATTTTTTTAACTTGTCAATTTAACTCCATAAGATTTATTTCATCATTAAAAATAAGTATTAAACATACTCTAATGAATGGATGGGGTTTTATTAAGGTTTGACTGACCGTAAGGGTGAATTACCAAAATACCCCTATCAGGTCAATCGCGCAGTTTTATTACTTTACATATAATTCAGTCTATCTAATAACATGGCATAGAACTTATTCACACATAGATTATCAGACTTCAGCTAGTTGGTCAAAAGTCAATTTAGTTTGACCATTATTCGTGAAAATTCATCCGACCACTATCATTAATCCTTATTTCTTAATTTGTTGGCACAGTTCCCAAAAATAAGTTAAATACAAGATTTTGGGTTCTAGATTCTTACCATAAGTCCATTAGGCTCTCTGTACTGAGTCTACCAAGTCTCCCATCCATTCGGGCGCTATAGGGCTTGTGGGACCCATTATACTATTTCTAGTTATGTGAGATCTCATTTTCTTATACTATAGTTGTACATTTATATGAACAAATTATCAATAAAGAAATTATTGATAATATTTTGAGGAATTAAATATATAAGAATAGTGTTTCTCACATAGAAAAATTTTAATCCTAGATAAAATATATATAAGTATGGAAATTATTACATAAAGGATGAAATAAATAATTAAATGAATGTTGGAAAATTCTGATTTGGATAAATCAGAAAAAAATGGTGCGGCATGAAGAAACAAAGAAGATTAAATAGCTTGACTTGGAGAATCAAATGAGAGAAATAAAGGTTAATTTTCTTGACTTTATACATGTGAACACTAGACTTTTGGCAATCTAAGATATAATAGATATGATCATAATGTAAAGACCAAATGGAAGCCAACGTAGGAAACAGAAAAGAAAGAGGGCTCACGGCTTGGTCAACAGACAACAAAGAAAAGATAGAAAAAAAAAGAAGTAGGCAATTAAGAAGGCTTTTAAATGAAGGCTGTTAAAGTCTACTTAAAATAACTCTTTTGCTTTATTTTTCTTCCCGTAGTCATCTTCATCTTCAATCTTCATCACCGAAGATCAATACAAATAGACAAGAAAAGAACTAAAGCAAGGAAAAGATGGGAAAGTCAGAAAACGTGGGCTGCATGAAGAAAAATTTTAACAGAAACAAGAAGTTAGTCTCGGCTTAGAGGATAAGGAATATAAAACAAAAGGAAAGAAATAGGAAATGAAGAGGGCTTTTAATGAAGCTGGCAAAACGTCCAAATAATAAATTTTCTTATGCTTTATATTCTTCCATCGTGACCTTCATCTCCAGCCAACATCATCACCGAAAATATTCTCTTCTGTTTAAGCATGCCGGACAGCTTTCCCTCTCCCTAACAGAGCCTTCTTTTCTTCAACAATTAACCTAAGTTCTTGAGGCAAAATAAACCTGGATTTATGAGCTTCAAAGAACCACTAAGGAGTTTAACCGAAACCTCAAAACAGAAACTGATTTAGGTGGACAGATCTGCTCCTTGTACAGGTAATGTCCAACTTCAGTTTTAAGCTTTTTATTCCTTACTTATGGCAGTACTGATCAAGAATATATTGTTTATAGCTTTGGTTTGGACTGAAAAACATTTATAATCTAAACCTAGGGTTCGATTGTAAGGGTTTAGAATGAAAATAAGAAGATGTAGATGATGATTTACGTGAACCATGAACAGAAAAGGAAGAAGCTGTCGGTTTGGACAGCAATGAAGCAGTAAATAACTTCTGTTTGAAGAAGTTTTGAAAGAGGTTAAAGTATGAATGAGGTTACGTGAGTTGAAGAAGAAGAAGAAGCAAAATAAACCAATAAAATGATGTTCCTTGAAGTCAAAGAAAATGGCTGGAAGAAAGAAAGTAAGTGGCTGGTTGTATATCCGAAAATGCAAAGGGATTATATGACAGATTCATGCAGCCTAAAATGAGGAAAATTGGGTAGCTTGGCTGACTTTTTGGCTGACTTTTAGGTGTGTGAATGCTAGAATATTAACAACCTAAGACATACTAGACATGACCATTATATAGAAACATAAGGAAGCTAACGTAAAATACAAACAGAAACAGAAAATGGAAGAAGGCTCACGTTGGTCAGTAAACAATAGGAAAGAAAGAAAATAAAAATGAAAGAGAGGGTTAAGTTTAGGTTGACTAAATAGCTAGGTATAGTACCAATGAAGTTAATGAATATAGACATTTTAAAGGAGTAAACTACCTAGCCAAAATAAAGCCAACTTGGGCAGGAAAATAAAAAGAAAAGGGAGCTCTCAGTTTGGATATAAGTGGCAGAAAAATAAAGGAAAAGAAAAGAACCAATAGAGGTTAAGTTGACCTACATGGAAAATAAGTGATACATATATACATTAAGTGGAGAAGATACCTACATTTATTTAAGGTCATTCGGCCACACTGTGAAATTTTAAGAAATTATAATATTCTAAGTAATAAGAATTTAATTAAGAATTAGACAAGGAGGAAATTTAATACCGAAAATTAATTATGTCAAATTTAGACTTGACAGTTTATAATTCGGAGAGATAAGAAGCATAAGGGTGCAACATAAGGCGTTGCTCTACAGTGTACTGAGGTAAGGGATGTAATTTAAAGTTGTGATGGTGTCCCTTACTTTCATCGCAAATTTTAAAGAAATGCCTGAAGCATGAATTTTATTCCGAAGTTAATTTTCATGATCTTTTAATTTGTTAAATGAACCTTATAATTTCTATGCATATTTTTCCATAATGTTTTAAGTATGACATGAAATAAATATGTTTTCCGAAAAGGTATCGGAGTGGCAAACCCCAAGCTAACTTAGACCTTGGCACGTCCGGTCCTTACTATTTTATATCAATTGTATGATTTAAGATGTTACATAAGTAAGTAAGTTTTGAGACTAAGGCTTTCCTATAGTTTATGTTACTGCCTGTCATGCTTGCCACCTTGTGGCATAAGTTTAGCCACGTCGTGCATGTCCTCGCCCACATTGTGCATGTTTCCATCCTTTGTGGGTATGTTGGTCCTTCGTGGTGTATGTATATGTTCGCTGTACGACCCTGATCAGGTCTACAGCCCATACCATGGCCATAGGTATTCCGTTCCCTCTTCGGAGGAAGAAGTAAGTGTCATGACCGCATACTGGCTATATGATTCTGCCTAGTCTCCATGAACTATATGATATGTTTTATTAATTTTGAATTTAAATTTTTAAAGTAAGATGTATGTTTGATCAAGTATGAATTTTGACATATATATATGTATTAAAGAATTCATACAATGTTTGAAAGTATGAAATGCATTATTATGGCATTGTTTTCTGCATATATATAGATGCTATAACTATTTTAAATGCATTTCTTACGGGGCTTTCCAAAAAGCTCACCCCCTACTCTACCAGATTATTGGCAGTGATCATCTCCTAGCCTGTTGCGCATATGACGTAGGCTGAGGGATACGTCTCTCCTCCGGCCATTTTTGTACTCACGTAAGGTATACTCATATTTTGATACCAGACGTCCTGTATGGCACAGATATTTGTATGTAATAATACTTTTGGGATGTAATCGATATCGTATGAATGTAAGCATTACCTGGAGAAATAAGTCAATATAATGTGAATGAAATATTTTATAAAAATATTGTGATGTTTCTGTGGTTGGAAAAGTATGATGAGATACTGGCAGGAATGCAACTCAAGTAAGAAATTAAGATTAAATGTATAATAAAAAAAAATTTAGCCCAAAACTTCCGCGTTTTCGGGATGTGACAGTTTTTCTTGGTATCAGAGCAAGGGTTGTCTAGTACTGTCAGTGTCGATAGCTAGGATGAGATTACATCCCAAGTATCTGTGCTTGTTTGGTTCTAAAATTGAGTATATCTGCTAAAGTTTTGATTAAAACATAGGGTTATGCGCAGGTATTTGATCACGCACTATGAGTGGGAGACGAGGTCGCTCCCGGAGGCAGGCTCAGCCACCTCTACCACCTACTCCCCAACCAGAGAGCCCAAATGCTAGAATAAACAGGCTCGAACACACTATGAAAGAGGGGTTTGACAGCATTGCTGCTATGTTTGCTCAACATCTTGGGGCAAACACCTCAGCTATAGGTGCCACAGTGCCCACACCTACTTCACCACCTCCTCCTCCACAGGTTCCTCCGGCACCCTCTGCTCCTCAACCTTCAGTCCCACCGCCTAGAGATGACAGAGATACAGGCAGATTACGGGACTTTCTTAAGATGAATCCCCCAGAATTTAAGGGGATTAAGGATCCAGTTAAGGCCGAGGAGTGGTTATTAGAATTGGAACTAGCTTTTGATTACTTGGGGTGCACAGATGTTGAGAAAGTCAGTATGGGTTCTTATATGTTAAAAGGTCAGGCAGGACATTGGTGGAGAGCCACTAAGAGACAATTGACTACCCAACATACAGTGATTAGTTGGGATACTTTTCAGTCAGTCTTCAGGACCCAATATGTCCCCCGTACTGCCCAGAAGAAAATGCAGACAGATTTTCTGAATTTAGTACAAGGCAGTATGTCGGTTGATGAGTATGAGAATCAATTTACGATGCTGATGAGATATGACCTCGAGACAGTCAGAGATCAGGAGCGTCGTACCGAGAGATTTTTGTCTGGATTGAGGCCAGCCATCCGAGACCGATTATTAGGGTTTCGTATTACTGAGTTTGAGGATGCTCTCGGACGGGCTCAGGATATAGAGAGGGGTCTCGATGTTACGCAAGCACAGTATGGGTTCAGAAGTAAGAGTAAGGGTAAAGATAAGAGGACAGATAGTTCCCGATCAGAGCAAAGGTGGAGTTTATTTAAGAGGTTGAGGACAGATGAGTCTCGAGCAAAGACTGGCAAGCCCAAGACTCCTACTAATACAGTAGAGATCATTAGAGACTCCCAGAAGGTTTCAAAACGGTGCAAAGATTGTGGTAAGCCACATGGTGGGCCATGCCATTGGGTCACAGGAAATTGTTTTAAGTGTGGGGAAAAAGGTCATTTGATCAGGGATTGTCCACAAATGCAAGATAAGACCCCACAGTCTTAGGAGCCAGTACGACAGCAACCAGAGACACGGGCTCCACAGAGACAGGCCCCACAGAAACGAGTTACAGTAGCTGAGAAGGGTAAGAAGCCTGTTACTCAGGGGCGTGTATTTGCTTTAGACAAGGAGACTGCCGATAATTCCTCCGCGACTATTAGAGGTAATCTTCTTGTCTGTAATCATGAGGCACATGTTTTATTTGACCCAGGGTCCACGCACTCATTTATATCACCACAGTTTGCACACAATCTTCATTTAGAAACTGAGCCTTTAAGTCATATATTGCATATTTGCACACCCATGAATGATTCCCAAATGACAGATATGGTGTGTAGGAATTGTGAAATTAAGGTTGGAGTTAGAGAAATGTTAGCAGATCTAGTTTTGTTAAACATGCATAGTTTCGATGTAATCTTAGGCATGGATTGGTTAGAAATCAATCGTGCAAGTCTAGATTGCTACACTAAGACCATAACCTTCTCTTTACCTGATAAATTTGATGTATGTTTTACTGTTAAGAAATAAAGTATATGATGTTATGTTCAATGAAGTTGTATAATGTTTATATGTTTGAAATTTCAAATAAATTTATTCGTGTGAAGGTTATATTGCCTTTATCTCTGATACGAGTCGGGAATCTCCACATATATCAGATATACCAGTGGTATGTGAGTTTTCAGATGTGTTTCCGGATGAGTTACCAGGATTACCATTAGAGAGAGAGCTGGAGTTCACTATTGATTTAGTACCGGATACCCAGCCTATCTCTAAATCTCCTTACCGGATGGCACTAGTTGAATTAGAAGAATTAAAGAAGCAGTTGCAAGAATTGCTTGACAAGGGTTTTATTAGACCAAGTGTGTCTCCCTAGGGTGCTCCGGTATTGTTTGTGAGAAAGAAAGATGGTAGTCTCCGGTTATGCATTGACTATAGGTTACTAAACAAGGCTACAATTAAGAATAAGTACCCCCTGCCAAGAATAGATGATTTGTTCGATCAACTGAAAGGGGCTTCGGTGTTTTCTAAGATTGATCTGAGATCAGGCTATCATCAGTTGAGAATTAGGAAGGAAGATGTACCGAAGACGGCCTTTAGAACCTGATATGGCCATTTTGAGTTTCTGGTGATGCCTTTCGGTTTGACTAATGCCCCTGCCGCATTTATGAATTTGATGAATGATGTGTTTCGGGAGTATCTGGATAAATTTGTGATTGTTTTATAGATGATATTCTAGTATATTCTAAGTCTCGGGAGGAGCACGAGCAGCATCTAAGGATTGTGCTCCAGATTCTTCGAGATAAGCAGCTTTATGGGAAGCTTAGTAAGTGTGAATTTTGGTTGGATCGGATAGCTTTCCTTGGCTATGTGGTATCCAAGGACGGGGTGTCAGTTGATCCGTCTAAGGTTGAGGCAGTACTCCAATGGGAGAGACCAAAGACAGTGACTGAGATTCGGAGTTTCTTGGGATTGGCAGGGTACTATCGGAGGTTTGTGGAAAGTTTTTCTCGGATTGCAGCTCTGTTGACTAAGCTTGCACGTAAAGGAGTTCCATTTGAATGGTCAAGTCAGTGTGAGCAGTGTTTTTAGGAGCTTAAGCAAAGATTAACTACAGCACCAATCCTAACCGTTCCGAGTGGATCTGGAGGCTTCGTTGTATACAGTGATGCTTCTAGTCAGGGTTTAGGTTGTGTGCTAATGCAACATGGTAGAGTAGTCGCGTATGGTTCACGCCAACTTAGAGACCATGAGCGCAACTACCCTACGCATGATTTAGAGTTAGCCGCAGTCGTTTTTGCTCTAAAGATATGGCGGCATTATCTGTATGGTGAGAAGTTCCAAATCTTCACTGACCATAAGAGTTTGAAGTATCTATTCGATCAAAAGGAACTTAATATGAGGCAGAGACGTTGGATAGAGCTTCTTAAGGATTATGACTGCGAGATTTTGTACCATCCGGGCAAGGCGAACGTAGTTGCAGATGCTCTAAGCAGAAAGAGTATGGTTTCTGTTATGATGGTTAGAGAATGGGAATTGCTGGAGCAGTTTGCCGAGCTCAATGTTAGTGTTGAAACAGTAGATGTCGGGTTTATGGCTAGCCTTCAAATTGAGCCAAGTATCTTAGATCTGATCCGGTCAGGGCAAAGAAATGATCAGAGGCTATTGGACATGGTTAGCCAAGCAGAGCAAGATTTGCAGTCAGATTTTACGGTTAGTGATGATGGGTTATTGAGATTTAAGGGCCGTATATGTGTTCCGAACGATGATACCCTAAGACAAAGGATTTTGAAAGAGTCCCATTGTTCTCGTTACACTATGCACCCAGGCAGCACTAAGATGTACCATGATTTGCGTAAGGTGTATTGGTGGATTGGAATGAAACGAGACGTAGCAGAGTTTGTGGCCAAATGTTTGACCTGTCAGCAGATAAAGGCTGAGCACCAAAAGCCAGCAGGACTATTTAAGTCTTTACCGGTGCCTACCTAGAAATGGGAACACATTACGATGGATTTTATTATGGGCTTACCGAGAACCCGGAGAGGTCATGATGCGATCTGGGTTATTGTGGATAGATTGACTAAGAGTGCCCATTTTCTTGCCATTAAGAGCATAGATTCACTGAGTACATTGGCAGACTTGTATGTTAGCGAGATTGCTCGTTTACATGGGTCTCCCGTGAGCATCACTTCTGATAGAGATTCTAGGTTCACCTCTCGATTTTGGACTCATTTTCAGGAAGCCATGGGATCTCAATTACATTTGAGCACCGCCTACCATCCTCAGACAGACGGTCAGTCCGAAGGACTATTCAGACCTTAGAGGACATGTTGAGGGCGTGTGCACTAGATTTTAAGGGTTCATGGGATGACCACTTGCCTCTCGCAGAGTTTGCCTATAATAATAGTTATCATGCCAGCATCGGAATGGCACCATACGAGGCTCTATATGGCAGGAGATGTAGATCCCCAGTGGCTTAGGAAGAAGTGGGTGACCGTAAGATTTTAGCCCCTGATCTCGTTGAAGAGGCAGCTAAGGGTGTTCGGACTATTTGTGATAGACTCAAGGTTGCCCAAAGTAGACAGAAAAGTTATGCTGATGTACGTAGACGGCCACTCGAATTTCAAGTTGGGGACTCTGTATTTGTAAAAGTATCTCCGAGCAAAGGTGTCATGCGCTTCGGAAAGAAAGGAAAATTAAGTCCTCGTTTCATTGGTCCATTTGAGATATTGGAAAGAGTTGGGGATGTTGCTTACCGGTTAGCTTTACCACTACAGCTTTCTGGTATACAAACGTCTTCCATGTCTCTATGTTGAGGAAGTATCATCCGGATCCCTCCCATGTTATTGAATACCAACCATTAGATATTCAGGGAGATATGAGCTATGTTGAGCAGCCAATCCGGATCCTTGACAGAAAGGAAAGGGTACTTCGATCTAAAACTATTCCATTGGTTAAGATTCTCTGGCAGCACCACACAACAGAGGAAGCTACGTGGGAGCTAGAGAGTCTCATGAGAGAAAAGTACCCGCATTTGTTTAACGGACCAGCTTGAATTTGGAGGACCAAATTCTTATAAGGTGAGGAGAATGTGAGATCTCATTTTCTTATACTATAGTTGTACATTTATATGAACAAATTATCAATAAAGAAATTATTGATAATATTTTGAGGAATTAAATATATAAGAATAGTGTTTCTCACATAGAAAAATTTTAATCCTAGATAAAATATATATAAGTATGGAAATTATTACATAAAGGATGAAATAAATAATTAAATGAATGTTGGAAAATTCTGATTTGGATAAATCAGAAAAAAATGGTGCAGCATGAAGAAACAAAGAAGATTAAATAGCTTGACTTGGAGAATCAAATGAGAGAAATAAAGGTTAATTTTCTTGACTTTATACATGTGAACACTAGACTTTTGGCAATCTAAGATATAATAGATATGATCATAATGTAAAGACCAAATGGAAGCCAACGTAGGAAACAGAAAAGAAAGAGGGCTCACGGCTTGGTCAACAGACAACAAAGAAAAGATAGAAAAAAAAAAGAAGTAGGCAATTAAGAAGGCTTTTAAATGAAGGCTGTTAAAGTCTACTTAAAATAACTCTTTTGCTTTATTTTTCTTCCCGTAGTCATCTTCATCTTCAATCTTCATCACCGAAGATCAATACAAATAGACAAGAAAAGAACTAAAGCAAGGAAAAGATGGGAAAGTCAGAAAACGTGGGCTGCATGAAGAAAAATTTTAACAGAAACAAGAAGTTAGTCTCGGCTTAGAGGATAAGGAATATAAAACAAAAGGAAAGAAATAGGAAATGAAGAGGGCTTTTAATGAAGCTGGCAAAAAGTCCAAATAATAAATTTTCTTGTGCTTTATATTCTTCCATCGTGACCTTCATCTCCAGCCAACATCATCACCGAAAATATTCTCTTCTGTTTAAGCATGCCGGACAGCTTTCCCTCTCCCTAACAGAGCCTTCTTTTCTTCAACAATTAACCTAAGTTCTTAAGGCAAAATAAACCTGGATTTATGAGCTTCAAAGAACCACTAAGGAGTTTAACCGAAACCTCAAAACAGAAACTGATTTAGGTGGACAGATCTGGTCCTTGTACAGGTAATGTCCAACTTCAGTTTTAAGCTTTTTATTCCTTACTTATGGCAGTACTGATCAAGAATATATTGTTTATAGCTTTGGTTTGGACTGAAAAACATTTATAATCTAAACCTAGGGTTCGATTGTAAGGGTTTAGAATGAAAATAAGAAGATGTAGATGATGATTTACGTGAACCATGAACAGAAAAGGAAGAAGCTGTCGGTTTGGACAGCAATGAAGCAGTAAATAACTTCTGTTTGAAGAAGTTTTGAAAGAGGTTAAAGTATGAATGAGGTTACGTGAGTTGAAGAAGAAGAAGAAGCAAAATAAACCAATAAAATGATGTTCCTTAAAGTCAAAGAAAATGGCTGGAAGAAAGAAAGTAAGTGGCTGGTTGTATATCCGAAAATGCAAAGGGATTATATGACAGATTCATGCAGCCTAAAATGAGGAAAATTGGGTAGCTTGGCTGACTTTTTGGCTGACTTTTAGGTGTGTGAATGCTAGAATATTAACAACCTAAGACATACTAGACATGACCATTATATAGAAACATAAGGAAGCTAACGTAAAATACAAACAGAAACAGAAAATGGAAGAAGGCTCACGTTGGTCATTAAACAATAGGAAAGAAAGAAAATAAAAATGAAAGAGAGGGTTAAGTGTAGGTTGACTAAATAGCTAGGTATAGTACCAATGAAGTTAATGAATATAGACATTTTAAAGGAGTAAACTACCTAGCCAAAATAAAGCCAACTTGGGTAGGAAAATAAAATGAAAAGGGAGCTCTCGGTTTGGATATAAGTGGCAGAAAAATAAAGGAAAAGAAAAGAACCAATAGAGGTTAAGTTGACCTACATGGAAAATAAGTGATACATATATACATTAAGTGGAGAAGATACCTACATTTATTCAAGGTCATTCGGCCACACTGTGAAATTTTAAGAAATTATAATATTCTAAGTAATAAGAATTTAATTAAGAATTAGACAAGGAGGAAATTTAATACTGAAAATTAATTATGTCAAATTTTGACTTGACAGTTTATAATTCGGAGAGATAAGAAGCATAAGGGTGCAACATAAGGCGTTGCTCTACAGTGTACTGAGGTAAGGGATGTAATTTAAAGTTGTGATGGTGTCCCTTACTTTCATCGCAAATTTTAAAGAAATGCCTGAAGCATGAATTTTATTCCGAAGTTAATTTTCATGATCTTTTAATTTGTTAAATGAACCTTATAATTTCTATGCATATTTTTCCATAATGTTTTAAGTATGACATGAAATAAATATGTTTTCCGAAAAGGTATCGAAGTGGCAAACCCCAAGCTAACTTAGACCTTGGCACGTCCGGTCCTTACTATTTTATATCAATTGTATGATTTAAGATGTTACATAAGTAAGTAAGTTTTGAGACTAAGGCTTTCCTATAGTTTATGTTACTGCCTGTCATGCTTGCCACCTTGTGGCATAAGTTTAGCCACGTCGTGCATGTCCTCGCCCACATTGTGCATGTTTCCATCTTTTGTGGGTATGTTGGTCCTTCGTGGTGTATGTATATGTTCGCTGTACGACCCTGATCAGGTCTACAGCCCATACCATGGCCATAGGTATTCCGTTCCCTCTTCGGAGGAAGAAGTAAGTGTCATGATCGCATACTGGCTATATGATTCTGCCTAGTCTCCATGAACTGTATGATATGTTTTATTAATTTTGAATTTAAATTTTTAAAGTAAGATGTATGTTTGATCAAGTATGAATTTTGACATATATATATATATGTATTAAAGAATTCATACAATGTTTGAAAGTATGAAATGCATTATTATGGTATTGTTTTCTGCATATATATAGATGCTATAACTATTTTAAATGCATTTCTTACGGGGCTTTCCAAAAAGCTCACCCCCCCTACTCTACCAGATTATTTGCAGTGATCATCTCCTAGCCTGTTGCGCATATGACGTAGGCTGAGGGATACGTCTCTCCTCCGGCCATTTTTGTACTCACGTAAGGTATACTCATATTTTGATACCAGACGTCCTGTATGGCACAGATATTTGTATGTAATAATACTTTTGGGATGTAATCGATATCGTATGAATGTAAGCATTACCTGGAGAAATAAGTCAATATAATGTGAATGAAATATTTTATAAAAATATTGTGATGTTTCTGTGGTTGGAAAAGTATGATGAGATACTGGCAGGAATGCAACCCAAGTAAGAAATTAAGATTAAATGTATAATAAAAAAAAATTTAGCCCAAAACTTCCGCGTTTTCGGGATGTGACAAGTTATACTTGCGAAATACACAGGAATTGAACAGTAGTGAGAAGTCTTACACTTTTAACAATACTAGAATATGTGATTCTCATAGTATATGCTTGTTAAAAATAAAAGGAAGAAAGAATTGATCAAGAAAATAGGAAAAGATAAAAGTCTAATTTTGTTTTCTTGATACTAAGAGAGAAACAATTAAAATGCAATGTTGAGGGCTGTGGTAGCTAGCCTCTATCAGCCACTGAGCAAACATGATAGCTTTTTTCTTGGAACTGCCATGGAATTAGGTTTATCTTGGCAATTCAAGCTCTCAAGGAGCTTAGGAAGAAGTGTGACCTAGAGATTGTTTTCCTTATGGAGACTAGGGATGGGAAAGCAATCTTAGAGAAAGTTAGAAGGAGATTGAGATATGATAATAAGTTCCACATTGATCCTAAAGGTTTGAGCAGAGGTTTAGCTATTTAGTGGAATGATTAAATACAGGTTAGGATGTTAGAAGCTACAAAAAATTGTTTGGATAGTATGGTGACTTTTCTCAATTTGGGGATTACTTGTAGAGTTTGTTAGATATAAGGGAATCCAAAATTCGAAGAAAGAAGTGAATTATGGAAATATATTAAGAAATCAGCTTAGAGCTATAGCATGCTAAGGAAGTGTGTTGGGAATTTTAATGATCTAAAAGAGAATTAGGAAAAGAACAGAGGTAGGATGAAAGCAAAAAGGAAATTTGATTATTTTCAAGACTTTATTAATGAGTATGGATTTATTGATCTTCCTTTCAAAAGGCAGATTTATACTTATTTCAATAATAGAGACGCTAATATGATTAGGGAAAGATTGGATAGAGCTCTTGTCAATTTGAGGTGGAAAGAGGCTTTTCCATATTCATAGGTGTTTAACTTGCCAATAGTTGGATCAAACCATTCACCAATGTTAATGTATACAGATTTACATGATGAAAGGGCTCTAATGAGATTCAAGTTTGAGGTGTTATGGGTAGAGTTGGAAGGATGTGTAGAGGTTATGTAACATCTCGAATCTACAGTAAATTACCTATTTTACTCTTATTCATACATTTTTACCGGTTGGGCTGTCTGTGATGCTTAACAATCTATTAATCACTTTAGTAATAATTAGTACTCTTATTCATCGTACCAATATGGAAATAGGAGTTGTTACATTATTTCCCTAAGATATATACATCCCCTTCTATTTAAAGTAGTATTGTACAAATTCGCTGAATATATAAAAGAAAATAATATACTTTCGATATCGAATATCTGTAAGATCCGATTTTTTCGTACTGTACATGTATGGACATGTAAATTTTAATTAAGGAATAAATTATTTTGTACATTTTTACATATATTAAATAAAAAGTTATGTGGACCCCACTTAGATTTCGATGTTCAGACGATGATATGAGTGAGAAGGTATATATTGGAGGTTGAATTAAGGATTGGAAATTGTGAGGATTAAAATATCATGAGACTTGAACAACTCATCGGTAGTGTTTCGATTATAAATTTTATCGGAGTATCCAAATGGTAAACCGTAAAATTCTTTGGAAAGTTAACTTAATTATCTTTCCAAACATATAAGCCTCATATTCTAGTTCCTCATGGATCAATACCAGAAATTTTATAAACTTACTCCATGAGCAGTAGATACTACTAACCGACTCAACTGACCTATCTATAAATATTCGCCCATAGTGGTTGGTAAGAAATTCCGATTAAGGTGAATCAAAATCCATTAGAAAGCAAACTTAAATACCGTTTTATCAATGTAAGGCTTGTATTTTAATTCATTATAGATTAACCACAAGAAATTTCTATATTCACGTCACATGTATGGAGTTTAGCATTGAGCAATTAGTAAAGAGTCAGATATAAGTTTTGATAGGGAACTCCGATTGAGGTGATTCAAATTGCGTTGAAAAGTTAACTCAAAGACCTTTCCGGCCATGTATGGCTCATATTTTTATACATTGTGAATTGATCTCGGTGAATTTTTAAAATTAGTTATAAGTGCAGTAAAATAATCAAAAAAATGAAACTAAAGTTTTGAAGATAATATATATATATATATGTATATAAAATATAGTATATGCCAAAGATATGTTTATATATATATAATTGTAAATATATAATTATAGTATATTTATATTAAAAAAAAGGGAAGAAAACGCAACAAGCTTCACGTGGAAGCTTGCTGCTGAATGGAGGTCTGTATAACAGACCAAATGAAGACGGAAAAATAAGATAAAAAGAAGAGAAAGTGGGGAATTAAATGAGGGGGCTACATGCTGTAATTTTATTGGATGAATATTAATAAAAGAGGACTTAAAGTCAGCCAGTTCAGCCATTTTCTCCAGCAAACCGACTTAGCCTCCCCTATCTTTCTGCTACTCACGATTCCACTCCATTTC
This sequence comes from Heritiera littoralis, assembly GCA_031772115.1. NCBI lineage: Eukaryota > Viridiplantae > Streptophyta > Magnoliopsida > Malvales > Malvaceae > Heritiera > Heritiera littoralis. Next base: position 9,058,597 of record JAPDPK010000013.1, on the reverse strand, counting down.
TTTGCAATTCCTCTCGTTTCTTCTACGCCAACTCCTATCTACATTGTAGAACCTCACCAAATCAACACCAAATCACTAAGCCTTTGGAATAAAAAATTATTCCTTACTATATGAGCTTCTTAAACCTGGATTTAGTGGCTGAAATTTCAGCAATTAGAAGCTAGAAAAATCACACTGACAGTGGCGGTTCAAGGTAAGAAATTATGGGTTGATGTTTTCTTAGTTTTAGTTAGGCTTTTGTATGGTATTATGCATGGGAAGTATATTGGAAACTTAAATTGAAATAAAATTATGTTGTGGCAGTAAAATGATGTTCGGTTGGAAGAAATAAATGGAGAAATTCTAGGTATTTTAATGTTGTTGGGAAGGAATTTGAAGAACATGAAAAATGGAAATGGCATAAAACCTGAAATTTGTGATCAAGTGTAGAATTTTGATTGGTTATAAAACACATAATTAACCAAAAGGAAGTGCTGTTCAGGAACAGGGCAGTCACGTTCGGAAGTGATTTTGTTGAGATCAACATGTTGGATAAAACTCTTAAATGAATAAGTGGTGTTGTAAAGATTGAAGTGAACATAAGAGGAGGAACCATGAAGGTAAGCTGAATTTCAGCTTACGGAAATGAAGCAGAAATTGATGGTGGCGTGAACGATAAATAATTTTTGTTGTAGTATAGTTTCACGTGGATGATGGTGCTGTGGTGAAATTTTAATGTTTGATGAAAATATAAAAAGATGTGAGAATAATTATAAGACAATAAGAGAGAAAAGAAAAGAAAACAGAATAGGAAAGGAAAGAACGGAAAATAGAAAGGTTAAAAAGAGGAAAGAAAAGAAAGGAAAAGAAAAAGAAAAAAAAAAGAAGAGAAAAAAGGAAGAAGAAAAGAGGTAGAAAAGAATTAATTAATAATATTTTTATTATTATTATTAATTATTAAATAATTGTGAAAAAATTTCTAAATGTAGAAATTAATTTCAGAAATTATTCTCGGCGAACGAGAGGATGAAATCATAAGAGATGGAGTATGGGAGCAACCGATAACGCGGAAGTTGCCAACCCGGAAAAAGGTAAGGGATTCATGTGCAGCACTATAAGGATATTCAGTCTGCATGATTTTAATTATGAAATATTTTATGAAAATATTGCGATGAATGATTGGTTGGAAAATTGTGGTGAAGTACCGGTTGAAATTATAAACTGTATTTTTCAGTGCAGGAGGCTAGCCAATCGGCAGCCGTTATATTGCCGAAAAATTATCGAAAATTATCGAAAATTTCTAGAAAATTTCATAAAATCATAATAAATGATTTTATTTCGCAAGAAATGATTTTTAACCACGAAAATCGAGAAAATGAATATTTTTCATAAAAACATGAATAAAATGAAAGTGATTTTAAAATATTCATGTTTTTCAGAATGGTGATAATGAAATCACCGAAAATTCTCTTGATATGTAAATTACACGTAATAAGAGATGGAAAATGAAAAGAGATAAAGTGAATATTTTTTTTATATATTTTTATAAATATTCACTAAATGGTTTTCTAACCTTTATGGTTTCAAATTAAGAAATTATATATTTTTATAAATTCCATAAAGGTTTACTGATGATGAAAAATACGGTTTTGAGACTAGTTGGCATCCTATCATGTTGATATGTGATATGTGACATGTAATATGTGATATATGATATGTGATATGTTGTCCCGGCCGATACCTGATCAGTGATCCGCCAAGGACAATTATAGACTATGGCCATAGATCTGACATGATGATTTTATACCCTTCGGGGTCTATAGCATGATATGACTAATGACCCAGTGGACGGGCTGGGCGTGCGTGCCTAAGTCTCCATATATGAGAAATGTTTTATATGATATGTTATATGTTAAATGTAAATGTTTTACATGATATGTGATACGTGAAATGAAAATATTTTATATGATATGTAATACGTGAAATGGAAATGATTTACAGCATTTTACATAATGCTTATTTCAGTACTGATTTTAGTACTACGAGATGATCTTTTTATGACATGTGATATGAACATGTAATATTTTTCAAAAGGAAAAAGAGTTTATAAGTCTAATATTCTTACTATGATTTTAAATTGAATATTAGACTATATGTGACATGAATATGTAATATGTTTTCAAAAAGGAAAAGGAGGAAAGTAAATCTAATATTCTTATTTTAAATTTTAAATGGAATATTAGATTTAAATGATATATATGTTATACAAAAAGGATTTAATAGTTTATTTTGCTATTTTAAAGTATTGTACTAATTATAATTGTATAATAAAACATGAAATGAGTTTTAAAGGAAAATGATGATGATTTAACTAATATTCTTTTCAAAGAAAATATGAATATTAGTTATTTTATTTAAATGCTTTATTTCATAAAAGCATTATTTTGAAAAGAATATGAAAAGGCTATGGAATAAAAAGGAAAAAGGATTTAAATTTCAAAACAAAAATAAAATTTACTCTCTACAGTTGCTTCTAGGTTTCGGGACAAAATAGGTATTTCAAAATACCTACTTTACTCCATCCGGATCCCTAGCCGACTGTATTATCCTTCCTACATGCGAGCCTAGAGCCTATAGGAAAAATGAAAAAGTTTTTCAGCATATAGATAGTTGAATATCAAGTATGCATATATATTCCTTTACTGAGCCGTGGTTTGCTCACTCCTTAATATTAACATTTCAGGTTTTCGAAGACTGAGAGTCTGACACCTAAAGGATTTCGGCTGCGCATTTAGGGACGATGCGACAGCTTGATTTATTTAATAAGGTATGATCATTTATTTTCTGTATTTAGACTTATCTACAGTACTACTTCCTTATGAATTAAGATAGGGGATGTAATTCATATTATAATTTAATATAAAATTATGTATATGTAAAAGAAGAATAAAGTATCGCAGACAGCCCAACCATATAAGATGTATAGAATAAGATGAAAAATAGGGTCACGGGCTATGACAATATCTGTTGACTCTAGCAGTCGATAATCTCTGGAAGGTAATTCTCTTAGTCCAAAATCAACAATATGTGGAGTGGAAAATAAGGGGTGAGTGACAACGTGCTCAGTAAGGAAGGTGTATGCTGCTTTATAAAAATAAAAAAAAACTATATCCCACAAAATGTTTATTTTCCCTAACAACATACCCAGTAGGAAAACAGTGGATATAGTAAACAGTCTTTAATATTCAAATCACTGGCTAAACAGTTTACAATATAACATAGTAAACAGTAAACAGGATTCAGTAAATCCTTTCAGTAAACAGAAATCAGTAAGTTGAGACTAGGCATCACCCTACAATTAAATCATGCTATCATCATTCCCAAAGGAACGCATTGTTCCCGAAGGAACGTAATAATCATCCCCACAGGGATACAGTAGATCTATGGCCACAATCTATAGGTGGTCCTCGGGTACACTTGCCAGGTGACCTAAAGACCTCTGATGACTTGGCGGGTTAATCAGCCTCGTGAATAGTAATGCATGAAACTCGGGGCCTAAAGTTCAAAAATCACTTTATATCTCATAAAGAACCTTTAAGGAATTTATTTCATATATTACATCATTTTCTTTAAAATGATTATTTTCTAAAAAGGTATTATATTTCTGTTTACAAAACACAGTAAAAACAGCCAGTAATTTCACCACTTTATGCATGAGAAAAACACGAGTTAAATTGGCTCACATGTTTTCATTCGCCCATGTGGTGAACTAACGTCACCCACTATGGCTCTCACACCGAGCAGAACTGAGGGTTGCCCACAAAATATTTCTCTTTAAAAACAAGGGATTGCCTATCTAGCTTTCCCAAATTAAAACAATTTATCAAACTAATGCATGTCACAAAACAAATTATTTTCTCAATAATTTTATAATATTTTTTCTCTACAGGACATGCATTTCACTTCACATACTACTCCCTTACCTGGTCTTACGAAGCCTAGCTTCCCGACCACCTTTTTCGAATTTCGTCAACTCGGGCTGCAAAATAATTTTACCAAAATTACTAATATTCCTATTCTTATTTTTAAGTCAATAATATTCGTAAAACACAGCCACTAACTTTATGTCATGAGTACAACCAGTATAAATTATACTGGTGTTATAACTCCATTTATTCATTCTAGCTTCTTTCTTATTTTTAATTTCACTATTTCTTCTCCTTTAATTTCTATAACTATTGTTGACCAAAGTTCTTAATTTCAATTGTCATGGCCGAACCTCTCATGGCCATTTTTATTGACTTTTCAACATTTGATTTTATTTTCTTGTTTTCCATTTGCTTCTTGTCTATGTGAGTCTCCTCTTGACTTATTCTTGCATGCAACTAGCTTTTTCCTCATCTTCTCATGCCAACTGAATCTTCCTTGTCATTAGTATGCTTTTGATTCTATTTCCACATTCTAAAAAGAGTACTTAAGAACCATGCTATATCCATGTTTATCCTATTTTAGATCACATATATTTACCATGGAATACAAAGAAAACCATAAGGATTTACTAGCTTACCTTGACCGAATCTCCCAACACTAGATTAGTGTAGTGTTCTATCCACGTCAGTCCCCTCCTTTCCTTGTTTTTAAGTGGTCTTAAGATGAAAGGAGAATTTAGCAAAGAGGGTTAGGTAGTTAGCTAGCTAGGGAAATGAATTTTTTGCTAAGACTCCTTGGAAAACAAGAGCAAAACCGTCAACCTCTAGCTACACATACAGATTGGCGTACAGCAGAATGGATTGAGAGAAACATGAAAATTGCTGGAGTATTTAATCCCATGTGTGAGACCCAAATTTGTTACACTGGTGTAATTGTAAATGATTGATAGTGGAAATAAATATTGAATGTGGATTTCCACTTTCCATTTTTCTTATTGGATTTAAATTCTATATGGTGTATGTGAAGTAGAATGAATATCTAAAATTTTAAGAATGGAAATTAAATTGTTGGAATTATTGGCTTAATAGCAAACAAAGGAAGTGAAGAAAAGCCAAGGAAGATGGACAACACACCAACAATTCTTTTATTTATTTCCACTATCAATCATTTACAATTATGGTGTACAGTGTAACAAATTCGGGTCTCACAGGTTATAAAGACAAGTTTGAAGGAAATGTGTTATCATAACTTGAAGGATGAGACAGCATGTCAAATTTATTTGAAACGAGAAAACATAGGCTAATTTTTTTCTTTTTCTTTCACAACAACTTAGCTAATAATCAGTATAATTCTTAAGTGTTGTTGTAGATCACTACCGAACTCTAGTTAAGGCTAGTTGCCTAAGATCCCAATTAATAATATTGTGTAATAAGCCTATACCAATGCAGAACTTAGCTCAATCTACCTCAATGATCAAATTAGAGAGATGTAACGTCTGGTTTTCGTTCGATTAATGATTAACTTTATCATTTACTTATAATAGTTAGGCTGTTTGTCAATGTTATCTTCCCATTGATTTCCTTGTTTACATTACATTAAATTTATTCTATTCCTCTAAATATAAAATAAACTATAACAATATTACTATCATCAATTGATAATTAAATGTGCACATTTTAATCATACATTTATGCATATACCAGTCCCGAGTTCTACTTATAATCATAGTACAATTTTTAATAATTTACATCCTTATAATTGTATACAAATACTAAGTACTGTACAAATATGCCTGAGATATATAGTAAAGTACAATATACTTTCAATGGACTGGAATATAGTCTACGCTCCTCTATAATGAATGGAAAGTCACTGTAAATAATTTGAAAGTAAAAGGGGCTGAGTTTACGCTCAGTAAGGAAAAAGTGTATAAAAGAGTGGTACTATGCTACCATATGTAATTAACATCATATATTTAAAAACATTAAAATAAGATAAATGCATTTTATGTCACGTAAGCATATATATAAAAACAAATTCATTTCATTCATAACATTTCAATTTGAATATATACTTCATATTTCAAATCAGTCAAATCAATCATCTGGTAAACTTAAATAGCTTGGAAGGGAAAGTCAACATCTAAGAGACTCATGCACAATCTATATCCCTCCAAGGATCTAATATAGGAATCAGGTGTACCCACGCATGGGCCGGCCATCCATCTTTAAGCCATTGCTATCTAATAACAATAGCCATCATCAAAAAGGGTCCACAATGTACACTCGTCAGGTGATAGCTGTGGTAGTGGGGACTTGACGAAGGTCTCCCAGCCTAATCATATCAATTTGGTATGCATGATCATCAAGGAGCTAACCATCTTAAAACATTTCATATACTCATAAAATCATAATAGAAATCATGTCAATATAAATTATCTTCAGTCAATCCATAATCATATAAAAGAATAAACATTATATTCGGCAGTAGAAAAATTCAATAAAATTCTTAATGTAGAAATTAGATATCCAAATAATTTGATTGCATATAAATACTAATTATACCATATACAAACAATGTAAAATAATTAAAAATAATTCTTATGCAAGTCAAATCCATATCTTAAATTTATATAGGTTTAAAATAAGTTTTCTATTTCTTGTTTAGGAAATTGGGTGGGTGGACATTTAAAGTGGGCACATTGTTTAAAATATTAGAATGCTAATGGTTAAGATTGGTTTTTCCAAAATTTCAGTAACATAACAATTTGTAACTATCCTAACCCTTCTGCATAAAAGCATAATTTATAATTCTCAAAACCACCAAGTTCCCACATGCAACCAAAGTATTTCTTATACAACTTCCATAAACTTTCCTTACCTTAAGCTATAGCGCAATGAAATAATCCATTAGCACCACTTTTGTAGCTTTATTCCTCCGAATTTAATACTACAAAATAATGTTAAAAGTGATTAAAATTCAACACTTCAATTGTGAGGACCCAATTTTCTTATATTTGATATAAGCTACAGAGTGTATGAATTTAAAAAGAAAATATCAACTATTAAAATAATTAAATAAAAGGTCTGTTTGATAAGGTTTAGGGAGGTACTCGGTGAGAGCCCCACCAGAACTTTCTCTATTCAGATCGAAGCCAGACATTAGAATGTTGATATTTGAGATGAAATATAAATATAGCAAGAATCTGTATCTCAACATTACCTCGTTTGAGTGTATTTTGAAAAGTGAGAAACATTGAAAAATGACGATTGTGTCCATACCTTGGAAGAATTTTCTTGAATAACGGTCAAGCCAAATTGACTTCAGACCCATAAACTATCATAGTATAATCCTCACGTAAAGAAGTTTCACATGGATCTAGCCCTTGAATTGAATTACTCGAAAATGTTAAAAAAAATGTAAACGAAACCGAAAACACTCTTTTAGGGGTAGTTTGGTAATTTCACTACCCATGACAGATCAAACCATCTTGAAAGTCAATAATTGACCATAATTGACCTAAATATATGAAAAATAATAAAAATAAAATACAAAATTCTGGAAAATAAAAAATATTAAATAATGTGGGATAGAAATGGATATATTAGAATGGTGTAAGGGTAACTTAGTCATTTCTCAAAGGCTGATCAAAATTGGTCAACTTTTGACTAGATTGACTTAGGAAATAAATAAAATAAATAGAAATTCGGAAATCTCATTTTAATTGTTCTTTATCTAAATTTCCCGAATATAAGAAATAGAACTTATCTTTAATTTCTACAAGCCTAAATATTGCATTACCTAGAATGTTTCACATGAATTGAATTACATGACATAAGTTACATACATAAAATGATTTACATGATTTGATTTATATGAATTGAATTACATGAAGTGATTTATATGAATTAATTTACATGAATTGAGTTACATGACATGATTTACATGAAATGAATTACATGACATGAGTTGCATGAAATGAGTTGCATGAAATGATTTTCATTAAATGATCTACATGAGAAAATTTACATGAAATGTTTAAATTGCATAAATTGTAATTTTCCATGAATATGGATTGATAGAAGATAATTGCTATTTGAAATAATTTCTATTGATAAATGAAGTGATTTATGAAAATGTGTTTGAGATAGTCGTACCTTAGCGATCATGCATACTGTTATATGACTGTGAGACTTTAACCAAGTCCGCAGGTTTACTATTATATGACTGCCGACTTGATCAAATCCGCAGGTTTACTGATATGACTATGGGAATTATGGTCAAATCTATAGGTTTCCATGGTGAGCACCTGACCAATGCAAACTATGATTGTTGATGATGGCCATTCGTTACTGTTATTGTATTAGTGCATGATTCTATTGGATGTTACTATCTCACTGTACTGTACTATTTTATCGAACTAAATTGTTTACTGATACTGAATCGTTTATTGCTATTGAATTATTTGCTAATATTGAATTGTTTATCAATACTGAACTGTTTACTACACTGTTTACTAAGGGGTTGTTTGGTATCGTTGCCAATTTTATGTTTTATGTTTTATGTTTTATGTTTTGGAAAATTTTGTTTTTGTTTTTGTTTTGTTTTGTTTTGAAATTTTGAAAACAAAAAACATGTTTGGTGAACTAATGTTGTTGTATAATTTTAAAAACAGAAAACATAAAACATGTTTGGCATCTGAATCAAAAACTCAACTAAAGTTGTTATAGAGATATAGAGATTAAACAGCTATCATCATCAAACAGCCCCTAACTATAATGGTTATAACGTGATACAAAGAAATTCAAGATACACCACAAATCTACAAATTCGTATAATGCCAATCAATTATATTCTTTGACACAACAATATAGCCTGTGAATCTTTCAAAGTTCGTTGTGCTTGTTGATGAATGTTGCTTGTCAGCTCGGCCTGTAATCATGAAATTATGTCAACGATTGAATACTTTCTGTTCTTATTGTTTCTTTTTTCTTTGGCTTAGCAGAAACAATGACTAAACTGAGAGTTTATTTGATAATGCTTCACTGCTTCCTGTATCTTCTCTTTTTGCTTAAAAACCTTTTACCATGGAGGGAAATGAGCATCTATGGAAAAATGAACTGGAGAAAACAATACTCACGAAATGTAGCTTTAGAAGAAATCAAGAACTTAAAAAATTTTAATCAGTTATTATTGCCCAGTTGATTGGAAATGTGAAAATTTTCATTTTATTTTCAGGCAGCAGCAAGGTGATGAAACGCCGATGGTGTGGGAAATGCTTCTATATTTCTACATCCTCTACTCACCAGACTGGCATTATCAAAGTACAATGCCTACTTTTCTGTTCTTTTATGGAGCTGGATTTACAGTAGCCCATGCTTTCTTCCGCTTTGGAATCATCTTCAAGGTGCATTACGTCATTCTAAGAAAAATAGAGAAATGATTGAGAGAAGGAAAAATTTGAAGCAAGTTTGAAAAAGTCAAAAAAAATCTGAAGCGAATCTGGAAATATGAAGAAGTGTTGGGAGAGGAGATGAAGTAGCAATAGCTAGAGAAAACGATAAAAGAAAATGAAGTTTTGGAGCAGGGTTTTGGTATTGCAAAAAAAAAAAACTAAAGATGCTATTAGCTGGAGTCGAAGGAGAGACCTCATTAAAGGGCACTGTTCATCCGTGTTTTTGCATAAACTTGTTTCCAAAGTGTTTTGGAAATTGTGGGAAACATAAAAAAGTTGTTTCCTATAATTTCCGAAACTTTGTTGCTCAGTTTGGGAATTGTAAAACAAAATCAATTAACCAAACACAATTTATGTTGTATGTTGCAAGATTATCAAAACAAAAACATAAAACACAAAACAAAATTGATCCCAAACAAGCCCTAAACTTTTTATTGATATTGAATTGTTTAGCAATCCTAAACTGCTTACTATAGTGTTTTCACTTAATTGTTTATAAACTGTTTATATATTGAAATGTTTCATGAGATGATTTTTATAGCATTATTTAAATAAACTGTTTTATATACTAATATCAATTTGAAATTGCATTGCATTAATTATTAAATTTTTTATATTAATTAATGATTTGAATTTTTATTGCATAAATTATTAAATATTTTATAATGATTTATGATTTCATCGTCAATAGCTTACTCCCTATAGTTGTTTCTAGGGACCAGAACACGATAGGTACTTTAAAGTATCTCCCATACTCTGCCCGGTTACCTAGCCTACTATAGCATCCTTCCTATACAGTCCCCTACGAAGTCGTTAGGTCATAAATATTTTTATTGCATTTAATATTTACATTTAATATGCCTCTTTCGTAATTGGTTTAATAAATTATTTTTATTTAACTGCACATAGTACGTGCTTTTATATATGTTTCTTACTAGGCTTTCCCCAAAGCTTACCCCCTTCTCACCATCCCAAATAGCTCACCAATGTATGTATCATCCACTGTGATATGACAATTGAAGAAAATTTCTAGAAGTTTAAAGTGCTCAGTGGCCAGGTATAAGTAGAAGTTTATATTTTTATATTCAAACTTACAAATGTACAGCAAATGTATTTGTGATGGGATGTAAATACTGTAATTGTGAAATTTAGGAAAGTACTTGAATAGAGAGACGTAAATTACTTTGAATTATTGTAAACAGATTTATAAATATTATTTAATAGATTTTATTCTGATTTCTTAATTATTATTTATGGTTTAATTTATTTAATGGTACAAAGATGTAATTGAAAACGAAAATTTTATATTAAACTTACATCGACACCGAACGTAAACCAACTGATATTGAATAATTGAATAAGAAAGATGGAAATAAAATGGAAAAAGATAGTTCGGAAATTTATGATTCTGGACGTTACATCAATTTATAAAAATTAATTTACTCCTTCTTATCCTTCATTTAGCCTAATATTCCAATGTTATTAGTACTGATTACCAATATAACTACCACCAAACGGTATCCTTTCTCCAAACTGAAATCACCATTAATCCTTTTAGTAATTATACTTCACCTATTAACCCTTAAACCTAAGAAAATCAATTTGGAACCTAGTGAACCCCTTTTAGCCGAATACTCCCTCATGCAATACACTTGTCATTTTTCAATTCTAGCTCCATGGTTAGTCTTCACTCACTTACTACATTCATCCTACACCCATCATTCATCAAGATTTCATCATCATTATCAAACCCTCACCATGGTCGAATGCATATCATTGCACTAGGCTTATGTTTTTGCAATTCTATGATTAGGGCTATACTTAACACATCACATGTCACCATTTCCTATACATAAATTTAGTTCAACCCAAGGCCATGATCTACTAACTTAATACAATCATAAATGCTAGGTAGAATTGAAAGAAACCATTTCTTCTCTTACCTCCCACTTAGACTAAATAGTGCAGCAACCAAAACAGCCTTCAATTATTTAGTTTCAGCTAAGCAAATTATAAGTTTAGATAGCTTTTAAGATGGGGAACAATTTTTGTTAAGGAAATGTGTTGATTTGGTGAAGGGTTGATGAGGTTTTACAAGGTGAAAGAAGAAGAAAAAGTACAGCTACGACGGCCACCTAAGAAGATGAAGAAGACACTAGAGTTTGGTCTCTTTTAACATTATTTTAATCATAAAAATTTTAGCCTATGTGAGAAAAGACCAAAATACCCTTTTAAAATTTCATTATTTACAATTCTGTCCTAGCATTATTTTAATATTTAAATTCTAGATTTTTAATTTTTTTATTAGTTTCACTTATTTAGGTCAATTATGGTCAAAGGTTGACTCCCAAGGTGGTTTGACCCGTTATTGCATGTGAATTTACCAAACTACCCCTAAATGAAGGCTTTTGGCTTCGTTTGCGTTGTTTTTAGCATTTTTGCTTAATTTAGTTTACGGGCTGGATCCACATGAAACTTCTTTACGCGAGGATTTTCCTATGATAGTCTATGGTTCCAAAGTCAAACTAGGTTGATTATTATTCAGAAAAGTTCTTCTAGCTTATGGACAAAATCGTCATTTTTGAATTTGTTGCAGGCAAATCTAGGCATGCATAAATAAAAGAATTTTGGGAAGTGGTCTTTTTACTAGTGATGTATTTCGAGCCCATGACTCACATTGTGCCACTTTGGAGACCATCTAGATTAAGGATTGTGCTGTGAGGACTACCTAACAGTTTCCTCGACACCTATAACATACATGAGAATTAGTTGAGGTACTTTAGTTTATAATTCTAACTTAGGATATTCAATAGGTGTAGAAAGAATAGAGAAATTAGGAATCTCACATCCTCCCCACCTTTAGAAATTTGGTCCTCCATATTTAAATCAAGCTATTGCTCGAATAGTTCTGGATAATTCTCTTTCATTAAGCTCTCTAGCTCCCACGTAGCTTCTTCAATAGTGTGCTACTGCCAGAGAACTTTGCCTAGTGGAATAGACCGTAGCACTTTCTCTTTCCTGTCTAAGATCCGGGTGATATTTCCGAAGCATGGACACATGGAAAACATCGTACACTCCAGCTAGCTCCGACATGGTGCTAGTCTATAGGTAATGTCTCTGATGAGTGTCGTCAATCACCAAAAAATAAAATTTCCTAACTCTACTATGTTGATAGCAGAGCAAGGGTTGAACCCATAGAGACTGAATGATTTAAATTAATTAATAAATGAAAAATCTAATTTTAGGGTTTAGGGAAGAAGAAGAAATTTTGGGGTTTTGTAAGTTATGTCTAAATAGAAAAAGTAAGGATTATTAAATATCAAAAACAAATATCAAAAAGCTCAGTTACAAGGTAGTTAATTACTCTTGGATTTAGATGTTGATAATTGATTACAAAATATTATTGTCAATTAAATAATCAACCGTAGCATAACAACAAGTTCTGTTACACCATCTTCCTTTACTGAGTCGTTAGTTAAAACAAGCTCTCTAACTACTTAACCTACCTAGAGCAAGCTCTCTAGATATAAGTTGTAGTAGCATTAACAACTAGAAAGATATGGGTTGACAATAGATAACACACACATAAGCTCTGTTCATTTAATCTAAACTTCAATTCTCCCCCATCCCTAGTGATTAACTCCATAAGCAATTACAGACTTATGTTTTTAATCTGGTAGTAGGTTATTTAATTAAACTAAATAGTGGGCCCTACTATCTAATTAAGCAAATAATCATGCAAATGTGCTAAGAGAATCTTGGATACTTAATCAACAATTATATTATAAGCTCAAAATCTCACAACATTCTTTTTCCCAAGAATAATCAATTTACCTCATAACTGAACAAGAAACCTACTGTGATAACCGTAAATTTTTCCATTTATTGGAAATTAGAAACATTGAAAATAAATATTAGAGAAATTAAATAAGAGGAAATAAATAAAATTTACGAGAAACGGGATATTGGTGAAAATCCCGAGAAATGAGGAAGTGATGAATAAGGAAATTCGTGTGAAGGAAATTAAATGAAAATAAAGATAAAAATAATAGAGAGGAAAAGAATTAAATTGGATAAATTAAAATCCAAATCTAATTAAGAAAATAAGAGAATAAAACGAAATATATTTATATAATTACAAATTATATAAATGTATTTTATATAAATACATATGTATTTAAAAATACTATATAATATATTTTAATATACGTTGGTATATATATATATATATATATATATATATATATATATATAGAAATATATACTATTTCATGAATTTAAATAATACATATGTATATAAACATAATATTTCATGTATATATAAATATATATATATATACATACATATAGAAGAAAGGTAAATGTGATTTTATATTAAAGTTTATATGTATAAATATTTTATTATAGCATTTATATAATTTATATATATAAATGTTACTTAATTTTAAGTATATATATATATATATATACACATATATACTAGACATGTATTTTGTAATGTACAATATGTATTTTGTATATAATATATATTGTATAATGTTATGTATGAAATAATGTATGTATAACATATAATATATATTATACCATAAGTGTTATGTATGAAAAAATTAAATAAATTATGAAAAATTCTAAAAATTAGAATTTTAATTCTAGAAATTATTTTCAGCAATCGAGATAAGGAATCGGGAGAAATGGAGTGCGGGCGCGATCGATAAGCGGAAGTCGCCGACCCGGAAAAAGGTAAGGAATGCATGTGCAGCACTGTAAGGATACTCAGTCTGCATAATTTAATTTGAAATATTTTATGCAATTATTTTATGAAAATTATTATGATGCATGAATTGCTGAAAATAATTTGGGAAGAAGTACTGGCTGAAAGATTTTAAACTGTATTTTCCGTGCAGGAGGTTAGTGAATCGGCAGCCGTTATGCTGCCGAAAATTTTAGAAAAACTTTATAAAATCATATTAAATGATTTATTTCCGAATTTCGATAGTAAATCACAAGACATGAGGAAATTTCTAAATTTCATAAAATATGAATATAATGAGATGGAACTTTAGAATATTCATGTATTCGAGAATGGTGATAATGAAATCACCGAAAATTCTCGAAATAGATAAATTACACGAATTACGAGACGAAAGATGAAGTGAATTATAGTGAATATTTTTATGGATATTTTTATCAATATTCACTAAAGGATTATAACCCTTATGGTTTTAAATCATGGAATTATATAATTATATAAATTCCATAAAGGTGTATTTTCCGATGAAAAATACGGTTTTGAGACTGGTTGGTATTCTTATCATGCTGATACATGATATGTGACATGTTTAGTCCCGGTCGACACCTGATCCGTGATCCACCGAGGACAATATAGATTATGGTCATAGATTTGATCGGTTTAGTCCTTTACCCTCCGGGGTTTATAGTACGACAAGATTAACGTCTATATTAAAATCCATAAATGATAGGTGACATGTTAAAAAGGGAAATATTTTACATGACATGGAATATGTCAAACGGAACAGGTCATACCGAGCAGAGACTCGATGATTGAACCGTGGGAGCCACCTCTAGAGTCCTTCGGGAACTAAGTGCTACACGTGTTCCGATATTTCAGTACAGGCCATACCGAGCAGAGACTCGATGATTGAACAGTGGGAGCCACCTCTAGAGTCCTTCGGGAACTAAGTGCTACACGTGTTCCGATATTTCAGTACAGGCCATACCGAGCAGAGACTCGATGATTGAACAGTGGGAGCCACCTCTAGAGTCCTTCGGGAACTAAGTGCTACACGTGTTCCGATATTTCAGTACAGGCCATACCGAGCAGAGACTCGATGATTGAACAGTGGGAGCCACCTCTAGAGTCCTTCGGGAACTAAGTGCTACACGTGTTCCGATATTTCAGTACAGGCCATACCGAGCAGAGACTCGATGATTGAACCGTGGGAGCCACCTCTAGAGTCCTTCGGGAACTAAGTGCTACACGTGTTCCAATATTTCAGTACAGGCCATACCGAGCAGAGACTCGATGATTGAACAGTGGGAGCCACCTCTAGAGTCCTTTGGGAACTAAGTGCTACACGTGTTCCGATGTTAGTATGAGAAATCGTAGGATATTGTGACGATAAGTAAGTGAGTGTGATTCGTGAATTCGACAAATGTCAAAGAATGAAATAGATTTTAATAGCTTATTCTGCTTTTTAACGGACAGAACTAATTAAGAGAGTACATTAAAACATGAAATAAGTTTTAAAGAAATAAGATGATGATTTAACTAATATTCTTTCAAGGAATATACGGATATTAATTATTCTATTTAAAGGCTTTATTTCGTAGAAGCATTATTTTGAAAGGAATATGAAAAAGGTTATGAAAGATTAAAAAGGAAAAGGATTTATTAATTCAAAACAAAAGAAAGAAAAAAATTTTTCTCTACAGTTGCTTCTAGGTTCCGTAACAAGTATGGTATTCTAAAATACCCACCTTACTCCATTCGGATCCCTAGCCGACTGTAGTATCTTTCCTACATGCGAGCCTAGAGCCCATAGGAAAAATGAAAAAGATTTTCAGCATATAGGAAGCTGAGTATCAAGTGAGGCATATAATTCTCTTACTGAGCCGTGGTTTTGCTCACCCCTTAATTTTCAACATCTCAGGTTTTGACGAATGTGAGATCAGTGCATTGTGGATCCTGGCTGTACACGAAGAACAATGTGTCAGATCGACTGATTATTTGAGGTATGATTATTTAATTCTCTGTATTTAGACACGTCAACAGTACTACTTATCTGATTTGTTACGATAGGGGATGTGTATAATATAAACAATATTATGTAAAATTTATTAACAGTCAGTACAAGTGAAGTATCGCAGACAGCCCAACCGGTTAAGTTGTGTATAAGAAGGGTAAAAATGTGGTTACGGGTCGTGACACCTACTCACTAATCATATTCAAGATCATAAAATTCAAGTTTAATATTATAAATATATCAAGAATCATGCAAAAGACAATCAATATATCAATCTTTAATAATCTAAAACAAGAAATCTAAAATCAAGATTATAAACTAGCAAGAACTAAACAAATAATATGAAAAACAAAACAAAGAATCAAAATAATTATCACTAAAGAAATCAGCAACCATATAAAATTTTAAATAAGAAATAGATAAAGCCTAATAAACCTAAGGGAAGAATCAGTTTAAATAAAGAAAAGAAAAGAAAACACTTTAATCCTAAAAACTATAAAGAAATTGTTTACTTTGAAAAATATTAAATACGAAATTAAATCTGTTTCTATTGGTAAGACTAAAAAGAAAATAATTTTATAACTTAAAAGAAAGAAATCAGCAAGACCAATGATAAAGAAAAGAAGAAAAATAAAATTTTTAAAGAAAAAGACCCTAAAGAAACCTTACAAAAGACAAAGAAGGAAGAAGGATGAGAGGGATGTGAGGGATATTGTTTAAGAGAGCCGTGTGCTCTTTATATAGGCCTAAGGAAGAGTTTAAAAGACTTTCCTAAGCAATGTGGGATTAAGATAAGACTTTACTTGGGAAACAAGTAATTTGACTAGTTAAACTCTTACCTTTATCTCATAATCTTTTTGCAATTATTTTCTAAGTAAAATTCCTAAGGCCTATTTTTATTAATTAATTACAGATCTAAGACATAATAAAATTAGGAAATTATCTTGTCTCAACAAAATCTTGTCTTGAACTTGCTTTGTTGGAATTTCTTCTCAATCTCGTTTTTCTGCCCAGAATTTCGTACTGATTTTGTCCAGATGTTTGACCCATCAAACGAACTCTGATTTTCACGATCTTGTACATTCTGGAAACCTTGAGAAGTCCTCTACAACTTCCATGAAAGCTACTTCTTGAGATCAGATCGTTAAGTTGGTCAAATTCATCAATCTTTTAAGCTAGACAGAAACATCTGCACTTTGCTCTTTTTAGCTTCTTTTTATTCCAACTTTGATATTTAATACCTAAATCATATAATAAACATTAGTAAGCTCTTTTAGGCATAAAACATCAATAAATAAAATATATTAGCACATATAAAATTAATAAAATATCATTCTATCAAATTCCCCCACACTTAGCTTTTTGCTTGTCCTCAAACAAAACCTAAACTAACTCCTAATTCTAAATCCCAAAATCCTAAATCCTAACTCACTTTCGTAGGAATCATGATTGCATTTAGTGTATGCAATAAGACTTTAAACCCATAGGTCACCCCTAATGGAAGAGTTGTGTCTCTTGAGGGCTTTTAGAAGATATACCTACAAAATCTTTTACTTAAGACTCAATCCTAAAAATTAAAAATTCAAAATAAGACTAAAAAATTTAAAAATTACAACTCAAAACAAGATTAAGATCATTGACATATTTTCAAATCTTTCAATTCTTAACTCATAACTTCAACAAGAGTCAAATAATCAAGTCAATCATATTCTAATCATTACTTCTCATATTCTTGCAAAATTCACAATCAACACAACTGAAACATATAAGATCAACTTTGCAATTATCCACTTTACATTACTACAAACAAAGTCAATAAATCAAAACTTTTTTTTCTTTTTTCTTTTATTTTCTCTTCCTTCTTTTTCTTTTTCTTTTGAGGTTTTAACAATGGTTTCTCTAAGTAGTTACTTGCCTTTTTAAGCGAATGTTAATATTGGTGATACCAACACCTGGTTACTCAACAAGTAAGCCCTCTTTTATTTTTTAATTTCTTCTTTTGTTCTTGTCTATTTATCCTTTGCTTATACCAATTTCAATGAACTAATCACATTATCAATATCATACTGTCACAGCCCGTGACCCTATTTTTCACCTTATTCTATACATCTTATATGGTTGGGCTTTCTGTGATACTTTACGTTTTCTTTTATATATAAATAATTTCATATTAAATGATAATATGAATTACATCCCCTATCTTACTTCATAAGAAAGTAGTACTGTGAATATGTCTAAATACAGAAAATAAATGATCATACCTCATGTCATAAGTTGAGCTGTCACATCGTGCCCAAATGCGCAGCCGAAATCCTTTAAGTGTTAGAATCTCAATCTTCGAAAACCTGAAATGTTAAAATTAAGGGGTGAGCAAACCACGGCTCAGTAAGGGAATTATATGCATACTTGATATTCAACTTCCTATATGCTGAAAAACTTTTTCATTTTTCCTATGGGCTCTAGGCTCACATGTAGGAAAGATACTACAGTCGGCTAGGGATCCGGATGGAGTAAAGTAGGTATTTTGAAATACCAATCTTGTTCCGGAGCCTAGAAGCAACTGTAGAGAGTAATAAATTTCTTTTCGTTTGAAATTTATATCCTTTTACCTTTTCATTTCATATCATTTTCATATTCTCTTCAAAATAATGCTTTTATAAAATAAAGCATTTAAATAAAATAACTAATATTCATATATTCTTTGAAAAGAATATTAGTTAAATTCTCATCAATCTCATATAAAATCCATTTCATGTTTTACTGTACAACTATAATTAGTACAGTATTTTAAATAGCAAAATCAGCTATTAAATCCTTTTTGTATAGCATATATATCATTTAAATCTAATATTCAATTTAAACATTAAAATAAGAATATTAGATTTATTTTCCTCATCTTTCCTTTTTGGAAAACATATCACGTATTCATGTCACATGTAGTCTAATATTCAATTTAAATCATAGTAAGAATATTAGACTTATAAACTCTTTCTCCTTTTGAAAACATATTACATGTTCATATCACATATCATATGAAAATCATCTCGTAGTACTAAAATCAGTACTGAAATAAGCATTTTGTAAAATGCTGTAAATCTCTTTCATTTAACTTGTCACATATTATATAAAACGTTTACATTTCACATATCATGTAAAACATTTACATTTCACATATCACATATCATATAAAACATTTTCTTATATGGAGACTAAGGCACGCCCAGCCCGTCCACTGGGTCATTACTCGTATCATGCTATAGACCCCCGGAGGGTATGAATAATCATGTCAGATCTATGGCCATAGTCTATAATGGTCCTCGGCGGATCACTGATCAGGTGTCGGCCGGGACTACATATCACATATCACATATTACATGTTACATATCACATATCACATATCAGCATGATAGGATGCCATCTAGTCTCAAAACCGTATTTTTCATCATCAAAAAACCTTTATGAAATTTATAAAATATATAATTTCATCATTTAAAACCATAAAGGTTATAAAACCATTTAGTGAATATTTAAGAAATATATATAAAAATATTCACTTTATTTCCTTTCATTTTTCATCTCGTATTACATGTAACTTACATATCAAGAGAATTTTTCAGTGATTTCATTATCACCATTCTCGGAGAGGATTTTCGGTGATTTCATTATCACCATTTTTGAAAACATGAATAAATGTAAAACCACTTTCATTTTATTCATGTTTTTATGAAAATATTTCTTTTCTCGATTTTCGTGTTTGAAAATCATTTCTCGTGACATAAAATCATTTATTATGATTTTCAGTAATTTTTCGAGAATTTTTCGATAATTTTTTGGCAGTATAACGGTTGTCGATTGGCTAGCCTCCTGCACGGAAAATATAGTTTATAATTTCCAGCCAGTACTTCATTCCAAATTCCAATCAATCATTTATCATAATAATTTCATAAAATATTTTCATAAAATATTTCGTAATTAAAACATGCAGACTGAATATCCCTACAGTGCTGCACATGCATCCCTTACCTTTTTCGGGTCGGCGACTTCCTCTTACCGGTCGTGCCCGTACTCCATCTCCCGATTCCTCATCTCGATCGCCGAGAATAATTTCTGAAATTTAAATTCTAAATTTTAGAATTTTCTCAAATTATTTAAATAAATTATTTATTTAAATAATTATCATTAATAATTTCTCGGATTTCTTACCGATTCCCGAGATTTTCGAGTTTCCGAGAATTTTCCGAATTCCCAAAAATTTTCCTTTTTCTCTCTCTCTTTCTTCTTTTTCTTTCTTCCTTTTTCTCTTTTCTTTTCTTTCTCTTTCTTTTCTTTTTCTTTTTCTTTTTCCTTTTTCCTTTTTCTTTTCTTTTTCTTTTCCTTTTCCGTCAGACCGGTAACTGTCCTCCTCGTCGGTTCCTCATCGGCGGCCGGATCTCCGGCGGTTCAGGCGCCCTTCAGCTGGCCGACGGCACAGCGAGTCTGCTGGTGGTCTTCGTTCGGCCTGGATCGGCGGCACGGCGGCGGATCGAGTCGGTGTTCCTTCGGTTTCTTTCGCCTCTTCGTCGGCCTTCCTCCGCCGTTCACGACGCCTCTGGTGGCCTCCATCGTCTTCCTCTCCCTCCAGTGGTGCTTCGGTGGCAGTGGCGGTGGCGGTGGCTGGTTTGGCCGGCACCGCCACTTTCTCTTCTCTTCTCCTTCTCGGTTTTCCGCCGATTTTCGCCCCTTTTCCGTTTTCGTTTTTCCTTCGCCGGTCGTCCTCTTTCCTTCCTTTCTTCGCCGGCGACATCGTCTCTCCCTTCTTCTCTCTTTTCCTTCGCCGACGGTGGCATCTCCACCACCGACGGTTTTGGTTGGGGGGTCGGGATTCCTTCCCCGATCCTTCCTCTTGTTTTCTGTTTCCTTTCCCCTTTTTGTTTTTATTTTACTTACTATATTTTGTATATAATGTATTATATACTATATACTATATAATGTATTTTATACATATAATATATACTAATTATTATACATATATTATTTTATATAATATAATACAATATATATTATATATAAAATATATATTGTATATTACAAAATATATGTCTAGTATATATATATGTATATTTACATACTTAAAAATTAAATAACATTTATATAAATATTTATATAAATGTCATAATTCCATATATATTGTATTTACAATATATATACCTTTAAACTTTAATGTAATTTAATATTTACATTTTCTCAAATATGTATATACTTATATATATACATACAATGTTGTAAATAATACATACGTACTATTTAAATTTATCAAATAGTATATATACTTATATATACCAACGTATATTTAATATATACGGTATATCATACGGTATTTAAATACATATGTATTTACATCAAAATACATTTATATAATTTGTAATTATATAAACATATTTTATTTTCATTTAATTTCCTTCTTCATTTCTTATTCCAATTTAATTTTCTCCACTTCTTAGCTTTATCAATTTTTGGGAATTTCAACGATATTCCCATCTCGTAAATAAATTTTATTTATTTAATTTAATTTATTTATTTCCTCTTATCTATTTTCTTTAATATTAATTTTCAAAAATAGAAAATTTGCGGTTATCACACATACAAACAATCATATTTAATCATGAACTCATATAAATTCTTTAGAAAGTATTCACTTCAACAATAATAACAATCAAAATACTTACAACTTTCTTATAAAACTTTGTTTTAGTTTAGAATCAATCCTTAAAAGAAAGAAAACATATCATGATCTGTTAAAACTCTTATGAATTTGACCTTTTTTTTAATTTCCACTTCCTAAAAAAAAACTCTATAGACTTATAAACCAATATTCCCTTCCACACTTAAATCTTACTTTGTTCTCAAAGTAAGTCTAGAATACAAAGAAGAACAATAAAAACTCAAAAATTAAATGGTAATACAAGTAAAGGAGAGAAATACTCCCTCGTTTTTACATCCTTGGGTTGCCTCCCAAGTAGCACTTTTGTTTAATGTTGTTAGCTCGACTGCTCCACCTTCCATCATCCAATCCCAAATGCAAACATTTTCTTTGATTTCTTTTGGTTCTATGGTGGGTGTTTCCTTGTCCACATCTATTTTGGCTTTGATGTCTTCAAGAATCGTCTTCCTAGCAAGAGTGGTGCTGGAAACCAAGAATGGTCATCCTCCATATCAAGAACATAAAAGTTTGCTGGGAAGACTAATTTATCAAGCTGCACAAGAACATCCTCTAATATCCCTTCAGGATAGGCATTATTTCTATTAGCCAATTGTATAATAACACCAGTCTCTTTCAAAGGTCCAAGATTTAAAGATTTATAAATTGACCAAGGCATGACATTTATAGAAGCTCCTAAATCTATCATAGACTTATCAATTATGGTGTTACCTATCTTACATGGAATACTAAACATGCTAGGATCTCCACACTTTGGGGGAATGATTACAGACACATTCTCCCCCACAACTACTTTTTCATCTCCTTTTAATTTCTTCTTGTTAGTGCACAATTCTTTTAAAAATTTTATGTACCTGGGCACTTGCTTGATAGCATCAAGAAGAGGAATGTTCACCTCCACTTTCCTAAAGGTCTCCAAGATCTCTTTGTCTTCTTCTTCTTTCTTTGTTTTTGCAAGCCTATCAAGAAAAGGATGAGGGTAAGTACTAGTATTAAATGAAACTCTTTTATCATTTACCTTAGACTTTGAAGCATTGTTGTCAATTTTTCCTTTTGCTTCTGTAATATTGTTAACATACTCTTCTTTCTTTGGTCTTTCCAACCTACTAGGAAAAGGAGGAGGGTAAGTACCAACATTAAAAGGGACACATTTTTCACATACCTTGTCAAAATCACTATAAAGAGGAGGAATATTGACAACATTTTTATGTGGTGGAGCCTTAATGTTGAGCTCTTCATATGCATTCTCCTTGTATCCAATTTCCTTCCCACACCTCAAAAAGATTGCACTCACATTCTCCCTTGGATTCACCACAAGTTGGGAAGACAACTTGTTTGACCATTGGACTTCAAGTTTGCTTATGGCAGTAGCCATTTGACTCATTTTGTGATAACCGTAAATTTTTCATTTATTGGAAATTACAAATATTAGAAATAAATATTGGAAATAAATAAATAAATAAAATTATGAGAATGGGATACTAGTGAAAATCCCAAGAATTAAGGAAGTGACGGATCGGGAAATTCGAGTGAAGGAAATTAAGTTGGAAATAAAATAAGGAATAGAGGAAATTTAATTTGGATAAATGGAAATCCAAATTAAATAAGAAAATAAGGAAGAAAATATATATATTGTAAATACAATATATATGGAATTTTCTACATTTATATATAAAGAAATATATAAATGTTAAGCAATTTAAATTAAACAAATATATATATACTAAATATGTATTTTGATAATACATAATATATATATCTTTATATACATATATAATATATAGTTATATAGTAATATAATATATATATATAATAGTAATATTATATGTATTATGTATATATTGTATATATAAGGATATGTAATTAAATTAAAGGAATAAAAATTAAATAAAAAAATAAAAGAAAAATAGAGAAGAAAGAATCGGGAAACCTCCCGATTCTTCCTCCCCAAATGGCTGCCGGCCACTGTTGCCGGAGAAAGAAAGAGAGACGAGGGAGGAAGACGGTGCGGGCGAGGAGAGGAGAAGAAGCCGACGACCAGAAGAGAAAAAGAAATAGCGGGAAAGAGGAAAAATCGAAACAGAACCCGACGAAAGCTGAGAAGGGAGAAGAGAAAGGAGATGGCGGTGCCGGCCGGTCCAGGCACCGCCACAACCACCTCGACCTCGGCGGAGGTGAAGGGAAGGAGAAAAGAGGCACCGGTGAGGCCAACGACGGCGGAGGAAGGCCGATGGAGGAAGAGAGAAATCGAGGCAAAAACCGAGTAGATCCGCCGCCGTGCCGCCGATTCAGGCCAAGCTGAGACCACCAACGAGTTCGCCTTGACGTCGGCCAGCTGAGGAGCGGCCGAACCGTCGGAGAACCGGCCGCCGGAGGAGAACCGGAGACGAGGGGAGGAGACCGGTCTGGAATCGGTCTGAGCCAAGGAAAAAGAAAAAGAAAAAGAAAAGAAAGAGAAAGGAAAGAAAAGAGAAAAAGGAAGAAAAAGAGGAAAGAGGAAAAGAAAAGAGGAATTCCGGGAATTTTTGAATTCTCAAGAATTCAAAAATTACGGGAAATCTCGAGAATTACGGAAATCGGTAAGAAATCCCGAAAAGTATTAAATTATTTAAATAATTATGGAAAAATTCTAAATTTTAGAATTTAAATTCCAGAAAATTCCCTCGATGACCGAGCTGATGGAATCGGGCGAGGTGAACACGGGTGCGACCTTTGAGAGGCAGTCGCCGACCCGAAACAGGTAAGAGAGGCATGTGCCACCTGTAAGGATATTCAGCCATGTTTTAAATTATGCATTTAATTTATAAATGCAATTTATAATGATTAGTTTTGAAATTTGTTGTGATTTATCGGTTTCAAATTGTGGTGAGATACTAGTTGAGAAATATAAACTGTATTTTCTGTGCAGGAGGCTAGCCAAATCGGCAGCCGTTATACTGCCGAAAAATTATCGAAAAATTACTGAAATTTACCGAAAATCACCGAAAACCATAATAAATGATTTGATTTCACGTGAATCGATTTTCGGGTACGAAAATCGAGAAATTAAGTAAAATTCATAAAACATAAATATAGTGATATTTAATTTTAAAATATTCATGTTTTCGAGAATGGTGAAAAGGAAATCACCAAAAATTCACCCGGCAGGTGATATTTCATGTGAAAAGAGATGAAAATGAAAAAGAGACTGAAGTGAATATTTTTATAAATATTCTTAATTATTCACTTGATTTTACATAAAACCTTTATGATTTTAATTATGGAAATAATTAATTATGAAAATTTCATAAAGGTTAAGAAATGAAGAAAAATTATGATTTTGAGACTAGAAGTCTCTACACGTGTTTTTAGAAGAAAACATGGTGAGGGAAATTTAAAGTTAGAAAATAAATAATTTATTTTCATAAATTATAAAAATGATTTGTTTGAAATTCCGATAATTATAAAACCATATTTTCGATTGAATGCACGGAAAAGCGTGCATATGTGTTTTACTATGGAAAAAGATAGTTTTGCCCTTCTATATTTTCTGTAATGATTTTGCAAACTGTCTTCATCGTATGGAAGAACATGATTTATACCTTTATGAAATATTTTGAGAAATGTGATTTAAATTATAAATTTCATAAAGGTGATGATTTTCTCACATGTGAGCCTTATGGATATTTGTGAAATATTTCGATTTCCTGTATTTAAAATCCATAAAGGCTATGGTACGGCTTATACTGTTTTGAGACTTAGGCCTCGAGCTTCATGCATCACATATACTGTTACTGTCACGTGGCTGATTGACCAGCTAGTCATCAGCGTCCCGGATTGTCGCCTAGCAAGCGTACACCGAGGACATATTATAGATCATGGCCACAGATCTCATTACTATTACTGTGTCCCTAGTGGACGAGATAGCATGATTTCCTTGTAGGGTGTTGCCTAGTCTCACTTATTACTTACTACTTACTATTTACTGTTTACTAAAAGGATTTACGGAATCCTATTTACTGTACTGTTTACTGTATTGAACTACTGTTTACTGTTTACTGTTACTGATGAAAGACCGTACCAAACTACTGTGTTACTGAACTGTATTGTTTACTGAAATGGTAGCCATTGATTACTGTTTTACTGAACTGAAAGCTACCATTTACTGTTTACTGAATCGAAAGCTACCTTATACTGTTTTCTGAACTGGTAGCTACTGTTTACTGTCTACTGATTGAACCGTATCGAATTATTGTTTTACTGAATATACTGTTTTACTGATGTACGATACGGTTACTGATTTGAAAAGAGAAATAAATGTTTATTCTAAAAAAATAACATAAGAATTATTTCTAAGATAGAAATAATCGAAGAAGTAATTATCCAATGATTGGATATTTACAAATCACTGTACTGTACTGTTTTTACGTACTGAAGAGAAGAGAAGTAAACCACTATTTTTATTACTGAACTGCCACGTGTTTTAAAGTATATTGAAGTGAAAAGAGATAAGTGGTTTACTTTGTGGAAAAACGAAAATTATATCGTTTTGAAAACAATCGATTTAGTATTCTCTACAGTTGCTTCTAGGTTCTGGAACAAGCCAGGTATTTCAAAATACCTGCCTTACTCTATCTAGATCCCTAGCCGACTGTAGTATCCTTCCTACATGTGAGCCTAGAGCCAGCTAGGAAGATTTTAATGAAAAAGAAAAAAATTATTTTCAGCATATAGATAGCTGAATATCAAGTGTAGCATATAACTCTCTTACTGAGCCGTGGTTTGCTCACTCCCCAATTTTAACATTTCAGGTTTTGATGATGGTGAGATCCAATATTTGTGGATTACGGCTGCACATAATGGACAATGTGACAGACCGACTAAGATATATCAGGTACGATCATTTATTTTCTATATTTAGACATGTCTACAATACTACATATTTGTAATTAAGATAGGGGATGTGTATAATGTTAACAATATTTTATTAAATTGTTTAATATCAAGTGTAAAGGGAAGTATCACAGACATCCCAACCAGATAAATTGTGTAAAACAAGGTTTAAAAATATGGTAACGGGTTGTTACAGATTTAATGGTATCAGAGCATGATTGGCCTGATGTCTGTGAATATTTTTGAAAGGAAAAGTGTTAAACATCCCCGGTAGTACTGTGTCGTCTGATACATAAAGAAAATAAATGATCGTAAATTAAGTAAAATAAATTAAAGGGAGTGAGAAAGTATAAATTTAGAATGTTAAAGAAATAATAGGCTCAGAAATTACCAAAAAATTGGTGATTCTTATAATCTAAATGAAGGCCTGTTCGGTAAGGAACCGAAAGGACTCGGTGAGGGCCCCACCAGTACTTTACGGTTCGGATCGAACTGAGACCTGAAAGTGATGATATAAAGGAAGGGAATGAAATATCATCATTAAATAGACTTTAAGATCACAGATTGAGGGTAATTTGAAGAGAGAGAAAATTTTGGCCAAAATTGACCAAAATACCCCTACCTCTAAAATTTTACTGGGAGTCAGAATAAACCAACAGAGGTTGGAATTGATTGATCTGATAGAGAAAATGATGATATAAAGTTGAATTACAAGCAAAATAATCCAATTGTGGATTTTAGTGAACTTCTCTGTCGAAATCGAATGAGATCTAAATTGCTGATATAAGTATCAGAAAGGATAATATCAGCACATGGATAATGAGATCATTGATTTCAAAGTATACTGGGGAGAAAGAAATAAATGGTCAAAATGACGAAAATGTCCCTATGTTGGGCGATGTTTGGAACAGTGATAAAACCTAACTGAATTGGAATCCATTGATAGTAATGGAGTTATAAATGGCATAGAGGATGTCATATGAATATAACGATCCCTAGTACTGATTTTCACTTACATTTAGATTACGGACGCGACTGTGAGTGACCTAGTGAATGGGCTAGGCCTTACGATAAAACCTGGGGAGGTGACCCAGTGAACGGGTTGGGCATTCTCAAAGAGGATAGTACACATATGTGAAGGCGGACGGCGGACGGGCCGAGGCCTTATATGATGCGATCCGATAAAAGTGTAGTGGAATGTCATCAGATGATTGGCCCGAATATTGACTGTAAGGGCTTGAATTATGAGTGTATCAACTCGGATAACTATTACGGGATCGTAGATATTATGGAAAGTGAAATGAAAACAGAAATTGATTGAGAAAGTAAATAGTACAGATGATGAAATCCATAACAGTATGGTTAATTACGGTTCTATACATTTATACTGTTTTTGAGGTATTGAATGAATATTTATTTATAGAACCGAAGCATTTGAGTTATGCATTGTAAATTGATGTACTGTATGGAGTACTATGAATTGGTGAATATATATAAGAATAGTAAAGTGATAAAAAGAAGATGACAGCTAACCTAAGTTCTTCAGGACTCTTGAGACAGAACTGTGATGGGGGACCCAATGATGGTCGACCCGTAGTAGATCATGTGTTGTGAGATGCGGGCGAACAATGTTATCGCCGATTCACTAGTAAGGGTAAACCTGGGGCGAAAGGATCGCCTAGGGGATGCTCGCCGACGGCCGATTCGAACGGGCAAAACTCTTACAAGGAGCTTAATGATAACACGAGTGTAAGGAACTACGTACGTAAGGGTGCTAGGTTCAAACCTCGTGGATAATATGCTCAAGGGAGTTAAACCTGAATTTATTAAATGAACTTGATTCCAAAGTAAATTACAGTGGTAATAAATTGGTTAGTTGTAACATGTGTTCATAACTGTTGTACTTACTACAGCTTACTGGAATGAGATTCATAAGGCTGTAAAGTATGAGTAAACAATGAAATCAAGGTAGAGTATGAGTCGAAATGAATCGAATAGTAAATGTCTCTGCCTTGAGAATACACAGTGTAAATGATAGGACATGAGGATGAAATGTCCGAATTAATAAGAAATGTGTGATTAAAGAAAGTATCGGATTTAATTTCCGATAGAACTTGCAGAGTTATATAAATTGGAGGAATCAAGATAACATTGACTCGGTTAATGATATGAAATCTAATTCCAAGCTTATATCGGAGAATATAGAAAGAATCCGAAAGCTTAAGAATTAACTCTGGAAAATGTGTGAATAATGAAATTCACTTGTATAGGTGTGTTTGATGGAAATGTAGATAGTGTGATTTGAAGTTAATGAAGTATCTGTATAAGTGCAAATGAGAGAAGCACAGATGACCATGATATGTAGATGGATTAAAATGGTATATTAAATTCTAATTATTTAATAAAGTTCTTGTGAAGAACAAGTGATCATTTACATGAAAATGGATGCTTTATTTTTTGTATTTAGACATGTCTACAGTACTACATACTTGTAATTAAGATAGGGGATGTGTATAATGTTAACAATATTTTATTAAATTGTTTAATATCAAGTGTAAAGGGAAGTATCACAGACAGCCCAACCGGATAAATTGTGTAAAATAAGGTTTAAAAATATGGTAACGGGTCGTTACACATTTGGTGCTCAAGGTGTGCAAATCTTTGATTTTTCTCTTGTTGATTTTGTAAAATAGAGGCAGCAAGATTCTTTACAATTTCTTCAAGAGACATGGTTCCACTTTGGTGTTGTGTTTGGGGTGGTGGCCTCTCTTGGTATGTAGGTTTTGGGACACAAACATTATTTGGCCTATTGTGTGGTGGGACATATGGTGCAGACCTATTTCCATATTGCAATTTTCGGTGGTCCTTCTAATCAGGGTTGTAAGTATTAGAGTAAGGGTCATACTTACCTTGGGAAGGTCTTGGGAATCCTCCTACAACATTAGCTTGCTCCATGGAAACTTCTTGTAAGGTTGGACACATATCAGTAGGGTGTCTTATATTGGAGCAAACTCCACAAGCCTTGGCTTGTTGCATTTTACCTACAACCAATTGTTGCACAAGTGTGATAGCAGCAATTTTCTTAAATCGATCGTGTACTTAACTTGTAATTGTAAGAGAATATAATGCAATAATGCAATTTTGGGAGTTCAAATGTAAGATTTTGGTTCAAATCTATAGAAATGAAATCTACAAGAATAGAAGCTGTGAATGACGTGAAAAGTAAATGATTGGCGTACATGTGATGTATTTTAAATCAATACGAGTGGAATACGCAAATTATATAAATATATATAATATATAATTAAGTGATACGAAATAAATAAATTAATGTACATATATAAATATGTATGTATAAGTGTAGTTATATGTGTAATTATATATATATATATACACTTATATAATTACAACTATACTTAAATGAATAAAAGAACTATAAAAGTTTTTAGGTGTAAATATATATATAGTAGTGTTGAATAAAATATATAATATATATAAATGTACTATGTGTATATATATAAATTAATAGATAATATTAAGATAAAATATATTAAAATGAAATATGTTATATTAAAATAAAAAAATATATAAAATCGATAGGGCTCTGCCACCCATGTCTAAAACCTATACCTAACCCATACTCTCTCATTTCTTGCACGTTTCTTCCCTTATTCCTTTTTCTCACCAACTCTTGTCAGGCTTTCCATCACTCATCTGAAAATTAGGAAAGAAAAGAAACAGAAAATGAAATTAGAGAAGAAGGGAAGGAGAGCAGAGATGGTTTAGGAAAGGGTGAATTTGAGTGAGAGAGAAAAGAGTCCAAGGCAGCTGAAGGAAACGGGAGCAGGAAAGCATAAGAAAGTTGACGAGGCAGAGAAAAAGGGTCACAATGCTGCTGTTGGTTAAGAAAGTAGCTAAAATTGGAAGGGAAACATGAGTAAAGAAAAAAGGAAGAAGCACTGATGTGAGGAAGCAATGGCTGGCATCAGTGAGCGCTGAGCAAGGCGATCTTGGCTGCTGTTTGGAAGTTGTTTGGTGGCTGAAAATTGGGAGTTAAGAAGACCTATTTTAGGCGTGAAAATGCAAGGTATCCTTCGGCATTTTTAGGGCTGTGCAAGGCTTCAAAAATAAGGGAAATGGTGGCTGTTTGGGGCATTGTTGAGAAGCTAGAACAGGAGCTATTAAGGCTGATTAAAAGCTGAAATAGGATCTGTCCAAAGGCTAAGCATTGAAGCCAAACAAAGCTGGAAGTTGCTGAGATAAGCACCGACTTAGGGGCTATTACTTTTTGTGATCAAGGTTCCAAATCCGTAAGTAAATAGAGAGGAAAAAGAGTGGACTAAAGCTGAAAAACAAGAAGTAAAGGCTGGAACCGAGATCTGTAAGGAAAACGAGAGGGAAAGACTGGAAAACAGGCATGCTTGCTATTGGACATTGGAGTAGAACCTGAGAGGGTTAAGAAAGGAAGTTAGATTGTGTTTTCATTAGTACATTTCCCTCTCCCACTGATCACAAACGAGGCTTGAAATTTAGGGAAGCCTCGGCTCAGAACAGGGAGAGACAGAATGAGGCAGCTGCGGTGAAGTGATTTCCACGTACATGACCTGCATTCTTGGAGTTTCATAGTTAGTCTTGGTGTGCATAGATGCTACGTGGGAGAATAAAGATGGCAATGGTTGGGTTGCTTAAAACACACCAATGGGCTACTGTTTTAGTGGAATAATAACAATTATAACTTACAAAACTGAAAGGCATGAACAGGGGCTGAAACAAGACTGGCTCAGTGCTATCTCAGGTTCGTAGTACTTCAAAAGGGTAAAGAGTCTATAAGTTTAGCATTTAAGTATATATTGCTCTATATACTAAGAGAATAAAATGAGAAAGGATTAATGCAATATTATTTACATATATATATATAAACATACTAAGAGATTGGGTTGAGGATAGATTAATGTGAATATATATATCTCATGAGCTTGATAAGGACAAGAAATATAGGATTTGATTAAGCATAAATGCTTTCATGCAAATGTATATACATATATATATACTTACATATGTAGAAGTATTATTAGTACGACATTGAAGGAAGAAATAAATCTATGGTGTAGGTGTTGGTTTGGACACTTGGGGGGAAGGAGCGATACAAACCTCGATTGAGGAAAATTCTCCAAGGGTAAAGAAAAGTAACTTGGTTAAGATTTACGTATGTATTCGAATAAAAAGATGGATAAACTCATCTATAGACATATATATAAATAAATATTTATATATATAAATATAGAGATCTTAAAGATAATGAAGATTAAATTATTGGCATAGAAATGAATTTAGATAATTTGGTCTTAAGATATGTGCGTTAACATGTGGATAAGTGTGACAGGATATGTGATTTAATTGGTTTGTAGTGCCTTGGACTAAAGTGGAAGATTTAGTGTCGATTTGGAGGCTTAAAGATGATAATTGTTAAGCCTCAAGGTAAGTGAGTTAAGTAAAGGATGTTAGCATCATCTCGTAGAATGATTTTAAATTTGATAAATATTTTGGTTTATACTTACGTTAAGAAAATACAAAAGTTATGATTGGACAATGAGGTATAATTGGTTTACAAATTGGTTTATGCTTGGGTTGGATTAAAACCCATTTTCTGCCTTGTGTGTCGTGGCCAGCAAAGCGCACAAGTTAAATTAATCGAATTGATGCATATATGCATTTACATATTGCATATTTTGAGATGAGCTATTAATGTCTATATTTAGATGAATTGCATCATGTTTTAAATTGTAAAGTTTTGGTTTGAACTGGCCTTTGAAATAAATCGAAACCTTCACATATTTTGAAACTAAAAAATGGTTTAATAAGTGTTTTGGAATTTGTGGAAGCCAAGTGCTACACGAGAAAATCATTTTTGAACTGTTTTTGAGTGCAAGCATGTCTTACGACCTTCGGGGGGTCATTTCTAGCCTATCGAGCTTAGCTCTAGGCCTTATTGCCCGTCTACCGAGCTTTGTGCTCTAGACTATTGTATTTTACCTATCGAGCCTAGTGCTTTGGGTAGATTGTTACTTGTCTGGAAAACCAGCAGGTAAGTTCCAGCTCTCTACTGATTAGCGAGACTGGATATTGTTCTATGGCCATAGATTTAGTGTTGCTTGCGACACCATTCCATCTCTAGCTAGGATGGACATCGTTATCATATCAGTGATTGGGGATCATTTCCTAAACTTTACTTACTATTGTTTCACTATCAATACTCTTTTCAATGAATTGGCTATATGCCTAACAGTTGTTGATTTCTTGTTTCATGACTTATTGATTTATCGAAGTCCATATTGATCGAATTATTGCAGTGTATATTGATCATTTTATCAAAGTGTATATTGACTGCTTTATCAAAGTGGATATTGATTGATTTATCGAAGTATATTAATCGTTTATTCGAAGTTCATAGTGTATTGAATTTAACCGAATGCATAGTGAATTGATTTAGTCGAAATGCATAGTAAGTTTGATTTAAATAAAGTGCATATTGAAAGCGATTTTAAACTGAAATGCATGAATAAAGTATTTGACTTAAGACCATGCTTGAACACCATGCTTATAGGTTACTTCAGCATTGTTTTTCTACATGTGCATGTAGATCGACATGAGTCTAACCTGCATTTACTTAAACTACTTTCTGAGCCGTGGTTTTGCTCACCCCTTTCTAACATCATAGCTGATCATATGAGCTAGACTCCACGCTTGGAGTTTTGGGGCTAGGCCTTGGGGACGATATTTATTAGTGATACTAGTCTAAGTCCTCCGAGTGCTGTTTTTTGTTTCTCTTGAGGTATAAAAGTGGTTGTTTTGTTTATCATATATGACATTTAAAATGCACAGTACATGCTTATGGAATTATTTTGGGATGTAACTTAGGATCGCTCTAGATTATTATAGACTAATATGATTCTCGAGTGCGATCCAAGAAATGATTGATGTACGACAATTATAAGCTTGTGAAATGCTAATATATGTAACTAATGATATTTGGAAATATGTGTAGTATATGGTGCTATAGAGTGTTGATTGTGGAATTGAAATTTGTTGTTGGGAATAGTCGTTGTTTTGCATATTATTTACTAGGGAAAATTGATTATATATAAGGGGGAGTTTTCGATCTTTTTCTTTAGCCAGTTTAATATTGAATTAAAGTATTAAGTAAGTTGATTTGCCTTAGGAGTTAACAAATTAAATGGTGAAGATAAAGTTAAATCGAATTGAGCGATGCGAAATTAGTTAAGAGGAGACACTGACACCGAATACAAACCTTAAAGTGAAAAGAAAAAAAAATTTTAGTTCATAGATTTGGGAAAATGGTATAAGTGCGATTGTTAAGTGTACGTCACGGCCTTTGGGTCATGACAACAAGAGATGTTAGATTAGCAATTTGTTTTTCCAAGGAAGAAGTACTTACCTTATGTGCTTGCTTAGATGGTGGTGGTGGATCACGCCTTGTATTAAATTGTTGAGAATTGGCAGCCATGTTTGCTATCAAGTTTTGGGCTTCTTGAGGAGTCTTATCCACTAAAGCTCCTCCACTAGCTGCATCTATCATACTTCTATCATAGGGTAATAGTCCCTCATAGAAATATTGGATCAATAGTTGCTCATGAATTTGGTGATGTGGGCAACTAACACATAATCGTTTAAATCTTTTCTAGTATTCATAGAGTGACTCACCATTAAATTGCCTAATTCCACAATTTTTCTTTGCGGATGTTGGCTGCCCTAGAAGTAGGAAAATACCTTTCCAAGAAGAGTTTCTTCATATCATCCCAGGTGTTGATGGTCCCAGAAGGTAAGTAGTAAAGCAAATCCTTGGCTACATCTGCCAAAAATAATGGAAAGGCCCTCAGCTTGATTCGCTCTTCACTAACCCCAATTGGCTTCATGGTCGAGCAAACCACATGGAATTCCTTTAGATGTTTGAGTGGATCTTCACCTGCAAGACCATGAAATGTTGGTAAGAGATTTATTAAACCAGATTTTAATTCAAAAGCAACAACTAAAGTAGGGTAAGTAATGCAAAGGGGCTGTTGGCCCATAGTGGGAGCACCCAACTCCTTTAAAGTCCTGTTCGCATTTTGAGCCATATCTTCCTCTTCTGAATCACTAAAGAACTCAAAAGTAGGGTTGAATATGGGCTCAATGGGAGGTGGATCGTTAGTGGTGGTTGGTTGTGGTTGTCGATGTGGTGTTTGTAGCACCGTGCTTTGAGTTGCTTGTATGTAGTCCCTAATCTTTTGCAATTTGTGACTATAGTCCTTGTTAGACAAGCAATCCTTGAAAAGGAAAAGAAAAAAATCAAAATTTAAATTAAAATAATTAACTTAAACAAAAATTCAATCCCTGGCAACGACGCCAAAATTTGATGAGTGTCGTCAGTCACCAAAAAGTAAAATTTCTTAACTCTACTACGCAGATAGAGAAGTGTAACAGTCCAAAAGTACAATAATTAAGACATTTTTCACATAGAATTACTGTTAGGCTGTCTGCGATGCCTTTAACACTTATACAGTAACAGTGATAAATAGTAAACTCCCAATAATTTATAAATTCGGAGTATGTAATTTAATATTATTTCCTTATAGTTTACATCCCCTGTTTCTATTTTACAATTTAAGTAGTATTGTACAATACATCTAAATGCATAAAAGAAAATACAAGGACCTCCCGGATCGACATACTGCAGTCTTAGTAACCCCAAAACAGAATCGATATCCCCAGAATGCATATCTCTTAATCACTTATACAATCCTGTGGAGTGGAAAATAAATGGGTGAGCAAAACGTGCTCAGTAAAGGAATCGTATGCAAGACTGATATAACAAAGTCTATATGCTAGAAAACTTTATTTTCCTAATAGTTCACTAGGTACAGTAAACGGAAGGATACTATAGTCGGCTAGGCAACCAGATGGAGCATGGAAGATATTTTGAAATACTTGTCTTGTCCCGAAAACCCAGAAGTGACTATAGGGAGTAACTGCTAAATTCTCGATCTAAAACAATTTAATAAAGTTTTCAATAAATAAATGGTAATAAAACCATTTAAATTAAACACTTCTAGTAAACACTTGAAAACACTTACAGTAATAGTAGTAGAAACAATACAATAAACCATTTAATTAACAGTAATAACTGTATAGAAATACTTCAGTAACAATACTATAGTAGTACGAAAAACAATGGAAATAGAATTTAACACAGTAAACTCTTCAGTAAAACAGTGACTAATCAGTTCAGTAAATAGTTTCACTTTAACAGTGATTAATTTGGTAACACTTTCAGTTGTAACAATTTAGTAACAGTAACAGTTTTCAGTAAACAATAACAGTTCAATAAACAATAATGGTTCTAGTAAACCGTATAGGTTTAGAGACAAAAAAATGTTCATTTTGAAACATTAACAATTTAGTAAAACACTTCAGTAACAGTTCGGTATAGTACTCTTTGCGGTAACAGTAAAACAGTTCAGTACAATAAACACTTAAGTTTCACAATCTAGTAACAATTTAATAAACATTTCATAATCAGTAATAATTTCCCTGAAACGCTTTCAATTCAATAAACGATAATAATTCAGTACAGTTCAGTAAACAGTAAACGGTAATTCACAGTTCAGTAAAACAATTAACAGTAAATCACAGTTTAGTAACAGTAACAGTAAACAGTAAGTGGAGACTATGCATCACCCTCGATATATCATGCTATAATTCCCGTAGGGAACAGTAATACTAAATAGTAAGATCTATGGCCATAGTTTATAAATGTCCTCAGTCGTACGCTTATCAGGTGTCAACCGGGACGCTGAAGACAGGATCAGTGTCAACAGCTTCACACAATAATAATACAATAAACAGTAAGCATGATATGGGCCCTAATAGTCTCAAAACATTTTATTTATAGTGTAAATACCTTTAAAGAAATAAAATAAATACTATTAAAATTAATAAAATTTCCAAAAAAGTATTTAAATTCACAGTTAACAGTACATTGAAAACAGTCAATAAAATATTCATGCTTCAGTGAGAAAATTTATAAACTTTCTAATTTCCTGTTAAACATTTTAAAAAACGTATCGATAATCTCAATTTGATAAAATTTAATTACATAAATATTTAGATAATATTTTTCGATAAAATTCCAATTTATGAAAAATATTGGAAATAAATTCCAAAGCACATAATCTCAATCAATTCATGCTCATAAAATATTTCATGATATTTTATAAAATTTTGTAGGAAATTTCGACAACATAAAAGCTGTGATTACCCTAACCTCCTTGCACTTAAACACAATATTTATACCAGCCGTAAACCACAGATTTGCATGATTTCAAAGACAATTCAATACCAAATAATTTCTTAGAATTAATTCCATAAAAATCATGCATTTGCTATATCCATACGGCTTTCACACTCATCCCTTACCTGTCTCGTGTTACTGAACTTCTCGATAGCACCATACGTAATCCGTTTATCTTGACTGCAAAACATTTTTACCAATAATTTTCCTCTAATTTTTGAACTATTATTCATCACTAAATGCAGCCACATTGTATACTGCTTATGCCTAACCAGTGTAATTTACATCGGTAGTAAAACACAACTTTTCCGTTTTAACTCTGACTTCAGATCTGATTGCACTATTCTTCTTCTCTTAATTTCTACATTATTTTGACATATCAAATACATGAAATGCAACAAATTATCACCTTCAAAGAGCCTTGTCCGAAACCTCCCATATGCCAAGCTTATTGATTTTCAACAATCTAATCTTTCTAACTTTTAAATCTATGTCCATTTTATCATTTTCCATCATTTTCATGCAAATAATTTGTAACAGTCCAAACATACAGTAAATCACACATTTTAAACATAAATTTTGGTTGGACTGTCTACGATGCCTTTAACACTTGTACAGTAACAATGGAATACAGTAAACTCCAAATAATTTTATAAATTTAGAATATGAAATTTCACATTATTTCCTTACAATTTACATCCCCTATTCTTATTTTACAATTTAATTAGTATTGTATAATACATCTAAATGTATAAAAGAAAATACAAAATACCTCTCGGATTGACACAGTACAGTCTTGGGTAACCCAAAACGCAGTTGATATCTCCAGAATGTATATTTGTGATAACCGTAAATTTTTCAATTATTGAAAATTATAAATATTGGAAATAAATAAAATTTTGAGAACGGGATATTGGTGAAAAATCCCGAGAATTGAGAAGAAGGAACGGATAATGAAAAATCCTAGTGAAGGAAAATAAGATGAGAAATTCGAAAAATAATGAAAGAGGAAATTTAATTTGGATAAATGAAAATGCAAATTAAATAAGCAATTGAGAAAAAAAAATATATATTGTAAATACAATATATATTTTATTCTTACATTTATATAGATATATATATAAATGTTATTTATTTTAAAGTATATAAATATATACATATATATTTATATTTATACTAGAGATATATTTTGTTATACACAAAATATATATCTTTATATACTTAAAATATACATAGTACTATATAATATAAATATAATAATAATATTATATGTATTATGTATATATATATATATGTATATATAATTAAAGGAATTAAATAAAACAAAAAATGGAAAGAAGAAAAAAAAGAAACAGAATCGGGATTCCCCGATTCTGCCTTCCCAAGTGAGACCGCCCCCGTCAGCGGCCGCCGGAGAAGGAAAGGGAGAGAGGAGAAGAGAAAACCGTCGCTGGCAAAGGAAGAAGAGAGGGAATCGACCGACGGCGGAAGGAAAGAAAATCGAAACGGAAAATCGAAGGAAAAACCCGACGGAAGCCGAGAAGGAAGAAAACCAGATCTGGCTGTGCCGGCCAAATCGGCCATCGCCACCACAGTCGAAGCATCGACGGAAGGAGAGGAAAGGGATGGAGGCCATCGGAGAGGCTGGAAACGACGGAGGAAGGCCGACGGAGGAGGGGAAGAAACCGAGGCAAAATTGAGTAGATCCGCCGCCGTGCCTCCGATTCAGGCCAAGTTGAGACCACCGATGAGTTCGCCTCGACGCCGGCCAGCTGCTGAGCCACCGAGCCACCGGAGGTGAACCGGCGACGAGGGGAGGAGACCGGTCTGGAACCGGTCTAAGCCAGAAAAGAAAAAAAAAGAAAAGAAAAGAAAAAGGAAAAAAAGGAAAAGAAAAGAAAAAGGAAAAAGAAAGAAAAAGAAGATAGAGAAAGAGAAAAAGAGGAATTTCGGGTATTTGGAAATTTCTCGAGAATTCAAAAATTATGGGAAATCTCGAGAATTACGGGAATCGGTAAGAAATCCCGAAAAGTATTAAATTATTTAAATATTTTAATTATTTAAATAATTATGGAAAAAAATTCTAAATTTTGGAATTTAATTTCCAAAAGATATCCTCGATGACCGAGCTGATGGAATCGAGCGAGGTGAACACAGGTGCGACCTTCGAGAGGCAGTCGCCGACCCGAAACAGGTAAGGGAGACATGTGCTACCTGTAAGGATATTCGGCCATGTTTTTAAATTGCATTTAATTTTTAAATGCTATCGATAATTATCGGTTTATAATGTGGCGATTTATCGGTTTTAAATTGTGGTGAAATACCAGTTGAAAAATATACACTGTATTTTCGGTGCAGGAGGCTAGCCAAATCGGCAGCCGCTATACTGCCGAAAAATTATCGAAAAACTACTGAAATTTACCGAAAATCACTGAAAATTATAATAAATGATTTGATTTCACGTGAAACGATTTTCAAGTACGAAAATCGAGAAATTAAGTAAATTTCATAAAACATGAATATAATGATATTTGATTTTAAAATATTCATGTTTTCGAGAATGGTGAAAAGAAAATCACTGAAAATTCACCCTGTAGGTGATATTTCACGTGAAACGAGATGAAAATAAAAAAAAAGATTGAAGTGAATATTTTTATAAATATTCTTAAATATTCAATTGATTTTACATAAAACCTTTATGGTTTTAATTATGGAAATAAATAATTTTGAAAATTCCATAAAGGTTAAGAAATGATGGGAAACCATGATTTCGAGACTAGAGGTCTCTACAAGTGTTTCTAGAAGAAAAACATCGTTAAGGGATTTTGAATTTGGAAAGTAAATAATTTATTTTTACATAAATTATGAAAATATTTGATTTGAATCCCGATTTCTTTGAAAACCATGTTTTGGATAAAAAGCACGGGAAAACGTGCATATGTGTTTTACGGTGGAAAAAGACAGTTTTGCCCTTCTATTTTTACAGTGATGATTTTGCAAATTGTTTTCACCGTATGGAAAACATAATTTATGCCTTTATGAAATAATTTGAAAAATATTATTTATTTTATAAATTTCATAAAGGTGATTATATTTACATGTGAGCCTTATGGATATTTGATTTACGGTGTTTAAAATCCATAAAGGCTAAGGTATGGTTTTTATACTGTTTTGAGACTTAGGCTCCGAGCTTCATGCATCATACTATACTGTTACTGTCACGTGGCTGATTGACCAGCTAGTCATCAGCGTCCCGGATTGTCGCCTAGCAAGCGTACACCGAGGACATACTATAGATCATGGCCATAGATCTCATTACTGTTACTGTGTCCCTAGTGGACGAGATAGCATGATTTACTTATAAGGTGTTGCCTAGTCTCACTTATTGCTTACTGCTTACTGTTCACTGTTTACTGAAAGGATTTACGGAATCCTATTTACTGTACTGTTTACTGTACTGAACTACTGTACTGTTTACTGATGAAAAACCGTACCAAAACACTGTTTACTGAACTGTACTGTTTACTGAAGTGGTAGCCATTGAATACTGTTACTGAAGAAAAAGCCACCAAAATACTGTTTACTGAACTGCACTGTATACTGAAATGGTAGCCATTGATTACTGTTTTACTGAACTGAAAGCTATCATTTACTGTTTACTGAACTGAAAGCTACCGTATACTATTTACTGAATTGGTACTACTATTTACTGTTACTGACTGAACCGTATCGAGATACTGTTTTACTGAATACTGAATACTGAATATACTGTTTTACTGAACTGTACGATAAGGTTACTGATTTGAAAAGAGAAATAAATGTTTATTTTAAAAGAATAACATAAGAATTATTTCTAAGAAAGAAATAATCGAAGAAGTAACTATCCAATGATTGGATATTTACAAATCACTGTACTGTCACGTGTTTTTACTGTACTAAAGAGAAGAGAAGTAAACCACTGTTTTACTACTGAACTATCACGTGTTTTAAAGTATACTGAAGTGAAAAGAAATAAGTGGTTTACTCTGTGGAAAAAACGAAAATTATATTGTTTTGAAAACAAAGAAATTAGTATTCTCTACAGTTGCTTCTAAGTTCCGAAACAAGTATGGTATTCTAAAATATCTACCTTATTCTATCTGGATCCCTAGCCGACTGTAGTATCCTTCCTACATGTGAGCCTAGAGCCAGTTAGGAAGATTTTAATGAAAAAGAATAAAAATTATTTTCAGCATATAGATAGCTGAATATCAAGTGTAGCATATAACTCTTTTACTGAGCCGTGGTTTGCTCACTCCCTAATTTTAACATTTCAGGTTTTGATGATGGTGAGATCCAATATTTGTGGATTACGGCTGCACATAGTAAACAATGTGACAGACCGACTAAGATATATGAGGTACGATCATTTATTTTCAGTATTTAGACATGTATACAGTACTACATTTTTGTAAATAAGATATGGGATGTGTATTATATTAAC
Organism: Heritiera littoralis; assembly: GCA_031772115.1. NCBI lineage: Eukaryota > Viridiplantae > Streptophyta > Magnoliopsida > Malvales > Malvaceae > Heritiera > Heritiera littoralis. Next base: position 9,017,068 of record JAPDPK010000013.1, on the reverse strand, counting down.
AATGTTATATTAAATATATTTAACATTAAGTGCAAGTGAAGTATCGCAGACAGCCCAACCAAATAAATGGTGTAAAATTAAGGTGAAAAATGTGGTAATGGGTCGTTACAATATCTCTTAATCACTCATACTATCCCGTGGAGTGGAAAATAAAGGGATGAGTGAAACGTGCTCAGTAAAGGAATCGTATGCAAGACTGATATAACATAATCTATATGCTCAAAAACGTTAATTATCCTAACAGTTCACTAGGCACTGTAGCTGGAAGGATATTATAGTTGGCTAGGTAATCCAGATAGAGCATGGAAGGTATTTTGAAATACCTGTCTTGTCCGGAAACCTAAAGTGATTCTAGGGAGTAGTTTATAAATTGTTGATATAAAATCATTTAATAACACTTTCATAAATAAATGGTAATAAAACCATTTAATTAAACACTTTAAAACACTTACAGTAACAATAGTAGAGACAGTACAGTAAATAGTTTAACTAGACAATGGTAGTATAAAAATAGTTCAGTAACAGTACTATGGTAGTACAAAAAACAGTGGAAATAAGCTTTAATATAGTAAACATTTCGGTAAAAATAGTAACCATTCAGTGAACAGTTTCACTTTAAGAATTATTTTAGGAAGTACATTCAGTTATGATAGTTCAGTAAACCGTAGCAATTTTCAGTAAACAGTGACAGTTCAATTTTAGTTCAGTAAACATCACAGTAAAGTGAGTAGTTTAGTAATTAATAAGTTTAAGGTCAATAAAAATGTTTATTTTAAAACATTAACAGTTCAGTAAAACACTCTTAGTAACAGTTCGGTAATAGTAAAACAATTCAGTAATGGTACGATAGACAGTTCAGTAAATAGTACGAAAGTAGTTCAGTACAGTAAACACTTGAAGTTCGCAATACAGTAATAGTTCAATAACCATTTCATAATCAGTAATAATTTCCATGAAACATTTTAAATTCAGTAAATAGTAATAACTCGGTACCGTTCAGTAGACAGTAAACAGTAATTCACAATTCTATAAAACAGTGAATAGTCGATGGAGACTAGGCATCACCCTCGGTATATTATGCTATAATCCTCGTAGGGAATATTAATAGTAAACAGTAAGATCTATGGCCATAGTCTATAATATCCTCGGTCGTACATTGATTGGTGTCAATTGGTACACTGAAGACAGGATTAGTGTCAACAGCTTCACATAGTAACAGTGTCACGACCTGAAGGCCAGTGACGTCCACTTAACACTTACTTTATTGCTTATGAAACTTACGAACCAAATTTTTCTTTTTCTACTTACGGTTTGTATTCGGTGCTTGTGTAGTATCTAAATCAAATTTTATCTTACTAATATTATTTCTCGAGCCATATCACTCTTCTCAAGGTGATTTTTATGATTTTAGCCTTATCTTTACTATTCCAAAAGAAACGGGTCGAAAACCTCCCCTTTGTATTTTATCAATTTCCCTAGTAAAATCACTTGCATAAGATACATTTTTAAACTTCATAATACAGCCAGCTATTGTTTCCCACAATTCACACAATCATGCATCTCATACTTTTCAAGAATTTAACCATTAATAAGTCCACATCTAGCAATTTTACATCATTCCAAATGTACATCTTAACCCGGATCGGACTCGATAATCACTTAGACTCACATAATGATCTAGTACGATCCAAAGCTACATCCCATATTCCTTCCTAGTACTGTGAAATTAAAGTTCGTATAGCTATCAAACTGATATACAAAGAGTATACCTCAAAAACACAAAAGCTAGGCCCGGAGAACGTAGGCGAGTACCACTACTAGGTACAGTTCCCGGGAGCCTATACGAAGCCTGAGCCGGATATCAACTCGTAGGATCTGCAGATGTTAAATTTAAGGGGTGAGCAAATCTACGGCTCAGTAAGTAGCTTAAATAAGTATATACTAGGCTCAAATCGTAAAATACGATCATACATGCATGAACTCTATAAAACAGCATGTATGCATTCCGTTGAGATTAGCTACTAGCTGTATGTACAATAGAATTCATAAGGTCATTCATGCCTTTATTCATTTCTTTAATTCACACAATATATTCACACAATATCATTCTCTTTGTCACTTTTTCTAGATATAGTTAAGTATGAAAAACACAACCAATTCAAGTAACATATGGTTCTATAGCACAATGTAAGTATAATTCAACCATTATTCACATTGTCTGTCTTATACATATAAGATCTATTTCATCTAATAATATTCATCACATTCACAGATCACAATCATTTATTCATTGTCTCAATAACTTATGATTTCTCATATTTCATCAATACACGTGTAGCCCTTAGCTCTCAAAAGATTCTAAAGGTGGCTCCTATAGTTTCCGAAGAATCTATGTAGCACGTAGGTCCCTTGAGTTCTCTAGAGGTGGCTCACACGGTACAAAGGTTCAAGTTTTACTCAAGTTTGCTTTTATGGCTTATGTTTTCGATGGTTCATCAATACACATGTAGCACTTAGCTCTCAAAGGATTCTAGAGGTGGCTCCCATAGTTTCCGAAGAATCTATGCAGCAAGTAGGTCCTTGAGTTCTCTAGAGGTGGCCACACGGTAGAAAGATCGAGTCTTTACTTGGGTTGGCCTTTATGACACATACTTTCTAGTGATTCATCGGAACTCGTGTAGCACTTAGCTCTCAAAGGACTCTAAAGGTGGCTCCCACAGTTTTCGAAGAACTTGCGTAGCACGTAGTTCCTTTGAGTTCTCTAAAGGTGGCTCACACGGTACAAAGATCGAGTCTTTACTCGGGTTGGCCTTTTTCCTAGTTTTCGACAAACACGACTAGGTACTAATTGAGGTCTATGAACTCAACATTGGGAGCTCTATATACCACACACAAATCGCATATACGTTCTCAAATTACCACAATATGTTAACATGCTCACTCGGTGTGACTTAATTAATTCATGTGCATTCCTCATAATGCAAGCACCAAAATTATACAATTTATATGCTTATTAAACACAAACAAACCATAATGCATAGCACGCAAGTCACAAGCAATATTCCTTTCCAAACAACTATTATTCACGATCACATTATGTCTAATTTGTATTTTACCGTACTTACTCTTATAGTCTTACCCGTAGTATTCCGCCAAACTTAATGTGAATTTAGATAAGTATTTTAATAAGAATTTATTCATCTCTTACGAGATGATACTAGCAAGACTTATTTAACCCACTTACCTCGAGGTTTAATCGTTTCTTCCCGACCTTTTGGAGTCCGAAATCAAATCCTTAACCGTTCCGATTCACTACACATAATTCATTAACATTTCGATAAGTTTTCATCATTATGCTTAATTACTGTTAGCTTTAAATTGACAAGTATTTTGAAATGACAAAATTCAAGTAAGCTTAAAAAAATGATTTTTCTCTAAGTAAATTTGCTTTGAATAAGCTCAATGATAGAAAATATTTTAAACAAGTTTTGGATTGTGATTTCAACTGAAAAAGTCAGTAAAAACTTTTAAGAAAAGGGCTAGAAGTTTTTGAACTGACTTAGAATCACAAACAACCATAAACTATCTCAAATTACAGTTGAAAGAAGTGCAGGAAGGCATTTTGGTTAAAAGGGATCGATCCCTACTGTAAAGGGATTGATCCCATTTTGGCAGTAAGGTGGACAAGCACCAGGAACAGCTGGAATAGCTTCTGGATAAAAAGGATCGATCCCTTTTTCAAAGGGATCGATCCCTTTGCACGAGACCTGACAGTAACGGCTAGTTTTTTATGGTTTCAACGGGAGGATTTGCATTAAATGCTTCACCAACTGTTCTATCCGTTTGGTGGGTTATAAATAGAGGTATTTATGAAGTTTGAAGGTAGAACAAGCATCCCAAAGTATTCAAGCTTCAAGAGAGAAACTGAAATCTGAAAATCTTTATTGTAACTCCATTTTGTGAGATTGTTTTTTGTGTTCTTCACCCATCCACTGAAAAAATCAGATATTCAAAGGGGTGAGCTATCCTTGTAAGGTCTGATATTGTAAAGTGTGGGAATACAACAAGGGTAGAGGATTAGAGGGAGATTTCTAAAGTCTCAAGAGAAATTGTAAAAGGTCTTGCCACAACTTCAAGTGGTTTGTAAGCATTCTCAAGGAAGAGGTGAATCAAAACCTTGACAAGGAGTTCATGGAGAGAGGACGTAGGCAAGAGATTGGCTGAACCTCTATAAAACTTGTGTTTGCTTCTCTTTCCCTTACTCTTATTTACTGCATTTATTTCATTGTTGTTTATTTGACTTTGATTGTGCATTAAGAGTTAAGAAAATTAGAAATAACTAGAAAAACCGATTCACCCCCCCTCTCGGTAGAACCAACAATTGGTATCAGAGCTTGGGCTCGAGATTGACTTAGATTAACATCTATCGAGTATAAACGATCACTAATGGCTCAAACTAGTTTGTCTACACCCTTGGTAGGAGAGGGACACTCTACGGTTAGACCTCCACTATTTAATGGTGAAAACTATGCTTATTGGAAGACTATAATGATGCTATTTATTCAAGCTAATGATTATGAAGTATGGAGAGTTATTGTTAAAGGTCCCCTCATCCCTATTAAGAAAGTAGATGGGACGGATGTGCCTAAGAAAGAAGACGAATGGGATACTAATGATATTAGGATGGCACAACTTAATGCTAAAGCAATGCACACACACTCTTTTGTGCATTAGGACCAAATGAGTATAATCGAGTGTCACAATGTGAGAATGCTAAACAAGTTTGGGATAAACTAGCTATCACACATGAGGGAACCACACAAGTCAAAGAAACCAAAGTAGGCATGCTCACACAAGACTATGAACTATTTAGAATTAAGAATGATGAGTCAATTAGTGACATGTTTACTAGGTTTACGGACATAATAAATGGTCTTAAAGCTTTAGGGAAGACGTACTCTAATGTAGAGATGGTGAAAAAGATTCTCAATAGCTTACCCAAATCATGGGAAGCTAAAGTCACTGCTATTGAGGAATCCAAGGACCCTCATACACTATCATTAGATGAACTTATAGGATCCTTGCTCACTTATGAGATGAAAATTAAGAGAAATCAAGATCCCCCAAAGAAAGTTGGAGTAGCACTAAAATCCACCACAAGTGAGGAATCAAAAGATGATCATGATGTAAGTGGTGATGAAGAAGATTTAGAAATGGCCATGTTCGCCAAGAGCTTCAATAAATTCATGAGGATGAGAGCTAGTGGAAACTCTAGGAGACCCCCTAGGAGAGAGTTAAATAGAGGTGAAACTAGTAGGAAAGATAAGGACCAAATTATATGTTATGAATGCAAAAAACCTGGCCATATTAAATTTGATTGTCCTTTGTATAGGAAGCAAAATGAAAAGAAACAAAAGAAGAAAGCAATGGTGGCTACTTGGAGTGATAGTGACTCCTCCGGTGAAGAGAATGTGGAAGATGAAGTAGCTAACCTTTGCTTCATGGCTTTTGAAGATGAGAAGGTAACTTCTAACTTGCTAGATACTCATGAATACACTTTTGATGAATTACAAGATGCATTTGATGAATTGGCAAATGAATTTGAATGCATGAACTTGCAATATAAGAAAATGATCTCTAAGTTGAAAAAGGAAAATGAAATGCTTGTGAATGTTAAGTTAGAATGTGAGAAGAAATTAGAAAATGCTAATCTAGAAATTGAAGAATTAAATAAGAAGAACACTAATTTGCATAACTCCTTTTCTAGATTTTACATGGGTCAACAAAAACTTGATCAAATGCTAGAAACTCAAAGAGCATTCTTTGATAGAGAAGGGTTAGGCTATAATGCATCTAACAAAGAGACTCATCTTAAAAACTTCCTAGTTAAAGATAGAAAATTTGCTTTGTGCCCATTATGTAACAAACTAGGACATTCTTCACAAGCATGCACATCTAGGAAGACCATAATTAGAGGAAAAATGGCTATCAAGATTTGGGTGCCTAAACATGTTTTGAATTCAAATGATGAGTCTTTAAAGTTGAAATGGATCCCTAAAGGATCAAAAATTATTGATACTAACTCTCAAGGACCCAAGAAAATTTGGGTACCTAAGATGAAAGCTTGATGTGTTTGTAGGAGGAAGAGTATTGCTACAAGGCTAAGTCCAAGGAGCATTGGTACCTTGATAATGGATGCTCTAGACACATGACGGGAGACAAGAACCAATTCAAGTACTTAAAGCATAAAAGTGGTGGAGAGGTCACGTTTGGAGACAACTCCAAAGGACAAATTGAAGGAATTGGCTCCATTGGTAACTCTTCCTCAACCATTGAAAATGTTTTGTATGTTAGAGGCTTGAAACATAACTTGCTTAGTATTAGTCAATTGTGTGATAAAGGATTTAACGTTATGTTTGATGATTTGTGTTGCAATGTTGTTAATGCCAAATCTAATCAAATTGTGTTTATTGGACATAGACAAGGAAATATTTATATTGTGGATTTAAATGAACTTAATAGCAAAAATGTATGCTTTATGGCTACTAGAGAAGATGAACCTTGGTTATGGCATAGAAGACTAGGCCATGCTAGCATGCATGTTTTGTCTAAGTTAGCCAAAAGAGACTTAGTAGTAGGATTGCCTAAGCTTCAATTTGAAAATGACAAAGTTTGTGAGGCATGTGTAAGAGGAAAACACAAAAGAATTTCATTTAAACCTAAGAAGTGTGTCACTACTTCTAGATCACTTTAACTTCTTCACTTAGATCTTTTTGGACCAACTAGGACAACTAGTTTAGGAGGTAAACACTATGGATTTGTGATAGTTGATGATTACACTAGGTTTACTTGGGTGTTCTTTTTAAGTGTTAAAAATGAGGCTTTAGAAAAATTCACTGTTTTCTCAAAACTTGTTCAAAATGAAAAAGGTTACTCTATTTCAAGTATTAGAAGTAATCATGGAAAAGAATTTGAAAATCTTGGTTTTGATATATTTTGCAATGAAAATGGTATTAGCCACAATTTTTCAGCTCCTAGAACTCCTCAACAAAATGGGGTAGTTGAAAGGAGAAATAGAACCTTAGAAGAAATGGCTAGAACCATGCTTTGTGAAAATAACTTACCTAAATATTTTTGGGCTGAAGCAGTAAACACTTCTTGCTATGTTATAAATAGAGCTATGGTAAGGCCTATTTTAAAGAAAACCCCCTATGAGCTTTATAAAGGAAAAAGACCTAACATAAGTTATTTTCACCCATTTGGATGTAAATGTTTTGTTTTGAACAATGGTAAAGATAATTTAGGAAAATTTGATGCTAAAAGTGATGAAGGTATTTTTCTTGGCTATTCTCTAAATTCTAAGGCCTATAGAGTTTTCAATAAAAGAACATTTGTGGTAGAAGAGTCAATACATGTAATCTTTGATGAATCAAATATCACTAGTAGAACCAATCTTGATGATGAAGTAGAGATCTTTGATGAACCTATAGTTGATCCATCTCAAGATAAGAATGTTAGAGAACAATTAGAAGATCTTGCTATTAACAAAAATGAGGAGTCCATGGAACAAGAAATAATTGAGAAGGAATCTAAGTGTCCTAGAGAACTTGAATATGTGAAAGATAATGATATTGTTTGAGATCCTACCATTGGAGTTAGGACTAGGTCAACCTATAGAAACATATGTCAACATGTAGCCTTTGTGTCACAATTTGAGCCAAAGAAAGTGGATGAGGCTTTGAATGATGAAAATTGGACTATGGCCATGCAAGAAGAATTAAATCAATTTGAAAGAAGCAAAGTGTGGACATTAGTAGAAAGACCTAATGATTATCCCATCATTGGAACCAAATGGATATTCAAGAATAAGATGGATGAAAATAGCATTATTGTTAGAAACAAGGCTAGGTTAGTGGCTCAAGGTTATAGACAAGAAGAAGGAATAGACTATGATGAAACCTATGCTCCGGTAGCTAGATTAGAAGCCATTAGGATGCTACTTGCTTTTGCATGCTATAAGGATTTTAAGTTATATCAAATGGATGTGAAAAGTGCTTTCTTAAATGGTTATATAAATGAAGAGGTTTATGTTGAGCAACCTCCTGATTTTGAAAATCCAAAATTTCCTAACCATGTTTTCAAACTTTCAAAAGCCTTATATGGATTAAAACAAGCTCCTAGAGCTTGGTATGAAAGACTTTCAAAGTTTTTAATCGAAAAGGGTTTTACAAGAGGAAAGGTAGACACAACCTTGTTTATTCAATCTAAGGATCATGACTTATTAGTAGTTCAAATTTATGTAGATGATATCATTTTTGGATTTACAAATGAGTCATTGTGCAAAAATTTCTCTAAACTAATGCAAGGTGAATTTGAAATGAGTATGATGGGAGAATTAACCTTCTTTCTAGGACTTCAAGTTAAACAATGTAAAGAAGGTATTTTCATAAATCAAGCTAAGAACACTAAAGATTTGCTCAAAAGATTTGGAATGGATGAGTCTAAACCTTTCTCTACACCTATGAGCACAAATATTAAGCTTGATAAGGATGAAGGAGGAAAATGTGTAGACACTAAACTATATAGGTCTATGATTGGCTCATTGCTATATTTAACTGCTAGTAGACCCGATATAATGTTTAGTGTATGCTTGTGTGCTAGATTTCAGTCATCACCTAGAGAATCACACCTACAAGCAGTAAAAAGAATCCTTAGATACCTCAAAGACACTTCCTCCTTAGGACTTTGGTATCCTAAAGATTCTACACTTGATCTCCATGCCTATTCCGATGCGGATTTTGGTGGATGCAAAGTGGATAGGAAAAGCACATCAGGAACATGCCAATTCTTAGGAAGTAGGCTTATTTCATGGTTCTCTAAGAAACAAAATAACGTAGCTCAATCCACAACCGAGACTGAATATATAGCTTCCGGTAGTTGCTGTGCTCAAGTTTTGTGGATTAAGCAACAAATGAGAGACTATGGAATAGAAATGAACCAAGTTCCCATTAAGTGTGACAATACTAGTGCTATCAATCTTACAAAAAATCCCATCCAACACTCTAGAACCAAGCACATTGAGATTAGACATCATTTTATACGAGATCATGTGCAAAAAGGGGACATAATTCTGGAGTATGTAGACACTTTACACCAATTAGCTGATATTTTCACAAAGTCCTTGGACAAGGAGAGATTTTGCACTCTTATAGGTGAATTAGGCATTATGAATGCTCCTTGAATTGATTTGATGTTGAATGAATGACTCAAGTTAGTTTGTTATGATTGCAAGAACGAACTTTGGAAAATATACTTACCACTTGCAATTCATGACTTTAATTTGCCATGTTAATGTTCATGATCTTAGCTTTTGAGGTTGAACTGTTGAAATTTGTACGTTTTGATCATGTTAAATGTTCTTCATTAGCTAACACCCACTTTCTGATGTTTAAAACAGGTTCACAATCATGTTCACTTAGTTTGTCGAAGTTGTTCAACATATTCTCACCATTCTTCTGCAATTTTCTGCATTTTCCTGCACTATATCTGCAATTTTTCAAACTCATTTCATGCATCTCAAATGGAAACTATCAGATTTTGCGTTTAAGATGGTAAAAATGCATAAGTTCCATTGTTTTCAAATCATTTTTATGCATCACCAATGAGGCAAGTGACTAAGGAGTCAATACTTCTTCAAATTGGATTGATTCCCGGGTCATTGAGGCCTAAAAATCTGGGTTTTGAATATGAGGGATCGATCCCTTTTTCCATGGGATCGATCTGTTTATTCCCGAATGGTCAGGACTGGTCACTGCCAAAAAGGGATCGATCCGTCCCTCAAAGGGATCGATCCCTCCGTCTCCAGATTCACTTCAAACCCTTGTTAAAATCGGGATTTCCTCTCTTAGCCACTATTCATCTTCCCCATCATCAGAACGCTTTCCCCCTTCTCCATTCCTCTTCACAAAATCTTCAAGATCTACTCCGTTTCTTCACCAAATCACTTCATTTCTTCATCATTCTTCATCTTTTCTCCATCTCTTTCACTTCTCATCATCTTTTCTCACCAAATCCTCAAGACTCTCGATTTCCTCTCTTCCCTCTTGTCTTTGTCACTATTCATGCCCTACATCTAATAGTAAGTATTTCTTACTCATTTTCATCTATTTTTCTTGCATTTCACGTTTATTTACTCATATCTTGTCTACCCATTTGCATATTTTACATCCATTTCTTTTCCATCTAGGTTTTCCACTTATTGGCATTTGTCTCTTTTTCTAGGAATTATACTTAGCATATTTGTAGTTGTTCATCCGAAATTCCTTATTATAATTGTTAAATGCATATTGGGTTGTGGCTCTCCGCTGTTGATTAGATCATATTTCTCACACACATTCACCCACAGTTCCCCAAACCTGTGCCCATCACCTGTTCGACAAAACTCCTCTTAGAAATTTCCCTCATCATTTTTCCTCCACATGGCTCCCAAAGTCAAACATGCTGTCTCTCGAAAAAGATCTCGTCCCTCCTCTTCCTCCGCCTCCGTTCCAACCGCCTTCAATCGCTGCTTTAGGAATGCGGAAGAGAAAAACCGTTACCATGTCCTCTTTGCCCATATGCGCGTCAAGCATTGCCGTCCAATTGACTTCGGTTTTTTGGAATCAATTAACTTTCCCTACTTGGCCAAATTTGACGCCTTCCATTGAACATACTTTCTCAAAATCAACACTCCGGTTCCTTTGAACATCATTCGAGCTTTCTTTTCCAATGCCAAAGTTATATATTCGCCTAATAACCCATGTAAGGCGGTGGGCATTCAATCATTTGTTATGGGTCAGGATGTTGAAATCACTAAAGATTCTCTCTCCCGTGCCTTTCGAATTCCGGAGCATGGTCTTGCACGCGAAAATGTCAATGTCCCATTAGAATTCAATATCGTCAATGACCGTGTGGGTGACCTTCCCGTCTTTGCTCGTCTTCTCCACATCATCATCTCTTGGAATCTTCGCCCATTTGGCACCAAATATTCCCAACTCCGGAGACTTGATCATTTTTGGCTTCATCACATTCACTCCCCTGATGGCGATCGACCGGATCTTCTCCATTTCATTCTCCACGATTGGATCAAGATTGTTCTTGGCAAAGTTCAGACAATTGTCTTCCCACAACCACTTGCCTTCTACCTACTCGACCACGGTATCGACTGTTCGTGTGAGCCTTGCGTCCTTCCTGAGGCAGGCCACATCATCAACCTTGCCACTTTGCATAATCTTGGCTGGTACTCTCGTCAGTAAGGTGATACCATAGTTTGGGAAAAGGCCCATGGTGCTCCAGCATCTCCCAGCCATGATCCGGAAGAAGGCGGCGATGAAGGCGACAACGAAGAGGCAGCTCCTGCCGCAGCCACATCTTCAGCCCCATCCGCCTCGACCTCGGTCTCTCTTGACCAGATCATGCTATCGCTTCAAAACCTCCAGGCCACCGTTACTCAACGCTTTGATCATGTCGACGCTCGCCTTGACACCATGGAGGCTACACAGGCTAGCTTATTTGATGAAGTCCAAGACCTCCGCATGCGGCATGAGGACTTCATGGATCAGTATCATAAGACCTTTCCCAGGCGTTGATTTTGTTCTTTTTATGTAGGGTGTGCATTTACCTTGTTATGCTTAGATGTTTGAACCTCTGTGCTATGGTTGTTGAACTTCACTGTCAGATTTTGTCTTTGTTAGATGTTTGAACCTCTGTGATATGGCATGTTATATATTTCTGGTTATTTTATCATTCTGCCATGGTTTGTCTATGTTCTTCAATATCTCTCATTGACCTATTGCTTTAAATTGACTAACCAACTCTCCATGCTTCTTATTATTGTTGAGGGAGAGTATATCATTTTTTTTTTGCTATGACAAAAAGGGGGAGACTTAATGTAAATTAATCTTGGTACTTAAAGGGGAAGCTAACTTTGAGGGGGAGCAAATATTAAGGGGTAGCATTATTTTCAAAAATTTAAGCAATCTCATTTCCTAAGCAAATTTACCTTAAGTTTTGTCATATCAAAAAGGGGTAGATTGTTAGCTTTAAATTGAAAAGTATTTTGAAATGACAAAATTCAAGTAAGCTTAAAAAAATGATTTTTCTCAAAGTAAATTTGCTTTGAATGAACTTAATGATAGAAAATATTTTAAACAAGTTTTGGATTGTGATTTCAACTGAAAAAGTCAGTAAAAACTCTTAAGAAAAGGGCTAGAAGTTTTTGAACTGACTTAGAATCACAAATAACCGTAAACTATCTCAAATTACAGTTGAAAGAAGTGCAGGAAGGCATTCTGGTTAAAAGGGATCGATCCCTACTGTAAAGGGATCGATCCCATTTTGGCAGTAAGGTGGACAAGCACCAGGAACAGGTGGAATAGCTTCTGGATAAAAAGGATCGATCCCTTTTTCAAAGGGATCGATCCCTTTGCACGAGACCTGACAGTAACGGCTAGTTTTTGGGGTTTCAACGGGAGGATTTGCATTAAATGCTTCACCAGCTGTTCTATCCGTTTGGTGGGTTATAAATAGAGGTATTTATGAAGTTTGGAGGTAGAACAAGCATCCCAAAGTATCAAGCTTCAAGAGAGAAACTGAAATCTGAAAATCTTTATTGTAACTCCATTTTGTGAGATTGTTTTCTGTGTTCTTCACCCATCCACTGAAAAAATCAGATATTCAAAAGGGTAAGCTATCCTTGTAAGGTCTGATATTGTAAAGTGTGGGAATACTACAAGGGTAGAGGATTAGAGGGAGATTTCTAAAGTCTCAAGAGAAATTGTAAAAGGTCTTGCCACACCTTCAAGTGGTTTGTAAGCATTCTCAAGGAAGAGGTGAATCAAAATCTTGACAAGGAGTTCAAGGAGAGAGGACGTAGGCAAGAGATTGACCGAACCTCTATAAAACTTGTGTTTGCTTCTCTTTCCCTTACTCTTATTTACTGCATTTATTTCATTGTTGTTTATTTGACTTTGATTGTGCATTAAGAGTTAAGAAAATTAGAAATAACTAGAAAAACCGATTCACCCCCCTCTCGGTAGAACCAACAATTACGTACTTAAAACAAAGATCTTTAAAACGTTATTAATTTCAATTAACTATTAATCTGAGACTAACTCCTTATCGTCAGTTACGACATACTCATTGGTGTTGATCCTTATGTACATACATATATATATATATATATATATGTTAAAACACATATATGTTTTATGTCTATGTGTATATCCCAATATATATATATATATATATTGTGTGTATATATATATATATATTTTTATGCTCATCCTTTTCTTTTCCATGTCAATATTTATTACGTATAAATATATATTTATATATATATATGTTATTTTAATGACACATAACATATATATATGTCTATATATCTGTGTCCATATCTCTATCACCATTCTCATTCTCTAGCATGTTCATATATTAACCTTGAGTTAATATTATCTATCTTAAATGTGATAACCGCAAATTTCTATTTTTGGAAATTAATATTTAAGAAAATAGGTAAGAGGAAATTAATATTTAAGAAAATTTATTTACGAGATGGGAATATCGTTGAAATTCCCAAAATTGATGAAGCGAAGAAGTGTAGAAAATTTATTTAGATAAAATTGAGGAAATTTAATTTGGATAAATGAAAATCCAAATTAAATAAGAAATAAAAAGGAAAATTAAATTGGAATAAGAAATGAAGAAGGAAATTAAATGAAAATAAAAATAAAGTCAGAGTTACGGAAAATAAGAAAAGGAGGAATTTAATTTGAATAAATGGAAATCCAAATTAAATAAGAAATGAAAATAGGTATAAATAAATTGGATATTAAGAAAATCCAAAATGTAATGAATAAAAATGCAAGTATCTATATATTTATATAATTTTATTATATAAATATATTTTTAAATATATTCTATATGTTTTTATAAAAACATATGTATATATGAAATATGGTATATATTATAAAAAGAATATATACTATATTATATTAAATGAATACATGTATACATTATAAAAATATATTTTTGTATATAGAAATAAATATATAAGTGTATATATATATATACATATGAAATATATATTATTATTTCAAATAAAAGTATATATATATATGAGAAATATATATATATTATTATACATTAAAGTATATGGATATATATATTTTTATATATATTTAATATGGAAAGTATATATATAATTATATTAATAGAATTATATATATTATATATATTATGAAAAAAAATAAAAAAAATAAACAGAAACGGGGTTGGGATATAACCCAACCCCTGTTATTTTCTGTCTTAGGCAACAGAAACAGAAGGGAAACGTGGAGGAGAGGCCGGCCACTGTCGGCCGGCCAACCAAAGGAAGGAGAGGAACAAAGCCACAAGCGATGCGAGGAAGAGGCGACCGGCGACGGACGACGAGGAAAATGAAAAACGGGAAGCGAAACCGACGGAAGCCGGGAAGAAAAAGGAAAAATGGTAGACGGCAGTGCCGGCCGATCCAGGCACCACCACTGCTATCGAAGCATCATCGGAGGGAGAGGAAGAGGATGGAGGCCACCTGAGGAGCGGTGAAAGGCGGAGGAGGGCCGGCGAAGAGGCGGAAGAAACCAAAGGTAAATCGACTCGATCTGCCGCCGTGCCGTCGATCCAAGCCGAATGGAGACCACCAGCGGACTCGCCGTGCCGTTGGCCAGCTAAAGGGCGCCTGAACCGTCGGAGAACCGGTCGCCGGTGAGGAACCAGCGAGGAGGAACACTGACCGGTCTAAGCCGGTCTTACCGGGAAAGGAAGAGGAAAAAGAAAAGAAAAAGAAAAGAAAAAGAAAAAAGAAAAAGAAAAGAAAGAAAGAAAGAAAGAAAAAGAAAAGAGAAAAAGGAAGAAAAAGAGAAAAAAAGAATAATTTCGAAAATTATGGGAAATCCCGAGAATTCGAAAATCCGGGAATTATGAAAATCGGTAAGAAATCCCAAAAAATGTTTAATTATTTAAATAATTTATTTATTTAAATAATTATAGAAAATTCTAAATTTTAGAATTTAATTCTAGAAAATTCCCTCGATGACCGAGACGATGGAATCGGACGAGGTGAACACGGGCGCGACAAACGAGGTGGTTGCCGACCCGGAAAAGGTAAGGGATGCATGTGCAGCACTGTAAGGATATTCAATCTGCATGATTTTGATTATGAAATATTTTATGAAAATATTTATGAAAATATTGCGATGAATGATTGGTTGGAAAATTGTTTTGAAGTACTGGTTGAAATTATACACTGTATTTTCCGTGCAGGAGGTTAGCCAATCGGCAGCCGTTATACTGCCGAAAAATTATTGAAAATTTCTAGAAAATTTCATAAAATCATAATAAATGATTTTCAAAAATTAAAATCGAGAAAATGAATATTTTCATAAAAACATGAATAAAATGAAAGTGATTTTAAAATATTCATGTTTTTGAAAATGGTGATAATGAAATCACCGAAAATTATCTTCGAGAATGGTGATAACGAAATCACTGAAATTTCTTTTGATATGTAAATTACCAGTAATACGAGATGAAAAATGAAAGGAAATAAAGTGAATATTTTTATACATTTCTTAAATATTCACTAAATGGTTTTATAACCTTTATGATTTTAAATTATGAAATTATATATATTTTTATAAATTCCATAAAGGTTTATTGATGATGAAAAATACGGTTTTGAGACTAGATGGCATCCTATCATGCTGATATGTGATATGTAACATGTAATATGTGATATGTGATATGTAGTCCCAGTCGACACCTGATCAGTGATCTGCCGAAGACAATTATAGACTATGGCCATAGATCTGACATGATTATTTATACCCTTCGGGGTCTATAGCATGATATGAGTAACGACCCAGTGGACGGGTTGGGCATGCGTGCCTAAGTCTCCATATATGAGAAATGTTTTATATGATATGTTATATGTTAAATGTAAATGTTTTACATGATATATGATACGTGAAATGAAAATGTTTTATATGATATGTAATACGTGAAATGAAAATAATTTACAGCATTTTACAAAGTGTTTATTTTAGTACTGATTTTAGTACTACGAGATGATTTTCATATGACATGTAATATGAATATGTAATATGTTTTCAAAAAGGAAAAGGAGGAAAGTAAATCTAATATTCTTATTTTAAATTTTAAATTGAATATTAGATTTAAATGATTTATATGTTATACGAAAGAGGTTTAATAGCTTATTTTGCTATTTTAAAGTACTGTACTAATTATGATTGTACAGTAGAACATGAAATGAGTTTTAAAGGAAAATTATGATGATTTAACTAATATTCTTTTCAAAGAAAATATGAATATTAGTTATTTTATTTAAATGCTTTATTTCATAAAAGCATTATTTTGAAAAGAATATGAAAAGGTTATGGAATAAAAAGAAAAAAAAAGGATTTAAATTTCAAAACAAAAATGAAATTTACTCTCTACAGTTGCTTCTAGGTTCCGGGACAAGATAGGTATTTCAAAATACCTACCTTACTCCATCCGGATCCCTAGCCGACTGTAGTATCCTTCCTACATGCGAGCCTAGTGCCTATAGGAAAAATGAAAAAGTTTTTTAGTATATAGATAGCTGAGTATCAAGTGAGGCATATAATTCCCTTACTGAGCCGTGGTTTGCTCACTCCTTAATTTTAACATTTCAGGTTTTCCAAGACTGAGAGTCTGACGCCTAAAGGATTTCGGCTGCTCATTTGGGGATGATGCGACAGCTTGATTTAATTAATAAGATATGATCATTTATTTTTGTATTTAGACTTACAAATTTTGAATTCAATTTTGAATACAATTTCCATCAATTTTCCATAAGTTGGAATTTATGAGAAAGTATGAAAAATTATATATTCATGTTTTATATTTTATTAAAGTGAGAAATTTGATTTTTTATATGATATTAAATATTCAAATTGAATATTTATTTACCTTCTCACTTGATACATGAATATTTACTGCCTGATTTACGGTATGTAAAAATGAGAATAAATACCTTTTTGGAAGTATTACTTGAAATAAATTATGTAATTTAATTAAACTTCTTAAAGGTATTTTTGGGAAAGAGATGAATTTTATACCTTTATGGAACTACATACTGATTTTATTTAATTTAAAATTTCCATAAAGGTGATGATATATAAAATTGTAAGCCTTATGGATAAATGTGAAATATTTCATATTACTGTGTTTAAAATCCATAAAGGCTATGGTACAGTTTTATACTGCTTTGAGACTTAGGCCCCGAGTTTCATGCATTATACCATTACTGTTACTGTCACGTGGCTGATTGACCAGCTAGTCATCAGCGTCCCGGATATCACCTAGCAAGTGTACACCGAGGACATATTATAGATCATGGCCATAGATCTCAGTACTGATACTGTGTCCCTTAGTGGACGAAATAGCATGATTTAATTGTAGGGTGATGCCTAGTCTCACTTACTGATTATTGAAAGGATTTACTAAATCCTGTTTACTGTACTATTACTGTTGACTGTTTACTGAAATGGTAGCCACTGATTACTGTTTTATTGAAATGAAAGCTACCATTTACTATTTACTGAACTGAAAGTTACTGTTTACTGAACTGAAAGCTACTGATTACTATTTACTGAAACGAAATCTACTGATTTCTAATTACTGAACTGAATTGTACAGAACACTGTTTACTGAACTGAATGGGAATTACCGTTATCGAGAAAGAATACTTTGAAAATTATTTCTTAAATAGAAATAATTACTGAAGTATCATCTAGTGATTTGGATATTTATAAGTTACTGTACTGAAAAGACTGTTTACTGAAACTGCTATTTTATCACTGTACTGTCATGTGTTTTGAAATCGGTGTACTAAAGTGAAATAATAAAATGGTTTATACCATTTTTATAATTATGAGAAAAGAGAAGGAATTGTTTTGAAATAAAACAATTTATTTATTACTCTCTATAGTTGCTTTGGGTTTCCGAGACAAGACAGGCATTTCAAAATACCTTCCATTCTCCATCTGGATTTCCCGGCCGACTATAGTATCCTTCCTTTACTGTGCTTAGTACTCTGTTAGGAAATAAATGTTTTACGACATATAGTTTTCATTATATCAAGCAGCATATGACTCATTTACTGAGCATGTGGTTCGCTCACCCCTTATTTTCAAAATTTTCAGATTAATTACGAGGATTATTTGATGGTTTCCTTCGATAAATATAGCTGCAAGTAGACACTGGGACAAAGAGCATTGGAAATTTAAAGGTACAATCACTTCTCTTATATATTCGGACACTTGTATATAGTACTACATTATTGTAAAATAGAAACAGGGGATGTAAAGTGTATGAAACATTGTAAAAATTTTTATATTCCGAATTTATTGAATAAATGTTCACATTTATTACTGTTAAGGATCAAGTGTTAAAGGCATCACAGACAGCCCAACCAGTAAAAATGTGTAAAATACTAGTAATCAATGTGTAAAAATGTACACTCAGACTATTACAAGGACCATTCATTCATTAGGTAATTTTTTGGGCTAACTTAAGTTGCATTTTCATGCCATTTACAGCATAAACTTTGCATTTATTTTCATTTAGGCGTCCTTAGCTAAGTGTTCTGTCCAGATTTTTTTTTAGTTGCTATTTTGGAAGTTGTTTAGGTCAAGTCACATTAAGTTTAGGTCAATTCAAGTGCATTCATATAGTGATTTGAGTATAGGACAAGTTTGGTTAATTTACATAAGCATTTAGTTGCATTTTTAGGTTCATTTAGCATTAAATTTCAATTTTGTCTAGGTTTTATATTCACATTAATTTTATGCATTTAGGTATTGTTTTAGGTACATTTTTGGAGTCATAGGGTAGTATTCATATAGTTCTTTGATTAGGTAAAGTTTAGTTTAATTTCAAGTTCATTCACTTAGGCATTTCCAAGCATTAGTTTAGGAACTTCATGCATTAATTCGTTTTTCTTTCATTTGCATTAGTTTTGATTTAATTTATTTTTTTTACAAGTTCATGCATTTTTATTTTCATTTTAGGATTTTCATGCATATTTTCATTATTTGCATTTTAAACCCATATAATTAGGAAATTACATTTTTACCCTTCTATTTTACTAATTTGCATTTTTGTTTCTTTTCTTTTATAGTTATTTTATTTTCATCATTTCCTTTGAAAGTATTTCTTATTTGCTTTTTAATTTCAATTTATTTTATTTTATTTTGCTTTGTTAGCGTTTGTAGATCACCCTCAACTAAAGTTTCATAATTAGTTAGGATATACCTTAGATAATAGTATCTAGTATTTAGCTAAGCTTCGCACTACCAGTCTCTGTGGGACGATATTTTCAACTCACCTCTGTAGTACTTGAAGACCACGTGCACTTGCGTGTAGATGTCACGACTCGAAGGCCAATGACGTCCACTTAACATATACTTATCGCTTTTGGAAAATTACGAACCAAATTTTTCTTTTTCTATTTCTTTCCTATTTACAGTTTGTATTCGGTGTTACTGCAATATCTAGATCAAATCTTGTCCTATTAATATTATTTCTTGAGCTATGTCATCCTTCTCAAGTGATTCTTATGAATTTAGCCTTATTTACTACTTCAAAAGAAACGGGTCGAAAACCTCCCCTTTGTATTTTATCAATTTCACCAGGTAAAATTTCCTGCATTAAAACACATTTTTAATCTTCACAATATAGGCAGCTGTTGTTTCCCACAATTCACACAATCATGCATCTCAAGAATTAACCATTAATAAGCCCACGTCTAACAGTTTATACATCATTCAAAATGTACATCTGAACTTGGATCAAACTCGATAATCACCTAGACTCACATAATAATCTACTGTGATCCAAAGCTACATCCCATATACTTTCCTAGTACTATGAAATTAAAGTACATGTAACTATCAAGCTGATATACAAGTGGTATACCTCAAAAAATGCAAAAGCGAGGCCTGGAGAACGCAGACAACTACCACTACTAGGTACAGTTCCCGGGAGCCTATACGAAGCTTGAGTCGGCTGTTAACTCATAAGATCTGTAGATGTTTAAATTTAAGGGGTGAGCGAATCCAAGGCTCAGTAAGTAGTTTAAATAAGTACATACTAGGCTCATATCGTAAAACACGATCATACATGTATGAATTCTATAAGATAGCATGTATGCATTGTATTAGAGTTAGCTACCAGTTTGTATGTACACAGATTTCATAAGCTCATTCATGCTTTCCTTCCTTTCTTAAGCTCATGAAGTATCATTCTTTTTATCCCCTTTTTATCGATATGTTTAAGTCTGAAGGAAAACAAACATTCAAATAGCACATAATTCTATAGCATAATGTAAATATAATTCAATCATTATTCACATTCTTTGTCTTATGTATAAGATCATATAATTCAATTATTATTCACATTCTCTGTCTTATGTATAAGACCATTTCATCTACTGATATTCATCACATTCACAAATCACAAACAATTATTTATTGTCACAATAACCTATGATTCCTCATATTTCATCAAAACACGTGTAGCACTTAGCTCTCAAAGGATTCTAGAGGTGGCTCCCATAGTTTTCGACGAACCTATGTAGCACTTAGGTCCATTGAGTTCTCTAGAGGTGGCTCACACGGTACAAAGATCGAGTCTTTACTCAGGTTGGCCTCTTTATGACCTATACTTTCCACTATCACATCGGAACTCGTGTAGCACTTAGTTCTCAAAGGATTCTAGAGGTGGCTCACACAGTACAAAGATCGAGTCTTTACTCAGTTTGGCCTTCATGACATATACTTTCCACTATCTTATCGAAACTCGTGTAGCACTTAGTTCTCAAAGGATTCTAGAGGTGGCTCCCATAGTTTCCGAAGATTCTATGCAGCACGTAGGTCCTTTGAGTTCTCTAGAGGTGGCTCACATAGTACAAAGGTTGAGTCTTTACTCGGTTTGGCCTTTATGACATATTCTTTCCACTATCTTATCGGAACTCTTGTAGCACTTAGTTCTCAAAGGATTCTAGAGGTGGCTCTTATAGTTTCCGAAGAACCAATGTAGCACTTAGGTCCATTGAGTTCTCTAGAGGTGGCTCACACGGTACATAGATCAAGTCTTTCCTCGGTTTGGCCTTTATGACATATACTTTCCATTATCTTATCGGAACTCGTGAAGTACTTAGTTCTCAAAGGATTCTAAAGTGGCTCTCATAGTTTCCGAAGAACCTATGTAGCACTTAGGTCCATTGAGTTCTCTAAAGGTGGCTCACACCGTACAAAGATCAAGTCTTTCCTCGGTTTGGCCTTTATGACATATACTTTCCATTATCTTATCGGAACTCATGTAGCACTTAGTTCTCAAAGGATTCTAGAGGTGGCTCTCATAGTTTCCGAAGATTCTATGTAGCACGTAGGTCCCTTGAGTTCTCTAGAGGTGGCTCACACGGTACAAAGGTCGAGTTCTACTGGGGTCACCTTTTTCCTAGCTTTCGACAAATATGACTAGATACTAATTTAAGTCCAAGACCTCTATTGGGGGCTATACGTACCGCACACAAATCACATATACATTCACAAAGTATCACAACATGCTAACATGCTCCCTTGGTGCGATTTAAATAATTCATATGCATCCCTAAAATGCAAGCACCAAAAAGTATACAATTTAAACATTCAATAACCACGAACAAACTATAACACATAACATGCAAATCACAAGCCAAATTCCTTTCTAAACAACTACTATTCACAATCACATTATGTCCAAATTTGCATTTTATCGTACTTACTCTTATAGTCTTACCCATAGTATTCCACCAACTTGTAGTAAATTTAGATAGGTATTTTTAATAAGGATTTATTCACTCTTACGAGATGATACTAGTAAGGCTTATTTATCCCACTTACCTCGAGGCTTAGTAATCATCTTCCTCAGTCTTCCAAATTTAAGATTTGAGCTCCTACACCGCTACAAGTCACTATACGGTGTTATTTCACTCAAACCATATACTTTGTGGCCTTGAACCAATGATTATATCCTTATTCGTCTCCTTTCCCATTTCGTTTATTTAGCTTCAGAGCTGCAGAAGATAAGTCATACTAGTTCAATTTCAAAATATATACACAGAGTATTCTTAGAATTTTTACTCATTAATAGTTCAATTATCCAAAATTTCACTATTTTACTATATGAGTAGAATTGTTCTCTATAAGAATTTCCGACCTATCAATGCCGTTTTATTTATAACGGAAGATATTGAATTCCGATTAATGCACCGTCATTTTTATATGTAATTTGACTTAATTCCCTATCCAAGAGTATACGGCCCATTTGCTAATTCATTTTATATTGTTCCTCACACTTTCCATAAATTCAGCCAGATTTTGACCCATTTGGCAGGATGATTTTCTGACCTTTGTGTATTGAAAATTATATTTCTGACTGTAGAGATATCCAAAAAATTATGAATCTAAGACCATATGAATCATAACCCAATTCCCTATTCAGAATAGTGAGTTTCATAATTTTATTATTTCTGAATTATTTTTAATAATCCTGTTTCCAAGTACATTCTGGCAGATTGTCTACTAACCTTTATGTACAAATTGGGCCATATCTCAAGATTGGTTTATCCAAATTGTGTATACTCAACACCATATTATTCTTAACTCATTTAACTTTCTAGAAACATAAAGTTTGCAGCTAAATGCAATCTGTGCTAATTTCTAAAAATTTTCAAAGTTGACATAGAGTATCTCGCCTACTGCACTGAGTGCCCTGTGTTCAACTGCCTATATCTTAGGCTACACAACTCCAAATTAGGCAATTCCAAAACTTCATTTTTCCTAACTCATAAAGCCACATGTCATAATTTTTTTCAGAATTTATTCCTTTCTAAAACCCCCAAACTGAATTTTTTAAATACGCAGCTCGGACAGACAGTTTTCCAGCAGAATTGAAATATACATTTAGCACTTTGTTTCTCTTCTTTTCTCAACTCTAACCTTATGAATATTTTCTATTTACTTAGCATATTCATCAAACACCTTTAATTCATAAAATTCATCACAAACATCAGCCAAACCCAAACTGATCATCACCCCTGTTGACGCCATTTCAATTTTAACAAAAATTCATCACTCCAGCTATGATTCAATTCAAGTTCTAAACTAATTTCTTTCATTAATTTTCCACTAATTTCTACCTTAACAACATTAAAATCAACAGTATTCTTTCATTTTCTTCCCCCATAACCGAACATATCTTGGCTGCCAAACACATCTTTATTTTAGATTTAAAACTTCTCATACACTCTTCATGCATATTTAGATCAAATACTATAGCTAAAGTTTAAAGAAAACATAATCTCTTCTCACCTTGCTCTCTAACTGATTGTTTCAGCAACCCATAACCAGCCCCCATGTTGATTTTCTGTCCAAATACTTCCAGCTTTGGTCGGCTCTTGAAATGAAAAAATAAAGTTTATTAAGTTGGTTTGATGATTTGGTAGGGAGAAGTAGTGAGTTTGCTAAGAAAAGGAAGGAAACATAAGGAGTTTTAGAAGAAATGAGGATGAATCGTGAAGCAGCAGGAAAAGAGGCGATGATGAAGATAAATTTTGCTGGGTTTTGGTCTCTTTTAACATATTTTATAATTATCCCAACCAATGAAAATTTAACACATGTTAATATTACACAATCCCCCTTCAAAATCTTTATATTTACACTTTTACCACAAGATACTTTATTTCTTCTAAATTTTCAGATTTTTCTAAATTTTCATTTAATTAAATTTAATTTATTTTATTATATTCTCTACATGTAATATATATACTTAGACTTCAAATCTTAATTATAAAAATATATACATACACATGTCTATATATATGTATTATATATATATATATTTTCATGTCTAATATACTTTTAGTGTAGGTATGTGTATACATATGAATTCTTCAATTTATTTTAATTATTTAATATTCATGTAGACTACACTTCCTTTAGTATACTTGTATCCTTTGTTTTATCAAAACAAATAGACATATGTATTTTGCGGAATATATGCATCTTGTTAGTTCTTATATAATTCTTGAACTTAGTTATAAGATTTTCTAAATGACACAAAGGTATAAATTATTTATTTTCTAATTTATCTCAAGGTTTTAATCCTTTATTGCTAAATTTACTATACTTGTAACTTCATTCTTATTACTTGAAATAATGAAAATTACAAGGTGCATCATAGTACCAAGCTTATTCTATGTCTCTTATTTATTCACTAATATGGTACAAAGTTCGTAGTTTTTACATCCTCTCCGCCTTAAGAAATTTGGTCCTCCAAATTTTCCGTGTCTATCTGGAATAGGTGTGGGTACTTTTCTTTCATTAAGCTTTCCAACTCCTATGTGGCTTCCTCTGAAGAGTGGTGCTGCAAAATTACTTTGACTAAAGGTATTGTCTTAGACCTCAATATCTTATCTTTCTTGTCTAAGATCCGAATAGGTCTCTCGACATAGCTTAAGTCCTCCCTGATCTCCAACGGTTCATACTCAATGACATGGGATGGGTCCAGATGGTATTTCCTTAGCATTGACACATGAAAAACGTTATACACACCCAATAGCTCTGGTGGTAATGCTGGTCGGTATGCTACGTCACCAATCCTCTCCAATATCTCAAACGGACCAATGTATCGAGAGCTTAACTTCCCTTTCTTGCCAAATCAGTATGCCTTTAGACGGAGAGGTTTTCAAAAACACTTTATCACCCACTTGAAACTCTAAAGGTCTCCTCCGACAGTCGGCATAACTTTTCCGTCTAATTTGGGCTATCCTCAATCTATCACATATCAATCTCACATCTTCGGAAGCTTTCTCTACAATCTCCGGAGTGAATATCTTTCTTCGTATAAGTCTAATGGGACACTTTGCACACATTCTAATACATCTTCGTGTCCCCCGTGTGCATCGTGTACCTGGAATTGTGTGCCTCTTTCATTATTTATCTTTTTAGGACCTCACTATCTAGAATGCACTCATAAGTATAGAACTATCCAAGATGCCTGCCACCGCGATAATCATCTATCTCAAATCACCTCAACATGATTTCCATATTATGCTAAATACATTCGTCACATGTTATATCAACAAAGTCAATAATTTACATCTTGTATCTACGTTTCTTATGCACTACACAAGTTAATATGCGCTCATTAGTCAATAGGAGCACACAATATTTATAAACATGTACTTTTACATAAGCATCCTACATAGTAAAAACCACAAAATGTCGTAATTCACTATTTTCTCAATCTTGTTACCACAACAATAATCAAATTAACAATTCTCCATGGCCTCAATGAACCTGTCACACATCAATTAACCATCTCTAAAAAATACTTCAAGACATAAAAGTCACCTTGCAATGATCATTATACTCGGTGAATCACGACACTCCTCATGCATATCACAAATACTGTTTTCAAGACCTCATTATCGTAGTGTCATAGAGTAACTAACCTATGTAGCCTATTTTCACAAGGTCACACTCCAAGTTTTTCCCACTTAATTTACTCGATGAGTCGTAATTCACTTTTCCAAAAGAAAGTAGTTCACCACAGGCACCCCACGTTCCATAATCATTGATTTCACTCATGATCAGGTTTTCCACTTTCTTAGAGACAATTCATTTGCACCAGCCATTGCATAGTATGATAAAATCATACGCGTCAATTCTAGTCCATCCCCACATGAGTATTTCACTTCCTCAACGATCCACATAATAGCATAATCTTAACTCTTACCTTTGCAATACACAAATGTATATGTATACAATTACATAAGTAAATGTACTCTTAGTGTATAAGACATCACAAGCATAATTCTTACTTTCATCATCTCAATCTCAAATCAATCTTATAAATTGGCTCATCCAATAAGTCATTAATCATAGGTAGCAGTTATTTATTCTTAACTGTTGCCTGATTTAACTGCTTATAATCTATATACAATTTCAAGCTATCGTCTATCTTTTTCACTACCAATACCGGAGCCTTTATGGTGATACCCTTGGGTGTGTAAAACCCTTCTCTAGCAACTCTCGTAGCTGCTTTTTAAGTTATTCCTGCATTGATCAATGTCCTCCCAACATATGAGGGAGCTTTTCTCTATCATGCTCTCTATCTCATATCATATTAAAGTCTTGTAATTTGAAGAATAGTTTTCCATATTATCACTTATCTTAAAGATCGTATCGTTCTTATATCAATTTCAAAGCTTAATACTCAATAGGTCCACCGAATTGGACATATCTCATTAGATCACACATTGTGACCTTTTATCCTCTTATAATTTAGAAACTATCAAATTGAGTTAAGACCAATGCCAAGACATGATGGTCTCTAATTTCTTATTTCACATAATCTTAACTTCTACATCAATTTATTATCTTACACGACATGCTCTAATGATCTCAAATTTCCATTTAAAGACCTCTTTATAACACGTTGCGTTCATTTTGACTCTAATAGTGAGAAATCTGAAGAGCCTTGTAGGTTCTGAATCCACATAGTTCAAAATCATAAGGTTTAATTCATTAGACTCTCAAGGTCCATGTAATTCAAAGAGACAAATTTCAATAGTCAAATAATTTGAAATTCATGTAGTCTCCAATTCACATATTTTCTAAATCACATTGTTTTCTGAAGGCCATACACTTCTCAACATATACAAGATCTTGAACGTCTCTTAAATCCATAAGGAAGTTAGATAAATTTTTTTTTGTCCATCAAATCAACAAATCAGTATTTAAATCATTTTAATATCCAAATCATGTCACATTCAGTTTAATGGATACAGTCACATCCAATAGAATCATGCATGATACAGTATTCCCAGAGGGAAAATCAATAACGAGCGACTATCATCCACAGTCATAGTTTGCACGGGTCAGGTGCTCACTATGAAAACAGTGGGTTTGACCATATTCCCACAGTCATAAATCTGCGGACTTGATCAGGATCTCGTAGTCATATACACTCAGTATGCATGATCACTAAGGAGTAACTGTCTCAAAACATTTTCATAAATCATATAAAAGGATGATTATTAAATTTGGAAGCAATAAAACTCATTAAAAACTCATTGAAAACTTTAAATATACCAATAACTTGTTGGTACATAAATAAATAATAAATCGTTTACGTAAAAATAATTAAAATATCATTTATGCTATTTAAAAACATATTAAGACTTTATGCAAATTAAAACAATTAGAACATCATATGCATTTGGAATAAATCTATATTTTATGCAATTTAAAACATTTCATGTAAATCATTTCATGTGAATCATTCAATGTAACTCTCATACATGTCCCTTATTTATTTCAATGCTTGATCACATATAAATACTATTCTTAGGGGGGCACTATCATAACACAAATTTATATCTCAACACAATCCCCATGTATCCAAGCTTCATTCTACAATTCCCATAGTCTCTTATCCTGACCTTAACGTAATTTTTTTTTCCATCAAAATTCTCATAGTAGACATAAGTTCTCACAATTCCATATTAATCATGTCTTGTATAATTATTTTATTAACTTCAAAACAGAACATATCTCTATCAACCATTCTTGATCATTTAATAACTATCTCAATAATAATTCCACATATTACTTACATTAGTCATTTAGAAATTCAATCACATATTCCAATCAATCATCAATTTTCTATGCAAAATGAACATTTCTATACATATTGTTACCATACTGTTATGCCTTTCTATCAAAGTCAAATCTTGACAATCAATCATTCCACCCATTCATATCAATCACAATGCCTATACTGTTCGTTAACACTCCTCTTGAAAACATCTCCAAAAATCCACTTCCTATCTCACATGGTGGACAAATTCAAACTCTTAATGGTCAAATCCAGTAAACTTGGTCGAATAATATTTTATGGAGGCTCACTAAGAATGCCTAATCTCCCAAAATTCATATAGGCTATTGTGCCTTTTCTAATCTCATTGTACATTATAACACCTTATAGGCTATTGTGTTTACTTATTGAGACTCCAAATCATTCACAATTTAGCAATCCTCTTTACCTTGTTATCATTTAATTTCGATGCAAAACACATGCAATTATAACAGTTTTCTGCACTTATTGCTCATTTAACATTCAGGCATTGAACGTACTATAGGTGACTATCCAATCTATACCCAAAATGAAACCAATGTCACAAAAGTGCAACAATATCTGATCTACTATTTGGCTTTTTTATTTCTGACCTTCACTTTACACTGATGATAAGCACTTTCTTTCATCTAAGACTTCCTTGAAAGGAGTGCTAGTATGCAATAACTGACTTAAAGTTTCTAACTTTATATATAGCCTACTACATGTCCAGCATATAAGGGTAATGGAGTCGATGGTTGCATCGTCGACCTCCGAGGTGGCCTTTCGGGCCCACCTTTACGTCCAATCCTCCTCATTCTAATTCGAGTTAAAAACGAACTATACTAAGAGTAGATCGATCTCAGTATAAGTCAATAAATGAGTTATTTCCAAACATAAATTTCACAGTACATGGGATATAACACTACAGACGGTCTAAACTACACTAACACGTACAAGACAAACTAGGCTCTGATACCATTAAATCTGTCATGACCCGAAGGCCAATAACGTCCACTTAACATATACTTATCGCTTTTGGAAAATTACGAACCAAATTTTTTTTCTATTTCTTTCCTATTTACGGTTTGTATTCGATGTTAGTGCAATATCTAGATCAAATCTTGTCCTATTAATATTATTTCTTGAGCTATGTCATCCTTCTCAAGTGATTCTTATGAATTTAGCCTTATTTACTATTTCAAAAGAAACGGGTCGAAAACCTCCCTTTTGTATTTTATCAATTTCCCCAAGTAAAATTTCCTGCATTAAAACACATTTTTAATCTTCACAATATAGGCAGCTGTTGTTTCCCACAATTCACAAAATCATGCATCTCAAGAATTAACCATTAATAAGCCCACATCTAACAGTTTATACATCATTCAAAATGTACATCTGAACTTGGATCAAACTCGATAATCACCTAGACTCACATAATAATCTAGTGCGATCCAAAGCTACATCCCATATACTTTCCTAGTACTATGAAATTAAAGTACATATAACTATCAAGCTGATATACAAGTGGTATACCTCAAAAAATGCAAAAGCGAGGCCCGGAGAACGCAGACGAGTACCACTACTAGGTACAGTTCCCAAGAGCCTATACAAAGCCTGAGCCGGCTATCAACTCATAAGATCTGTAGATGTTTAAATTTAAGGGGTGAGCGAATTCACGGCTCAGTAAGTAGTTTAAATAAGTACATACTAGGCTCATATCGTAAGACACGATCATACATGCATGAATTCTATAAGATAGCATGTATGCATTATATTAGAGTTAGCTACTAGTTTGTATGTACACAGATTTCATAAGCTCATTCATGCTTTCCTTCCTTTCTCAAGCTCATGAAGTATCATTCTTTTTATCCCCTTTTTATCGGTATGTTTAAGTCTAAAGGAAAACAAACATTCAAATAGCACATAATTCTATAGCATAATGTAAATATAATTCAATCATTATTCACATTCTCTGTCTTATGTATAAGATCATATAATTCAATCATTATTCACATTCTCTGTCTTATGTATAAGACCATTTCATCTACTGATATTCATCACATTCAAAAATCACAATCAGTTATTTATTGTCACAATAACTTATGATTTCTCATATTTCATCAAAACACGTGTGGCACTTAGGCTCTTAAAGGATTCTAGAGGTGGCTCCCATAGTTTCCGAAGAACATATGTATTGAGTTCTCTAGAGGTGGCTCACACGGTACAAAGATCGAGTCTTTACTCAGGTTGGCCTCTTTATGACCTATACTTTCCACTATCTCATTGGAACTCGTGTAGCACTTAGTTCTCAAAGAATTCTAGAGGTGGCTCCCATAGTTTCCGACGATTCTATGTAGCACGTAGGTCCCTTGAGTTCTCTAGAGGTGGCTCACACAGTACAATGATCGAGTCTTTACTCGGTTTGGCCTTTATGACATATACTTTCCACTATCTTATCGAAACTCGTGTAGCACTTAGTTCTCAAAGGATTCTAGATGTGGCTCCCATAGTTTCCGAAGATTCTATGTAGCACGTAGGTCTCTTGAGTTCTCTAGAGGTGGCTCACACAGTACAAAGGTTGAGTCTTTACTCAGTTTGGCCTTTATGACATATACTTTCCACTATCTTATCGGAACTCGTGTAGCACTTAGTTCTCAAAGGATTCTAGAGGTGGCTCCCATAGTTTTCGAAGAACCTATGTAGCACTCAGGTCCATTGAGTTCTCTAGAGGTGGCTCACACGGTACAAAGATCGAGTCTTTACTCGATTTGGCCTTTATGACATATACTTTCCACTATCTTATCGGAACTCGTGTAGCACTTAGTTCTCAAAGGATTCTAGAGGTGGCTCCCATAGTTTCCGAAGATTCTATGTAGCACGTAGGTCCCTTGAGTTCTTTAGAGGTGGCTCACACGGTGCAAAGGTCGAGTTCTACTCGGGTCACCTTTTTCCTAGCTTTCGACAAATATGACTAGGTACTAATTTAGGTCCAAGAACTCTATTGGGGGCTATACGTACCGCACCCAAATCACATATACATTCACAAAGTATCACAACATGCTAACATGCTCCCTTGGTGCGATTTAAATAATTCATACACATCCCTAAAATGCAAGCACCAAAAAGTATACAATTTAAACATTCAGTAACCACGAACAAACTATAACACATATGCAAATCACAAGCCAAATTCCTTTCTAAACAACTACTATTCACAATCACATTATGTCCAAATTTGCATTTTACAGTACTTACTCTTATAGTCTTACCCATAGTATTCCACCAACTTGTAGTAAATTTAGATAGGTATTTTTAATAAGGATTTATTCATCTCTTACGAGATGATACTAGTAAGGCTTATTATCCCACTTACCTCGAGGCTTAGTAATCATCTTCCTCGGTCTTCCAAATTTAAGATTTGAGCTCCTACACCGCTCCAAGTCTCTATACGATGTTATTTCACTCAAACCATATACTTTGTGGCCTTGAACCAATGATTATATCCTTATTCGTCTTCTTTCCCATTTCGTTTATTTAGCTTCGGAGCTACAGAAGATGAGTCATACTAGTTCAATTTCAAAATATATACACAGAGTAGTTCAATTATCCAAAATTTCACTATTTTACTATATGAGTAGAATTGTTCTTTATAAGAATTTTCGACCTATCAATGCCGTTTTATTTATAACGGAAGATATTGAATTCCGATTAATGCACCGTCATTTTTATATGTAATCTGACTTAATTCCCTATCGAAGAATATAAGGCCCATTTGCTAATTCATTTTATGTTGTTCCTCACACTTTTCATAAATTCAGCCAGATTTTGACCCATTTAGCAGGATGATTTTCTGACCTTTGTGTATTAAAAATTATATTTCTGACTGTAGAGATATCCAAAAATTATGAATCTAAAACCATATGAATCATAACCCAATTCTCTATTTAGAATAGTGAGTTTCATAATTTTATTATTTCTGAATTATTTTTAATAATTCTTCAAATTTATCCTGTCTCCAGGTACATTCTGGCAGATTGTCTACTAACCTTTATGTACAAATTGGGCCGTATCTCAAGATAGGTTTATCCAAATTGTGTAAACTCAAAACCATATTATTCTTAACTCATTTACCTTTCTAGAAACATAAAGTTTTCAGCTAAATGTAATCTGTGCTAATTTCGAAAAATTTTCAAAGTTGACACGGAGTATCTCGCCTACTGCACTGAGTGCCCTATGTTCAACTGCCTATAACTCAGTCTACACAACTCCAAATTAGGTAATTCCAAAACTTCATTTTTCCTAACTCATAAAGCTATATGTCATAATTTGTTTTCAGAATTTATTCTTTTCTAAAGCCCCCAAACCGAATTTTTTAAATATGCAGCTTGGATAGACAGTTTTCTAGTAGAATTGAAATATACATTTAGCACTTTGTTTCTCTTTCTCAACTCTAACCTTATGAATATTTCCTATTTACTTAGCATATTCATCAAACACTTTTAATTCATAAAATTCATCACAAACATTCAGCCAAACCCAAACCGATCATCACCCCTGTTGACGCCATTTCAATTTTAACAAAAATTCATCACTGCAGCCATGATTCAATTCAAGTTCTAAACTAATTTCTTTCATTAATTTTCCACTAATTTCTACCTCAACAACATTAAAATCAACAGTATTCTTCGATTTTCTTCCCCCATAACCGAACATATCTTGGCTGTCAAACACATCTTTATTTTAGATTTAAAACTTCCCATACATTCTTCATGCATAATTAGATCAAATACATTCCCATATAAGAAAAGTAAATATTATTTTTATCAAAATTTATATATATATATATTGTAATACAATATATATCTATAAATAAATATATATATGAAATATATATATTAATTCAAATTAAAATTTATATATATATGTATTTTGGGTAAAAATATATATATATATGTGTTATATTATGTTTGTATATATAATATAATATAAAAAAAAGAAACCAAGAAGGAAAATCGGGAAGGATCCCGATTCCTTCCCAACTGAAGGACCGACGACAGCAACCACTGCTGCCGCCGGCGAGAGGAGGCCAGAGAGAGGTAGAGAACGCCACCGGCCAGAAAAGGGAAGTGGTTGCCGGCGTTGAAAGGAAGAAAATAGAGGGAGAAACTGACGGAAAACCAGAAGAGAAAAGAAAATAGGAGACGGCAGTGCCGGCCTATCCAGGTACCGCCACTGCCACCGAAGCATCGCCGGAGGGAGAGGAAGAGGATGGAGGCCACCCAAGGAACGGTGAACGGCGGAGGAGGCTGGTGAAGAGGCGAAAGGAACCGAAGGTAAATCGACTCGATCCATCGCCGTGCCGTCGATCCAGGCCGAACGGAGACCACCAGCAGACTCGCCGTGCCGTCGACCAGCTGTGGAGCCGCCGAACCGCCAGAGAACCGGTCGTCGACACGGAAGGAAGCTAAACCGGTCTGACGGGAAAGGAAGAGGAAAAAAGGAAAAGAAAAAGAAAAGAAAAAGGAAAAAGAAAAAAAAGAAAGAAAGAAAGAGAAAAAGGAAGAAAAAGAGGAAAAGAAAAAAAGAGAGGGAAAAAAAGGAGAATTTCGGGAAATCGGAAGATTCCAGAGAATTTGGCAACTCGGAAATTACGGAAATTCGGTAAGAATTCCGGAAAATGATTTCGAGTAAAAATTTAATAAATTATTTATGAAAATTCTAAAATTTAGAATTTAATTTTTAGAAATTATTCTTAGCTATCGAGATGAGGAATTGGGAGAGATGGAGTACGGGCGCGACCAATAAGAGGAAGTCGTCGACCCGGAAAAAGATAAGGGATGCATGTGCAGCACTGTAGGGATATTCAGTCTGCATGTTTTAATTACGAAATATTTTGTGGAAATATTTTATGAAATTATTATGATGAATGATTGGTTGGAATTTAGAATGAAGTACTGGCTGAAAATTATAAACTGTATTTTTCGTGCAGGAGGCTAGCCAATCGGCAGCCGTTATACTGCCGAAAAATTATCGAAAATTACCGAAAATTTCTAGAAAATTTCATAAAATCATAATAAATGATTTTATTTCACGAGAAATGATTTTCAACCACGAAAATTGAGAAAATGAATATTTTCCAAAAAAACATGAATAAAATGAAAGTGATTTTAAAATATTCATGTTTTCGAGAATGGTGATAATGAAATCACCGAAAATTCTCCTGATATGTAAATTAAACGTAATATGAGATGGAAAATGAAAAGAAATAAAGTGAATATTTTTATATATATTTCTTAAATATTCACTAAATGGTTTTATAACCTTTATGGTTTTAAATTATGAAATTATATATTTTTATAAATTCCATAAAGGTTATTTTATGATGAAAAATACGGTTTTGAGACTAGTTGGCATCCTATCATGCTGATATGTGATATGTGATATGTGATATGTAGTCCCGTCTGACACCTGATCAGTGATCCGCCGAGGACAATTATAGACTATGGCCATAGATCTAACATGATGATTTTATACCCTTCGGGGTCTATAGCATGATATGAGTCATGACCCAGTGGACGGGCTGGGCGTGCGTGCCTAAGTCTCCATATGTGAAAAATGTTTTATATGATATGTTATATGTTAAATGTAAACGTTTTACATGATATGTGATAAGTGAAATGAAAGTGATTTACAACATTTTACATAATGCTTATTTCGGTACTGATTTTAGTACTACGAGATGATTTTCATATGACATGTGATATGAACATGTAATATGTTTTCAAAAGGAAAAAGAGTTTATGAGTCTAATATTCTTATGATGATTTAAATTGAATATTAGACTACATGTGACATGAATATGTGATATGTTTTCCAAAAAGGAAAGAGAAGGAAAATAAATCTACAATTCTTATTTTAATTTTTAAATTGAATATTAGATTTAAATGATATATATGTTATACGAAAAAGATTTAATAGCTGATTTTGCTATTTAAAGTACTATACTAATTATGGTTGTACAGTAAAATATGAAATAAGTTTTGAATGAAAATGATGATGATTTAACTAATATTCTTTTCAAAGAATATATGAATAATAGTTATTTTATTTAAATGCTTTATTTCATAAAAGCATTATTTTGAAAAGAATATGAAAACGATATGCAATAAAATGGCAAAAGGATTTAAATTCCAAACGAAAAGAAAATTACCCTCTATAGTTGCTTCTAGGTTCTGGGACAGGATAGGTATTTCAAAATACCTACCTTACTCCATCCGGATCCCTAACCGACTGTAGTATCCTTCCTACATGCGAGCCTAGAGCCCATAGGAAAAATGAAAAAGTTTTTCAGCATATAGATAGCTGAGTATCAAGTGAGGCATATAATTCCCTTACTGAGCCGTGGTTTGCTCACCCCTTAATTTTAACATTTCAGGTTGTCGAAGACTGAGAGTCTGACACCTAAAGGATTTCGGCTGTGCATTTGGGGATGATGCGACAGCTTGATTGATTTAATAAGGTATGATCATTTATTTTCTTTATTTAGACTTATCTACAGTACTACTTCCTTATGAATTAAAATAGGGGATGTAATTCATATTATAATTTAATATGAAATTGTTTATATGTAAAAGAAAAGTAAAGTATCGCAGACAGCCCAACCAAATAAGATGTATAGAATAAGGTCAAAAATAGGGCCACGGGCTGTGACAGGACGTTAATAAGAGATTTTGTAGAGATCATCTTGAAAATGATATGTCACCCTTTGAGGCACTTTTGGAAAGATTACCATCCATGGTGAAGAGTGAAGGAAACCAAAACAAACACGCAGCGGAATTTAAATCATTCGGCCTCTACCAGGATCGATTCAGAGAGTTGCCTGATTAGGGTTTCGAGATTTTACCTAACGTTTTCTCTGATTTTTTGTCGTTGGTCGAGTCATAAGCAACAACTTTTTGTTCCTGCCTCTATGGTATCCACACGAACGGATCTCACGACTCTTGAACGTCTCACGATCAGAAGCTTTAAAGAGCATTTTTATTTTAACCGAATTGCTAGCTTCGATTAAAAGAATATTTTGTTCTGTTTGAAAGAAGCTCTAAAACCACAAAGAACAGGTTTCTCTTTTTTTGTTTAATTGTGCGGCTGTTTTTTAGAAAACACAAAACATCCTTTTATAGGCAGTAAATTTTACCCTAAAATTTACTGTCAAACAGAACTCTAATCCAATTCAGAATAGGATTAGTTATATCCTTAATCCAATTCAGAATAGGATTAGTTATATCCTTAATCCAATTCAGAATAGGATTAATTAAGCTCCTCATTGATCCATTCTAAGTGTGCGACCCAATAGGCTCTCAAAACAATGGCAATGACAAAATTGTCATAGGCAATGAGCGGTATCTAGCAACACATCATTGCTACCCATGTAACGAGAATGTCAATGACTCGACATAACCTTACTCGTGATAGATGTTACTGTGTAGTCTAATCCCTTTATCCTTTGATGTCTTGATTAGACACAAGTCATGGAATGTGTCACACTTGTATAGTCTAATCATCGTTTCTTGATTCCTGAGTAGACTAATTAAACAAATAAAATCAATATCTCATATTGACTTATTCGAGCACGGCCATGCATTTCTTAGTCTCACTCTATCAAAGGGCCCAAGACATCACTCTTGTTATATAAGAGGGATAAATCCTATCTTGATCACTCAACATCCCTCTGCATAGATCAAGGCATACCCAATTACTACCTTTATAGTCCATCCTGTTACGAATGACATCTAGCAGCATTAAAGTATGCGATTCTCTATGTTGGGATCTCTGATGATCTCAAGTCAAAGGATCACATACACCATCATCACTATGAGAATCGCTTATGACACTCATATAACAATCCATTTAGCGTTCTCATGGAGGGTCGATCCAGTACATAGTTCTCTAACATGTACCTATGTGATGACTTGATATCCTATATCCATGATAATGGTCATCAGTCAACCACATACTAGTCTTATCGTATCATTGTTATCCTTGTTTACAATAATACTTGACTAGGGATATTTTAAGAATAGTGTGTTATTACTATTCTAAGGACATTATCATATAAGATTACATTACGCAGTTATAAGACAAATATAATAATGAACTATAATAAATAAAAATGTCATGATACATAAAAAAAAATGCCAAAGTCAATAATCTAATGAATGGTTCTAAGGGCATAATCCAACAAAGAGTTCTCTGCTAAAGAGGGATTGTGCTAATCCTATCGAGCCTGATCTTGATTCATGAGAGTCCTGCTGAGGACTATAAACTCAGCTCAGCTTCATTATTTCCTTATTATTTTCTTTTATTTTCTTTTCTTTTCATTTTTGTACAGTTTTTTTCTTCTTTCTTTTCTATGTGATGCTTGTTTTTCTTTGTTTGCTTTTGTAAGTACTCTCTATAGCAGCAACCCTTTTCGAGCTTCATAGTGATCATCCATGGGATGTTAGGGGAGTTTCCTATTCAGTGCTTCATTTCTTTATTTTATCTGCACACTGAGGACATTATGCACTTTAAGTTTGGGGGAGGGGATTAACTTGAGCATTTTCAAAAAAAAAATTGTGCAAAATTGAAAAATATTTCAAAATTTTTTAAAATTTGGGCTTAAATGAATTGTTTTGAGATGATTTTAGTACTTAGCATGTTGTTTTCTCATAATCCTATGATATTACCCCTTGCTTTGGTCTGATTCTAATTGACTAAGAAGTATGATTGTGGTGAAAGCATGAAGTTAAATTCTTGAATTTGTCTTGATTCTGTTGTGATATCCTCACTTTTATGCACATGTCATAATCATGGATTTGTATTCATATTTAGAGAAGGCTTATGTGGACATAAGATTGCATTAGTTCATTTGATTTTGTGTATCATATTCTAGAATTTGCTTGATCTTCTCTTGAGGTGAAATTGTTAGATCACACTTGATTAGGAAAGTGATTTAGGTCATACTTGGATCGTTTGAGCCTTTCTAACTAACCTTGTACATATTTTATCCTTAGTCACCCCTTTGAGCCAAATTAGCTTTTCTTTGTATATACACCTACATAATTACTATCCCTTAGCCAAAAATATATATATTCTCCTATCCTTTTCCCTAAAAGCATGTGACTAACTAGGAAATCATTAGAGCTATGTACAAATGGGTATAGGAGAAGGAAGAAAATAAATGAAAAAAATATAAAAATAAAAAAAAAGAAAAAAAAGAAAAAAAAGAAAAAGAAAAGAAAAAAATAGAAAAATAAACAATTCGAAAAAAAGAAAGTAAAAAAAAGAAGAAGAAGAAGAAAAATAAAATAAGGTGTATAGCAAAGGAAATAAGTTTGGAGGGGTTTGTTAGAGCTCTAAACATCATAGATCCTAGTGAGTAATGCATGATTAGGGGTTGAGCCTAAATTTCCTTTATCATACCTTAGCCTTTACCTTACATTACAAGCTTAATAAGACCTATTGATTCTTGGTTAAGTGTGACTGCATTAGTGGAGATAGAAGTGAAAAGCAAACATATGGAAGTGATCACTTGTCATTGACTTTGCATCTTTATGTTTGCATAAACTAATCCGAATTGTGTACTTTGACGTGAGACTGACATTACACACACACAAAAGGATTCCAATTTGGGTTAAGACTTATGATCGAATGATACCTAGTGTTTAATCTATGATTGTGAGTCTTTGGGATTAGAATTTGTACTTTATCTTTGAGGATGATTGAGAAAATAAGTATGCTTTATACTTGTCATCTCCAACTTAAGTTTTGTTTTGCTCCATGACAAGCAAAAGCTCAAGTTTGGAAGTGTGATAACTCTATGAAAATAGAGTTATTTTAGTATTTTATTGATTAATAATTATTTAATTCCCCCATTATTTTATTAATTATTCTCCTGATTTTATTAAATTCTCATGCTTTGCAGAAAAATAAATTCTAGATGAATTTCAATCATTTCGGTAAAAAATAGACTGAAAAATGGGCAAGAAAGGAGACTGGACCGCTATAAGACAAGGGAGCATGACTCTTCATTTTCTCTCTCATCTTTTGAAGCATGCCACATGTCATCATCCTACTCACTCTTAATGGATAAAAACAAAAGACACATGCCAACACATAGAAGACACATGCCAACACATGGAGGATAGATGCCTTTGCCACCTTGCATGCTTATGTAGCCTAGAAGACAAAAAAGAAGGTGCTAGAAGGATGAGATGTCCATGGATGATGTAAGCACTTTAATGATATGGAAATATCTATTTTGAAGAGCCAAGGACATGATCACAAGTGGAAATTAATGCCAACTCATCTAGGATAGGAAATTACCATTGTATCCCTAGGTTAAGTGACTATACAAGTAACTTTATGAGACCTAACCTTGGGTGGGCTGCCTAGGGTTTAGTCTTATTGTTTTTCCAGCAACTTTTTTTTCTTTACAAGTTGAGAGCAGCCACCATTTTTATTTCCTTAATGTTCTTTACTTTTTTGCAATTTAAATACAAGTTTTCAAGATGCTTTCCTTTACTCTTTACTACATTCTTGCACTCTTTACTTAAGTTTTTGTTTCTTTAAATTTCCAGAAACTATATTCATCTTCTACTCTTTATTTTTCTTTTATTTTGGTTCCTGATTGAGTCCCATGATCATGAGAGCTTAAGAGGTTGAAAAACTACCTCCATAGCTCTTGTGAGGGAGCTTGGTCCATAGTTTCCTTTTGCAATTTTTATTTTATGCTTTGAAACGTCTAAATGAATTTTCAGTACTTTTATTCTACTGTTTTAGGGGTCTCGTTTAATGGTTAAAGCAGTTTTTAAAAATAATTGAAAACAAAAATAAAAAAAAAATGTTTAAAGTAGGATATGTAGGAAGTTGGTCTTATTTTAGGATAGTCTAGAGTTGATTTCTTTAGCAATTTTTATTTCCTATTTTCAGATCGTTAAATAATTTTTTAGAATTTTTTTATACTGTTTTAAGAGTCTAATTTATTGGGTTAAATCTTTTTTTACATATTTTACAAAACAAAAATACAAAAAATGATCAAAGTAGGAGAGGTTAGCTTAGGAGTTATTTTTTACTGTTTCCAGTTTTTCACTTTTTAGCTGCTGTTTGGTTCGGTTTTAGGGTCCCTTTAGGTTCTGTTTTTAGTCCTTTTTAGTGTCTTTTAACTTTTCTATTGGTTGGTATTAATTTCATGCAATTAGGTTAGGGTTTACTCAGTGTTTGATACATGTTCTAGGTTAGTAGTTGATGTTTCATGCAAATTTTTAAATCTGTCCAACAAAGTGACTTTTTTTATAGCCTCTTTTTAGGTCAGTATTTGCTTTATTTTAAGGTCCATTTATGTGTCTTAGGGTCATATCTAGGTTATATTTTAATTTAGAAATTTTAGGACTTCATTTAGGTTAGGTTCCATTGCATTTTTTTAGACATAGTTGCATTGGTACACTATTTTTACTGATCAGTTTTAGTGGGCTGTTTGCATTTTTTTGGCTACTGTTTTATGACATTTTAAGGTGCATTTAGGTAGTATTAGATCATAGTAGGACCATTCATTCATTAGGTAATTTTTTGGGTTAACTTAAGTTGCATTTTCATGCCATTTACAGCATAAACTTTGCATTTATTTTCATTTAGGCATCCTTAGCTAAGTGTTCTTGTCACACCCCGGAAACGTGGAAGTTTTGGGCTAAATTTTTTTTTATATATACATTCAATCTTAGTTTCTTACTTAGGTTGCATTCCTGCCAGTATCTCATCACACTTTTTCAATCACAAAAACATCATAATATTGTCATAAAATATTTCATTCACATTATATATGTACATTCATACGATATCGACTACATCCCAAAAGTATTATTTATATACAAATATTTGTGCCATACAGGATGTCTGGTATCAAAATATGAGTATACCTTACGTGAGTACAAAAAGTAGCCGGAGGAGAGACGTATCCCTCAGCCTACGTCATATGCGCAACAGGCAAAAGGATGATCACTGCAAATAATCTGGTAGAGTAGGGGGTGAGCTTTTTGGAAAGCCCCGTAAGAAATGCATTTAAAATAGTCATAGCATCTATATATATATATATATATATATATATATATGCAGAAAACAAATGCCATAATAATGCATTTCATACTTTCAAACATTGTATGAATTCTTTAATACATATATATCAAAATTCATACTTGATCAAACATGCATCTTACTTTAAAAATTTAATATCAAAATTTATAAAACATGTCATATAGTTCTTGGAGACTAGGCAGAATCATATAGCCAGTATGCGGGTCATGACACTTACTTCTTTCTCCGAAGAGGGAACGGAATACCTATGGCCATGGTATGGGCTGTAGACCTAATCAGAGTCGTACAACGAACATGCACCACGAAGGACCAACATACCCATAAAGGATGGAAACATACACAATGTGGGCGAGGACATGTACGACGTGGCTAAACTTATGCCACAAAGGATGAAAACATGCACAATGTGGCATGCATGACAGGCAATAACATAAACTATAGGAAGGCCTTAGTCTCAAAGCTTACTTACTTATGTAACTTCTTAAATCATACCATTTATATAAAATAGTAAGGACCGGGCGTGCCAGGATCTAAGTTAGCCTGGGG
Source organism: Heritiera littoralis (assembly GCA_031772115.1). Taxonomy (NCBI): domain Eukaryota; kingdom Viridiplantae; phylum Streptophyta; class Magnoliopsida; order Malvales; family Malvaceae; genus Heritiera; species Heritiera littoralis. Next base: position 8,975,608 of record JAPDPK010000013.1, on the reverse strand, counting down.
TTTGCTACTCCGATACCTTTTTGGAAAACATATTTATTTCATGTCATACTTAAAACATTATGGAAAAATATGCATAGAAATTTTAAGGTTCATTTAGCTAATTATCAAAAGATTATGGAAATTAATTTCGGAATAAAATTCATGCTTCAAACATTTCCTTAAAATTAGCGATGAAAGTAAGGGACACCATCGCAACTTTAAATTACATCCCTTACCTTAGTACACTGTAGAGCAATGCCTTATGTTGCACCCATATGCTTCCTATCTTTCCGAATTATAAACTGTCAAGTCACAATGTAATATAATTAATTTTCAGTAAAAATTCCTTTGCTTGTCTAATTCTTAGTTAAATTCCCTTTACTTAGAATATTAGAATTTCCTAAAATTTCTTATACTATATTCTATATATTTTCTTGTATAATGTCCAGCCACTTTAGTTAACTGCTTCTCTCCCATTTCCTATGCCACTTACCTTACTTTTCTTGTCTAATTTTAATGGCCAAATATCTCTCTTAAATAACTAAATATATTTGGCTTATGTCCTTTATTTCCTTCTTATTACATCTATATCATTCCTACCTATTTTCACCCTTTTTATGTCAGCCAATTTCTTTTATTTTCCCACTTATTCACGTCACTCTTCTTATTGCACATGGTGACCGAATGGCTTTACAAGGTCAGGTATAATTGGCTTATTCATTATATATACATATATATATATATATATATGTGTATATATACATAGCCTAGTTTACACGTTTTTCTTCCCATTTAGCCAAGTCAAACCTAGCTTTTCTTTCATTTTTATTTATTTTCTTGCTACATGCTGTCCAAACCGACAGCTTACTTCTCTATTTTCTGTTCTGCAGTTCACGTTAGCTTCATCTTATCTCTATATTATGGTCATATCTAGTATGTCTTAGGTTGCTAAAAGTCTAGTATTCACACTCACAAAATCAGTCAAGGTTAGCCTCTTCTTCTCTCTTTTATTTTGCATAACCGGTTGTCTTTATTAATCTTTGTCTTCTCTCCCACGTACTGCACTTCTTTTTTTTTATCCCTTCTAGCTTTTTCTTGATCATTATAACACTACCCTACATAATATAATTTTAGACTATTAAATTTATACTCTTTCCTCATCTAAAAGTCAGCAACCAGGTCAGTCATTTTATCAAATTTTTCTTCATTTTCGGCTGGACTTTTTAGTCACCTGTTCTCACTTCCTTTTAGGTTATTCTACCAGCCAGCTTACTTCCTTTCTTTCAACCATCATCTTGACCATATAAAACCTTAGCTTATTTATTTTTCTTCTTTCATCTCAACTCACTTAACCCTACCTACATCCCAGTCTACGTTTTTATTCCTTTTTACACCTTTCATGACTATTTTAGTTATCAACTTCCAGCTTGTTTTTCCTTTTTCCACATGAATCCTCATCATCAACATCATCTCTTCTCCTTTGAACTCTAACAACCAAACCTCTAGACTTCATTTATATATGTACTTATTTCAAAATCATGCTATAAACATCTTATTTTACTTCACCACAACCATGATTAAAGGACTAAAAAAAAATTAAAAGATGATGTTGGAAATTACCTGTACAGGGAAGAATCTGTCCACGTTGATTCAGTCTTTGTTTGGAGGCTTTTGGCTAACGTTTCTTGTGGTTTTAATATTCTTGAGTCACGGTTTAACTTTCCTAAAGAAACTTGTTTTATTTACTGAAGAACTCATAGGTTCTGCTATGGAGAAGAAGGCTACTCGACATACTCAACCGAGAAGAAGTTTTTCGGTGATGGGGGTTGAAGATGAGGGTTATAACGTGAATAAAAACAAAGCAAAAGGAATATTTTAACTTGACTTTAGCAGCCCTCATTAAAAGCCTTCTTAATTGTATATGTCTTTTCTTTTGTTTTTATATTGCTTATCTTCCAACCGAACTACACTTCTTTTCTGTTATATTTCTTTTTCTCCATGCAGCCACACATCTTGACTTTCCAAGTCAGAATTTGCAAGCTAATAAGTCTTCCTATCTTTTCCTTGCTTTTTCATTTCTTGCCTTGTAATTTGTTTATCCTTCGGTGTAGTAAGAAAATAACCAAGACTAGTGCTAATTTTTGTCAACCTATGAAACACGTGAGGTAGACTTTATTTTGTGTATTCTTTGTTTCTTCATGCCGCACCATTTTTCTGATTTATCCAAATCAGAATTTTCCAACATTCATTTAATTATTTATTCCATCTTGTATGTAGTATTTTCCATATCTATATTTTTCATCTAGGATTTAAAAATTTTTCTATGTGAGAGACACTATTCTTTTATATTTAATTCCTCAAAATATTATCAATAACTTCTTTATTGATAATTAATTCATATAGATGTACAACTATAGTATAAGATAACAAGTTCTCACATTCTCCTCACCTTATAAGAATTTGGTCCTCCAAATTCAAGCTGGTCCATTAAACAAATGTGGGTACTTTTCTCTTATAAGGCTCTCTAGCTCCCACGTAGCTTCCTCTGTTGTGTGGTGCTGCTAGAGAATCTTAACCAATGGAATAGTTTTAGATCGAAGTACCCTTTCCTTTTTGTCAAGAATCCGGATTGGCTGCTCAACATAGCTCATATCTCCCTGAATATCCAATGGTGTGTACTCGATAACATGGGAGGGATCCGGATGATATTTCCTTAACATAGAGACATGGAAGACGTTATGTATACCAGAAAGCTGTGGTGGTAAAGCTAACCAGTAAGCAACATCCCCAACTCTCTCCAATATCTCAAATGGACCAATAAAACGAGGACTCAACTTTCCTTTCTTTCCAGAGCGCATGATACCCTTACTCGGAGATACTTTCACAAATACAGAGTCCCCAACCTGAAATTCAAGTGACCGTCTACGTATGTCAGCATAACTTTTCTGTCTACTTTGGGCAACCTTGAGTCTATCACAAATAGTCCGAACACCCGTAGCTGCCTCTTCAACAAGATCAGGGGCTAAAATCTTACGGTCACCCACTTCTTCCCAAGCCACTGGGGATCTACATCTCCTGCCATATAGAGCCTCGTATGGTGCCATTCCGATACTAGCATGATAACTATTATTATAAGCAAACTCTGCGAGAGGCAAGTGGTCATCCCATGAACCCTTAAAATCTAGTGCACACGCCCTCAACATATCCTCTAAGGTCTGAATAGTCCGCTTGGACTGACCGTCTATCTGAGGATGATAGGCGGTGCTCAAATGTAATTGAGATCCCATGGCTTCCTGAAAATGAGTCCAAAATCGAGAGGTGAACCTGGAATCTCTATTAGAAGTGATGCTCACGGGAGCCCCATGTAATCGAGCAATTTCGCTAACATACAAGTCTGCCAATGTACTCAGTGAATCTGTGCTCTTAATGGCAAGAAAATGGGCACTCTTAGTCAATCTATCAACAATAACCCAGATCGCATCATGACCTCTTCGGGTCCTCGGTAAGCCCATAATAAAATCCATCGTAATGTGTTCCCATTTCCATGTAGGCACAGGTAAAGACTTAAGTAGTCCTGCTGGCTTCTGGTGCTCAGCCTTTATCTGCTGATAGGTCAAACATTTGGCCACAAACTCTGCTATGTCTCGTTTCATTCCAATCCAACAATACACCTTACGCAAATCATGGTACATCTTAGTACTGCCTGGGTGCATAGTGTAACGAGAACAATGGGACTCTTTCAAAATCCTTTGTCTTAGGGTATCATCGTTCGGAACACATATACGGCCCTTAAATCTCAATAACCCATCATCACTAACGGTAAAATCTGACTGCAAATCTTTCTCTGCTTGGCTAACCATGTCCAATAGCCTCTGATCATTTCTTTGCCATGACCGGATCTGATCTAAGATACTTGGCTCAATTTGAAGGCTAGCCATAAACTCGACATCTACTGTTTCAACAGTAACATTGAGCTCGGCAAACTGCTCCAACAATTCCCATTCTCTAACCATCATAACAGAAACTACATTTGCCTTGCCCGGATGGTACAGAATCTAGCAGTCATAATCCTTAAGAAGCTCTATCCAACGTCTCTGCCTCATATTAAGTTCCTTCTGATCAAATAGATACTTCAAACTCTTATGGTCAGTGAAGATCTGGAACTTCTCACCATACAGATAATGCTGCCATATCTTTAAAGAAAAAACAACTGCGGCTAACTATAAATCATGCGTAGGGTAGTTGCGTTCATGGTCTCTAAGTTGGCGTGAACCATACACGACTACTTTGCCATGTTGCATTAGCACACAACCTAAACCCTGACTGGAAGCATCACTATATACAACGAAGCCTCCAGATCCACTCGGAATGGTTAGGATTGGTGTTGTAGTTAATCTTTGCTTGAGCTCCTAAAAACACTGCTCATACTGACTTGACCATTCAAATGGAACTCCTTTGCGTGTAAGCTTAGTCAACGGAGCTGCAATCCAAGAAAAACTCTCCACAAACCTCCGATAGTACCCTGCCAATCCCAAGAAACTCCGAATCTCAGTCACTGTTTTCGGTCTCTCCCATTGGAGTACTGCCTCAACCTTGGACGAATCAACTGACACCCCATCCTTAGATACTACATGGCCAAGGAAAGCTATCCGATCCAACCAAAATTCACACTTACTAAGCTTTCCAAAAAGCTGCTTATCTGGGAGAGTCTGGATCAAAATCCTCAGATGCTGCTCGTGCTCCTCCCGGGACTTAGAATATATTAGAATATCATCTATAAAGACAATCACGAATTTATCCAGATACTCCCGAAACACGTCATTCATCAGATTCATAAATGCGGCAGGGGCATTAGTCAAACCGAAAGGCATCACCAGAAACTCGAAATGGCCATATCTTGTTCTAAAGGCCGTCTTCGATACATCTTCCTTCCTAATTCTCAACTGATGATAGCCTGATCTCAGATCAATCTTAGAAAGCACTGAAGCCCCTTTCAGTTGGTCAAACAAATCATCTATTCTTGGCAGTGAATACTTATTCTTAATTGTAGCCTTATTTAGTAACCTATAGTCGATGCATAACTGGAGACTACCATCTTTCTTTCTCACAAACAGTACCGGAGCACCCCATGGAGACACACTTGGTCTAATAAAACCCTTATCAAGCAACTCTTGCTACTGTTTCTTTAATTCTTCTAATTCAACTAGTGCCATCCGGTAGGGAGGTTTAGAAATAGGCTGGGTATCCGGCACTAAATCAATAGTGAACTCCAGCTCTCTTTCTAATGGTAATCATGGTAACTCATCCGGAAACACATCGAAAAACTCACGTACCATGGGTATATATGATATACATGGAGATTCTCGACTCGTATCGGAGATAAAGGCAATATAACCTTCACACGAATAAATTTATTTGAAATTTCAAACATATAAACATTATACAACTTCATCGAACATAACATCATATTTTTTATTTCTTAACAGCAAAACATACATCAAATTTGTGAAGTAAAGAGAAGGTTATGGTCTTAGTGTAGCAATCTAGACTTGCACGATTGAATTCTAACCAATCCATTCCTAAAATTACATCGAAACTATGCATGTTTAACAAAACTAGATCTGCTAACATTTCCCTATTTCCAATCTTAATTTCACAATTTCTACACACCATATCTGTCATTTGAGAATTATTCATGGGTGTGAAAATATGCAATATATGACTTAGAGGCTCAGTTTCTAAATGGAGATTGTGTGCAAGCTGTGGTGATATAAATGAGTGCGTGGACCCTGGGTCAAATAAAACATGCGCCTCATGCTTACAGATAAGAAGATTACCTCTTATAGTCGTGGAGGAGTTATCCGCAGTCTCCCTATCTAAAGCAAATACACGCCCCTGAGTAACATGCTTCTTACCCTTCTTAATTCCTGTAACTCGTTTCTGTGGGGCCTATCTCTATGGAGCCAGTGTCTTCGGCTGCTATCGTAGTGGCTCTTGAGGCTGTGGGGTCTTATCTTGCATTTGTGGGCAATCCTTGATCAAATGACCTTTTTCCCCACACTTAAAACAATTTCCTGTGACCCAGTGGCATGGCCCATCATATGTCTTACCACAATCTCTGCACCGTTTAATAACCTTCTGGGAGACTTTGTTGATCTCTACTGTATCAGTAGAAGTCTTGGGCTTGCCAGTCCTTGCTCGAGACTCATCTGTCCTCGACCTCTTAAATGAACTCCACCTTTGCTCCGATCGAAAACTATGTGCCCTCTTATCTTTACCTTTACTCTTACTTCTGAATCCATACTGTGCCTGTGTAACATCGAGACCCCTCTTGATATGCTGAGCCCGTCCGAGAGCATCCTCAAACTCAGTAATACGAAACCCTAATAATCTATCTCGGATGGCTGGTCTTAGTCCAGACAAAAACCTCTTGGTACGACGCTCTTGATCTCTGACTGTCTCGGGGTCATATCTCATCAGCATCGTAAATTGATTCTCATACTCATCAACCATCATACTACCTTGTACAAAATTCAGAAAATCTGTCTGCATTTTCTTCTGGGCAGTACGGGGGACATATTGGGTCTTGAAGACTGACAGAAAGGTATCCCAACTAATCACTGTATGTTGAGTAGTCAACTGTCTCTTAGTGGCTCTCCACCAATGTCCTGCCTGACCTTTTAACATATGAGAACTCATACTGACTTTCTCAGCATCTGTGCACCCCAAGTAACCGAAAGCTAGTTCCAATTCTAATAACCACTCCTCGGTCTTAACTGGATCCTTAATCCCCTTAAATTCTGGGGGATTCATCTTAAGGAAGTCCCTTAATCTGCCTGTATCTCTGTCATCTCTGGGTGGTGGGACTGAAGGTTGAGGAGCGGAGGGTGCCGGAGGAACCTGTGGAGGAGGAGGTGAAGTAGGTGTGGGCACTGTAGCACCTATAGCTAAGGTGTTCGCTACGAAATGTTGATTAAACATAGCAGCGATGCTGTCAAACCCCTCTTTCATACTGTGTTCGAGCCTGCTTATTCTAGCATTTGGGCTCTCTGGTTGACAAGTAGGTGGTAGAGGTGGCTGAGCCTGCCTCCGAGAGCGACCTCGTCTCCCACTCATAATGCGTGATCAAATACCTGCGCATAAACCCTATGTTTTAATCAAAACTTTAACAGATATACTTAATTTTATAACCAAACAAGCACAGATACTTGGGATGTAATCTTATCCTAACTATCGACACTGACAGTACTAGACAACCCTTGCTCTGATACCAAGAAAGACTGTCAAACGGAAACGTGGAAGTTTTAGGCTAATTTTTTTTATATACATTTAATCTTAATTTCTTACTTAGGTTGCATTCCTGCCAGTATCTCATCACACTTTCAATCACAAAAACATCATAATATTTTCATAAAATATTTCATTCACATTATATGTGTACATTCATACGATATCGACTACATCCCAAAAGTATTATTTATATACAAATATTTGTGCCATACAGGATGTCTGGTATCAAAATATGAGTATACCTTATGTGAGTACAAAAAGTAGCCGGAGGAGAGACGTATCCTTCAGCCTACGTCATATGCACAACAGGCAAAGGGATGATCACTGCAAATAATCTGGTAGAGTAGGGGGTGAGCTTTTTGGAAAGCCCCGTAAGAAATGCATTTAAAATAGTCATAGCATCTATATATATATATATATATGCAGAAAACGAATGCCATAATAATGCATTTCATACTTTCAAACATTGTATGAATTCTTTAATACATATATATCAAAATTCATACTTGATCAAACATGGATCTTACTTTAAAAATTTAATATCAAAACTTATAAAACATGTCATACAGTTCTTGGAGACTAGGCAGAATCATATAGCCAGTATGCGGGTCATGACACTTACTTCTTCCTCCGAAGAGGGAACGAAATACCTATGGCCATGGTATGGGCTGTAGACCTGATCAGAGTCATACAGCGAACATGCACCACGAAGGACCAACATACCCACAAAGGATGGAAACATACACAATGTGGGCGAGGACATGCACGACGTGGCTAAACTTATGCCACAAAGGATGAAAACATGCACAATGTGGCATGCATGACAAGCAATAACATAAACTATAGGAAGGCCTTAGTCTCAAAGCTTACTTACTTATGTAACTTCTTAAATCATACCATTTATATAAAATAGTAAGGACCGGGCGTGCCAGGATCTAAGTTAGCCTGGGGTTTGCCACTCCGATACCTTTTCGGAAAACATATTTATTTCATGTCATACTTAAAACATTATGGAAAATATGCATAAAAATTTTAAGGTTCATTTAGCTAATTATCCAAAGATTATGGAAATTAATTTCGGAATAAAATTCATGCTTCAAACATTTCCTTAAAATTAGCGGTGAAAGTAAGGGACACCATCACAACTTTAAATTACATCCTTACCTCAGTACACTGTAGAGCAATGCCTTATGATGCACCCATATCTTTCCGAATTATAAACTGTCAAGTCACAGTTTAATGTAATTAATTTTCGGTAAAAATTCCTTTGCTTGTCTAATTCTTAGTTAAATTCCTTTTACTTAGAATATTAGAATTTCCTAAAATTTCTTATACTATATTCTATATATTTTCTTGTATAAAGTCCAGCCACTTTAGTTGATTGCTTCTCTCCCATTTCCTATGCCACTTACCTTACTTTTCTTGTCTAATTTTAATGGCCAAATATCTCTCTTAAATAACTAAATATATTTGGCTTATGTCCTTTATTTCTTTCTTATTACATCTATATCATTCCTACCTATTTTCACCCTTTTTATGTCAACAAATTTCTTTTATTTTCCCACTTATTCACGTCACTCTTCTTATTGCACATGGTGACCGAATGGCTTTACAAGGTCAGGTATAATTGGCTTATTCATTATATATACATATATATGTATATATGCATAGCCTAGTTTACACGTTTTTCTTCCCATTTAGCCAAGTCAAACCTAGCTTTTCTTTCATTTTTATTTATTTTCCTGCTACATGCTGTCCAAACCGACAGCTTACTTCTCTCTTTTCTGTTCTACAGTTCACGTTAGCTTCATCTTGTCTCTATATTATGGTCATATCTAGTATGTCTTAGGTTGCTAAAAGTCTAGTATTCACACTCACAAATTCAGTCAAGGTTAGCCTCTTCTTCTCTCTTTTATTTTGCATAACCGGTTGTCTTTATTAATCTTTGTCTTCTTTCCCACGTACTGCACTTCTTTTTTTTATCCCTTCTAGCTTTTTCTTGATCATTATAACACTACCCTACATAATATAATTTTAGACTATTAAATTTATACTCTTTCCTCATCTAAAAGTCAGCAACCAGGTCAGTCATTTTATCAAATTTTTCTTCATATTCGGCTGGACTTTTTAGTCACATGTTCTCACTTCCTTTTCGGCTATACTACCAGCCAGCTTACTTCCTTTCTTTCAACCATCATCTTGACCATATAAAACCTTAGCTTATTTATTTTTCTTCTTTCATCTCAACTCACTTAACCCTACCTACATCCCAGTCTACGTTTTTATTCCTTTTTACACCTTTCATGACTGTTTCGGTTATCAACTTCCAGCTTGTTTTTCCTTTTTCCACATGAATCCTCATCATCAACATCATCTCTTCTCCTTTGAACTCTGACAACCAAACCTCTAGACTTCATTTATATATGTACTTATTTCAAAATCATGCTATAAACATCTTATTTTACTTCACCACAGCCATGATTAAAGGACTAAAAAAAAAATTAAAAGATGATGTTGGAAATTACCTGTACAGGGAAGAATCTGTCCACGTTGATTCAGTCTTTGTTTGGAGGCTTTTGGCTAACGTTTCTTGTGGTTTTAATATTCTTGAGTCACGGTTTAACTTTCCTAAAGAAACTTGTTTTATTTACTGAAGAACTCATAGGTTCTGCTATGGAGAAGAAGGCTACTCGACATACTCAACCGAGAAGAAGTTTTTCGGTGATGAGGGTTGAAGATGAGGGTTATAACGTGAATAAAAACAAAGCAAAAGGAATATTTTAACTTGACTTTAGCAGCCCTCATTAAAAGCCTTCTTAATTGTCTATGTCTTTTCTTTTGTTTTTATATTGCTTATCTTCCAACCGAACTACACTTCTTTTCTGTTATATTTCTTTTTCTCCATGCAGCCACACATCTTGACTTTCCAAGTCAGAATTTGCAAGCTAATAAGTCTTCCTATCTATTCCTTGCTTTTTCGTTTCTTGCCTTGTTATTTGTTCATCCTTCGGTGTAGCAAGAAAATAACCAAGACTAGTTCTAATTTCTGTCAACCTATGAAACACGTGAGGTAGACTTTATTTTGTGTATTCTTTGTTTCTTCATGCCGCACCATTTTTCTGATTTATCCAAATCAGAATTTTCCAACATTCATTTAATTATTTATTCCATCTTGTATGTAGTATTTTCCATATCTATATTTTTCGTCTAGGATTTAAAAATTTTTCTATGTGAGAGACACTATTCTTTCATATCTAATTCCTCAAAATATTATTAATAACTTCTTTATTGATAATTAATTCATATAGATGTACAACTATAGTATAAGATAACGAGTTCTCACAGTTCTGTCCAGATTTTTTTTTTAGTTGCTGTCTTGGAAGTTGTTTAGGTCAAGTCACATTAAGTTTAGGTCAATTCAAGTGCATTTAGATAGTGATTTAAGTATAGGACAAGTTTGGTTAATTTACATAAGCATTTAGTTGCATTTTTAGGTTCATTTAGCATTAATTTCAATTCTGTCTAGGTTTTATATTCACATTAATTTTATGCATTTAGGTATTGTTTTAGGTACCTTTTAGGTGTCATAGGGTAGTATTCATATAGTTCTTTGCTTAGGTAAAGTTTAGTGTAATTTCAACTTCATTCACTTAGGCATTTCCATGCATTAGTTTAGGAACTTCATGCATTAATTCATTTTTCTTTCAATTGCATTAGTTTTTATTTAATTTAATTTTTTTTACAAGTTCATGCAATTTTATTTTCATTTTAGGATTTTCATGCATATTTTCATTATTTGCATTTTAGACCCATATGTTAGGAAATTAAATTTTTACCCTTCTATTTTACTAATTTGCGTTTTTGTTTCTTTTCTTTTATAGTTATTTTATTTTCATCATTTCCTCTGTAAGTATTTCTTATTTGCTTTTTAATTTCAATTACTTTTATTTTATTTTATTTTGCTTTGTTAGCCTTTGTAGATCACCCTCAACTAAATTTTCATAATTTGTTAGGATATACCTTAGATAATAGTATTTAGTATTTAGCTAAGCTTCACACTGCCAGTCTCTATGGGATGATATTTCCAGACTCACCTCTGTATTACTTGAAGACCACGCGCACTTGCTTGTAGATACCTTTTAGGGTCGACATGTGGCTACAATTAAGCATGAAAAATATAGCTTGAAAATAAGTATTAAGTGAGTTAATAATTTTGGTGAAATTATTTGTAGCCTAGGAGAATTGGAAAACGAGTTGTACTAGCGAGAAGTTCGATATCACGAGACAGGTAAGGGATACGTGTGTAGACTATAGGGATATTTCAAATGCATGATTTCGATGCAAATAATTTTGTGAGAATATTTTGGAAGTGAATTGCCTTGAAAACTGTGAAAACTATGGTTTTGGCTGGAATTATACTGTGTTTAAAGTGCAACGATGCTAAGGTTCTAACAGCCGTCATACTGTCAAAATTTATTAGAACATTTTCTAAAAATGTCATAAACCACTTTACTGCATTATTAAGTGAATTCCTAGCGTTAGAAATTAAGTGTTTAATATTTTTCACAAAATGTGAATTTGTAAAAAAATAATACTCAAATATTTTGGAAAAAAAAATTTATCGGAATAAAGTTTCTGATGTGTTTTAAAATGTGTAGTGAAATGGTGTTTATGAAAACGAATATTAGCCTTGGGAATTAAATATCCAATATTTTTCATAAAATGGGAAATTACCGAAAAACAATAATTAAATGTTCATGAAATTGATTTTTACCGAAATGAAAGTATTATAATATGTATATATGTGTTTTTATGGTGGAATAGAATATTCATAGAAATTATTATTACAGTGTGAATATTTTATAAAATTGTTTTCACCATACTGTATACTGTGTGATTTTATACATTTATGGATTTTTACGATAATGTCTATTTTTACTAAATTCCATAAAGGTGATATGATTATTTATAAACTGTTTTGAGATTGATAGGTCTCGTATCATGCTCACGTGTTTACTGTGTGAAGCTATTGATACTGATCCTATCTTCAGCGTCCTGGTTGACACCTGATCAGTGTACGACCGAGGACAATTATAGACTATGGCCATATGTCTCATGTGATACTGTTACTGTTTCCTACGGGGATAATAGCATGATATATACAGAGTGTTGCTTGGTTTCGATTCACGTGTTACTGATTTACTATTATGGTTTTCACTGAATTGTTACGGTTACTGAAATTAAGTGTTTACCGTACTGAACTATTTATTCTATTACTTACGGGATTTTATCGAAATGAGTGAAATGTGTATAAAGTGATTCGTAAGCACTAATTAAAGTGTTTTATAAAATGGTTTTATAAACCACTTTGTGATGATTTAATTAGTACTGTTTACCTAAAAGGTTATCGTACTGGTTACTGAAATGTTAATATCACTGAACTAGTTATCATACTGAATTGTTTACAATACTTATTACTGTGGTTTATTTAATTGTGGAAGTGTTATTTTAAAGTGAAAGTGAAGTTTTTACTGAAATAATTGATTCAATGGTTTCATGTACCATTTTATGTAATTTACATTATACAAAAAAATTTATCAAATGATATTTATGTAAAACTTTAACTTTTACTCCCTATAGTCGCTTCTAGGTTCTAGGACAAGACAACTATTTAAAAATACCTTCCATGCTCCATCTGGATCCCTAGTCGACTTTAGTAACCTACCTTTACGATCCCTAGTGCACTTTTAGGAAATAAATTATTTTATTGCATATAGATTTCGTAATATCAAGTTGCATACAATTCCTTTATTGAGTTGTGGTTTGCTCACTCCTTTATTTTCACCATCCATAGATTATTTTCAGTGACTGTGTGAATTACTTATCTAAAGATTTGGCCGCACTTTTGATTACCCCGAGGAAATCTAGTGTGGATCTTGGAAATATAATCATTTACTTTATATGTTCAGACTTACTTTTATAGTACTACAATGTTGTAATTATGAACAGGAGATGTAAACGTTAAATAAAAACCGACATGTAAATATTCTTGCTTATGTAAATTCAAAATAAATTGTTGTTATAAAGTGTTTACTGTTGAATGAAATGGGAAGTAAAGGCATCGTAGATAGCCCAACCATTACTGTATGTGTGAAAATGTGTGAATTTCTGTATATAGTAGACTGTGACAATTTAATTGGTATCAGAGTAAGGTTGGCCTGATGTCTGTTGATCCCTTTAGAATCGAAAATGGTTAACATCTCCTGTAGTATTGTATAGTCTGAATGTATAAATGAATCAAGTGACTGTAAATCGGATTAAGCGACTGAATTGTGCAGAAGTTAGTGAATTACGGGGTACTAACAAGGGTAGTAATCCAAAAATTTTTAATGAAACAGGTGATATTACACTATTAATGAAGGGTCTGTTTGATAAGGCACAGGGAGGAACTCGATGAGGGCCCAACCAAGACTTTCTTTGTACAAATCGAAGTGAGACCCTAAAATGATGATATTAGTGTGAAATGTGCATATCACCAGTATATAGATCCTAAGATCACCGTTCGAATGTATATTCAAAAGAGAAAAATAATTTGGAAATGACGAACGTGTCCATACACCAAAATAACTCTTTTGAATAATAGTAAACCAAATCAATCTCAAACCTATTGATTATGATAAAGAAATTATTGTGTAAAGAATGTCCCTTATGATGCTGTGATAGAGTAATTCATGTATAATAGTCTCTACTATCAGCCCCACCTATGCATATACACTGATGAGTGATGTGACCCAAAGTGTACATTATGGAAGGTCGCATCATAGTCGACCTTATTATATATTCTTTAGGGCCTGATTTAGATGTGAACGGAAGGGGAACCTGGTTAGAGATTGTTGATGCTGTGAGAGGTGATGCATCTACTGAATGGACTGAGAATGTGATCTGTGTATTTGATAATTCAATATCAATACTGTTAATCCTAGTTTTACACATCCCTTTTGTTTTCTGTGTGTATGTGGTAACCGTAAATTTTCCATTTAATTGGAAATTATAAATATTGAAATAAATAAATAAATAAAATTATGAGAATCGGAATATTGTGGAAATTTCAAGAATTAAGGAAGTGATGAAATTGGAAATTTAAGTGAAGGAAATTAAAATAAGGAATAGAGGAAATTTAATTTGGATAAATGGAAATCCAAATTAGATAAGAAAATGAGAAATGAAAGAGAAATATATTTATATAATTATAAATTATATAAATGTAATTTTAAATGAATACATATGTATTGAAATTATTATATAGTATACATTTATATACCGAGGTATATATAGACATATATACTATTGTACAAAATAAAATAATACATATGTATCTAAGTAAAGTATTTTACGTATATATATAGATATATACATAAATGAGAAATGTAAATACTAATTTACATTAAAGTTTGAGTGTATATATATTGTTAATACAATATATATGGAATTATTACACTTATATAAATGTTTATATAAATGTTATTTAATTTTAAAATATATAAATATACATATATATATATATATATTAGACATATATTTTGTAAAATACAATATATATATTTTATAGATAATATATATTGTACTATACATTATATATGAAATAATATTATATGTATAATATATAGTATATATATTATATATATATAGTATAAAGTATATAGTATGATATATACTAAAAATAGAAATAAAATAAAACAAAAAAAGAAACAAAAAAGAAAAGGGAAGGAAGGATCGGGGGAGGAATCCCGACCCCCCAACCAGAACCGTCGGTAGCGAAGATGCCACCGCCGGCGAGGGAAAAGGGGAGAGGGGACGTCGCCGGTCAACGAGGAAAGGCAAGGGTCACCGGCGACGGCCCAAAACAGAACGAAAATCGGAAAGAAACAGAGGGAGAAACGGCGGAAAACCGGAAGAGAAAAGAAAACAAGATCTAGCGGCGCCGGCCAAACCGGCCACCGCCACCACAGTCGAAGCACCGACGGAAGGAGAGGAATGGGATGGAGGCCACCGGAGAGGCTGGGAACGGCGGAGGAAGGCCGACGGAGGAGGAGAAGTGACCGCGGCAAAACCGAGTAGATCCGCCGTTGTGCCACCGATCCAGGCCAAGCTGAGACCACCGGCAGCTTCGCCTCGACGCCGGCCAGCTGCTGAGCCCTCGAGCCGCCGGAGAACAGGCCACCGGAGGAGAACCGGCGGTGAGGAGGGTGGAACCGGTCTGAAGGGCTTGAACCGGCTGGAAAAGAAAGAAAAGGAAAAAGAAAAAAAAAAGAGAAGAAAAGAAAAGAGAAAAAAAAAGAAGAAAGAGAAAAAGGAATTCCGGGAATTTGGAAAATTCCCGAGAATTCGGAAATCACGAGAAATCCCGAGAATTTACGGGAACCGGTAAGAAATCCCGGAAAGTGTTAAATTATTTAAATAATTTATTTATTTAAATAATTATGGAAAAATTCTAAAATTTAGAATTTTAAATTCCAAAAAATTCCCTCGATGATCGAGCCGATGGAATCGGGCGAGGTGAACACGGGCGCGACCTTCGAGAGGCAATCGCCGACCCGAAACAGGTAAGGGAGACATGTGCCGCCTGTAAGGATATTCGGCCACATGTTTTAAATTATGCATTTAATTTATAAATGCAATTTATATGATTGGTTTTGAGAATTGTGGTGATTTATCGGTTTCAAATTGTGGTGAAATACCAGTTGAGAAATATAAACTGTATTTTCCGTGCAGGAGGCTAGCCAAATCGGTAGCCGTTATACTGCCGAAAACTTATCGAAAAATTAATAAAATTTACCGAAAATCACCGAAAGCCAAAATAAAAGATTTGATTTCACGTGAATCGATTTTTGGGTACAAAAATCGAGAAATTGAATAAATTTCATAAAACATGAATATACTGATATTTAATTTTAAAATATTCATGTTTTCGAGAATAGTGAAAAGGACATCACCGAAAATTCACCCGGTAGGTGATATTTCACGTGAAACGAGATGAAAATGAAAAAGAGACTGAAGTGAATATTTTTATAAATATTCTTAAATATTCACTTGATTTTACATAAAACCTTTATGGTTTTAATTATGGAAATAATTAATTATGAAAATTCCATAAAGGTTAAGAAATGGTGGAAAACCATGATTTCGAGACTAGAGGTCTCTACACGTGTTTCTAGAAGAAAACGTGGTTAAGGGATTTTGAATTTGGAAAGTAAATAATTTATTTTTACATAAATTATGAAAATATTTGATTTGAATCCCGATTTCTTTGAAAACCATGTTTTCGATTGAATGCACGGAAAAGCGTGCATATGTGTTTTACGATGGAAAAAGGACAGTTTTGCCTTTCTATATTTTCAGTGATGATTTATAAACTGCTTTCACCGTATGAAAAATATGATTTATACCTTTATGAAATATTTTGAGAAATGTTATTTTAATTTAATTATTTCATAAAGGTGATGATTTATTACATGTGACCCTTATGAATATTTGATTTACGGTATTTGAAATCCATAAAGGCTAAGGTACGGTTTTTACATTGTTTTGAGACTTAGGCCCCGAGTTTCATGCATCACATATACTGTTACTGTCACGTGGCTGATTGACCAGCTAGTCATCAGCGTCCCGGATTGTCGCCTAGCAAGCGTACACCGAGGACATATTATAGATCATGGCCATAGATCTCATTATTGTTACTGTGTCCCTAGTGGACGAGATAGCATGATTTAATTGTAGGGTGATGCCTAATCTCACATACTGATTTCTGTTTACTGAAAGGATTCACGGAATCCTATTTACTGTACTGTACTGTTTACTGTACTGAATTATTGTACTGAATTACTGTTTACTGATGAAAAACCGTACCAAAATACTGTGTTACTGAACTGTACTGTTTACTGAAACGGTAGCCATTGATTACTGTTTTACTGAACTAAAAGCTACCATTTACTGTTTACTGAACTGAAAGCTACCGTATACTATTTACTGAATTGGTAGCTACTGTTTACTGTTACTTACTGAACTGTATCGAGATACTGTTTTACTGAACACTGAATATACTGTTTTACTGAACTGTACGATACGGTTACTGATTTGAAAAGAGAAATAAATGTTTATTCTAAAAGAATAACATAAGAATTATTTCTAAGATAGAAATAATCGAAGAAGTAATTATCCAATGATTGGATATTTACAAATCACTGTACTGTCACGTGTTTTTACTGTACTGAAAAGAAGAGAAGTAAACCACTGTTTTTATTACTGTATTGCCATGTGTTTTAAAATATACTGAAGTGAAAAGAAATAAGTGGTTTACTCTGTGGAAAAACGAAAAGTTTATCGTTTTGAAAACAACGAAAATAGTACTCTCTACAGTTGCTTCTAGGTTCCGAAACAAGTCAGGTATTTCAAAATACCTGCCTTACTCTATCTGGATCCCTAACCGACTGTAGTATCCTTCCTACATGTGTGCCTAGAGCCAGCTAGGAAGATTTTAAAGAAAATGAAGAAAATTGAAAAATTATTTTCAGCATATAGATAGCTGAATATCAAGTGTGACATATAACTCTCTTACTGAGCCGTGGTTTGCTCACCCCTTGATTTCAAACATTTTAGGTTTTAAAGATTGTGAGATCAGATGATTGTGGATCACGGCTGTACACAAAGGACAACGTGACAGACCGACTGATTTATATGAGGTACGATCATTTATTTTCTGTATTTAGACATGTCTACAGTACTACATAATTGTAATTAAGATAGGGGATGTGTATAACGTTAACAATATTTTATTAAATTGTTTAACATCAAGTGTAAAGTGAAGTATCACAGACAGCCCAACCGGATAAATTGTGTAAAATAAGGTGAAAAATGTGGTAACGGGTCGTTACAGATTTAATGGTATCAGAGCATGGTTGGCCTGATGTCTGTGAATACTTTTGGAAGGAAAAGTGTTAAACATCCCCGGTAGTACTGTGTAGTCTGAATACATAGAGAAAATAAATGATTGTAAATTGAGTAAAATGATTTAAAAGGAGTGAGAAAGTATAAATTGTGAATGTTAAAGAAATAATAGGCTCAGAAATTACCAAAAAATTGGTAATTCTTATAATATAAATGAAGGCCTGTTCGGTAAGGAACCGAAAGGACTCGGTGAGGGCCCCACCAGTACCTTACGGTCCGGATCGAACTGAGACCTGAAAATGATGGTATGAAGGAGGGGAATGACATATCATCATTAAATAGACTTTAAGATCACCGATTGAGGGTAATTTGAAGAGAGAGAAAATTTTTGGCCAAAAATGACCAAAAAACCCCCGATTCTAAAATTTTACCGGGAGTTAAAATAAACCAACAGAAGTTGAAATTGATTGATCTGACAGAGAAATTGTTGATGTAAAGCTGCATTTCATGCAAAATAATCCAATTATGGATTCTAGTGGACTTCTCTGTTGAAATCGAATGAGATCTCAAAGTGCTGATATTAGTATGCGAAATAATACTATCAGCATATAGATAATAAGACCTTTGGTTTAAAGGTATACTGAGGAGAAAGGAATAAATGTCAAAATGATGAAAATGCCCTTATGTTGGGTGAAGTGCGGAACAGAGATAAAATCGAGCTGAATTGGGATCCATTGAGAGAAATGGAGTTATTAATGGCATAGAAGATGTCATATGGATATAACGATCCCTATTACTGATTCCACTAACACTTAGATTACGGACGCGAATTACGAGTGACCTAGTGAACGAGCTAGGCCTCATGATAGATCCTTGAGGGGTGACTCAGTGAAAAGGCTGGGCATTCTCAAAGAGGACAGTACAGAGGTGTACAGGCGGACGGCGGACGGGCCGAGGCCTTATATGATGCGGTCCGATAAGAGTGTAGTGGAATGTTGCAAAATGATTGGCCCGGTTAATGACTGTAAGGGCCTAAAGCATGAGTGTACTGAATTGAATATTATCACGGGATCGTTGAATACTATGAAAAGTGAAATGAATACAGAAAATGACTAAGAGAGTGAAGGGTACAGATGAGGAAATCCATAGCAGTACGGTTGATTGAGGTTCTATACATTTATACTGTTTTGAGGTATTAAATGAATATTTAATTATAGAACTCGAGCATTATGAGATATACCTTGCCATTGATATACTGCATGGAGTGTTGTGAATTGGAGAATATTCCAAAGAACAGTAAAGTGATAAACAGCAGAAGATGACAGCTAACCTAAGTTCTTCAGGACCCTTGAGACAGAACTGTGATGGGCGACCCAATGATGGGCGACCCGTAGTGGATCATGTATTGTGAGGTATGGGCGAACTATGTGGTCGCCGACTCACTTGTAAGGGTAAACCTGGGGCGAAAGGATCGCCTAGGGGATGCTCGCCGACGGTCGATATGAACGGGCGGGCCTCTTACAATTATTTAAATGGTAACACGAGTGAAAGGAACTAGGTACGTAAGGGTGCCAGGGTTCAAACCTTGTGGATAACATACTCAAGGGAATTAAACCTGAATTTATTAAATGAAATTGATTTTAAAGCAAATTACAGAGATAATAAATTGGTTAGCTGTAACATGTGTTGATAATTGTTGTACTCGATACAGCTTACTAGATTGAGATTCGTAAGACTGTAAAGTATAAGTAAACAATGAAATCAAGGTAGAGTATGAGTCGAAATGAATCGAATAGTAAATGTCTCTGCCTTGAGAATACACAGTGTAAATGATAAGACATGAGAATGAAATGTCTGAATTAATAAGAGATGTGTAATTGAGGAAAGTATCGGAATTGATTTTCGATAGAACTTCCAGAGTTATATAAATTGGAGAAATCGAGTTAACATTGACTCGGTTAATGATAAGAAATCTAATTCCAAGCTTATATCGGAGAATATAGAAAGAATCCGAAAAGCTTAAGAAAATAACTCTGAAAAATGAGAGAATAATGAAGTGCATGTGGATAGGGTGATTGATGGAAATAAAGATAGTGAAAATTGAGATTAATGAAATTGGCTGCATAAGAGTAAAAGAGAGCAGCACAAATGATTTTAATAAGTAGATGAATAGACATGATATAGTAAATAGTTACTATGTAATAAAGTTCTTATAAAGAACAAGTATTCATCTACATGATAAAATAGACGCTTTATTGATCTAATCAGGGATACATGAGGAATTAATAAGACTAGCCTCAGTATAAAGCGTCCTTAGATAAAAGATTAGAGACTGATGTCCATAAGATGATGAAATGAACTCGACATGAATTGTATGAATGCCTATTGAGGTTTTTAAGATTAATGAAATACCTTGTGATATATATATATATATAAACACAATGACTGAGGCATTCATATAAGGATAAAGTGGCGAGATATCAAAATAGTTAACGATACAAATGAAACATGAGCAGCATGATGATATGACCATGGAAAGTCTCAAAGACTGCAGACTTATATTAAGATTGGCAAATAAGAGGCTTGGCTAGACAGTGTCTCTTCCTAAGATAGATAATATCGAAATGACAAAACGACAGTGAATCTGTCTATGATAGGGAGATAATGATTGAGATACGATAGTAATGAGTCTAGCTAGATACTACTACCAATCTATAAAAGAGTGATGAGACTAGCTGCTTTGTAGATGAGACCTAATTAAAGAAGTTAAAGTCGGTAAAGGGATAAGTGTAAAGAAAAGATGGTATACAAGATTTTAAAAGATCTTGGCAGTATAGTACCATACCAATTGAGAAAAAAAAACCGACTAAAAGGATGAGAGTAAAAATATGAAGAGATAAAAGTGAAAATATGAAAACGAAAATGAAAGTGGGATAAGGGAATAAGTTGCATGATGAGAAGGGAACATAATATGGAACAGTTCCCGAAGGTAAGACAGAAAGTAAATTGTGTTAGTTATCACATAACCGTGGCAAGATGTAAAATCAAACCAAAAATGACAAGTATTATTTACTGCCAGTATATAAATGAAAAATGATTATACATATAACCACCGTAACATGATAGAAACGGTGGAAGTATATAGATGATGTGGTGATCAAAAATATAAATTGAGGATTCAATTGTGGAATCTAAATTATGAAAAGAGATGTAAAGACCGTACTACATGAAGAGGACATGATTGGCTCACGATTGGTGATTAATAGTAAAGTCTGCAAGTGAAATGCAGCCTTGATAAAATGAATATTGGGGACAATAAAGAGTCCAAAAGAGAAATGATGATATGGAAGTGATTAAAGACTGATGATATAAATAGAATCACCTTCCATTATCAGACTCTTAGATTCTCTAGTGCTGTAGTCGAAGTATAAGTGTTAAACGATGTGAATGTGTATGTACAGTTCCAGTGAGCATTACATATGATGGGAGTCTCTGAGTTGCCATATGCTAATGAGAGATAGCAAAAGGCTTCGAGATCCCAAGTGTACTGATAGCATCGCTCCGTACTGATGTAAATATCTTAGCGTGATATTGAAACGCTTGAAGATACATTGAGAGAGCAGATGCATGAGATATGAAAGCTACTGGGACAATTACATACAACTAATGACTTGAGTACATGATAGTACCAAATTGTGTCGACTTGGCACTAAGTGAGAAAAATGGATGATGAACAGCATAGAGTAGCTGTGACATGAAAAATATTGTGTGTGGACTCTTATATAAAAAGAGTATAAATGAATAACTCCCGCCTTGAGAAATGAACTTACGGGAGTGGAGACATATGTGATGAAAAAGACAGCATGTAGTGGTCTAAAACTACTCTTGATGTTGAAAGTGTACTGGCAGTATTACTTGGAGGATGACCTAGAGGTCAAAAGTCGTAAGTATACGACATGTACCACCTTTGGACTTAAGTTAAATTCGGAGGACCGAATTTCTTAAGGTGGGGAGGATGTGGTAACCGTAAATTTTCCATTTAATTGGAAATTATAAATATTGAAATAAATAAATAAATAAAATTATGAGAATCGGAATATTGTGGAAATTTCAAGAATTAAGGAAGTGATGAAATTGGAAATTTAAGTGAAGGAAATTAAAATAAGGAATAGAGGAAATTTAATTTGGATAAATGGAAATCCAAATTAAATAAGAAAATGAGAAATGAAAGAGAAATATATTTATATAATTATAAATTATATAAATGTAATTTTAAATGAATACATATGTATTGAAATTATTATATAGTATACATATATATACCGAGGTATATATAGACATATATACTATTGTACAAAATAAAATAATACATATGTATCTAAGTAAAGTATTCTATGTATATATATAGATATAGAGATAAATGAGAAATGTAAATACTAATTTACATTAAAGTTTGAGTGTATATATATTGTTAATACAATATATATGGAATTATTACATTTATATAAATGTTTATATAAATGTTATTTAATTTTAAAATATATATATATATATTAGACATATATTTTGTAAAATACAATATATATATTTTATAGATAATATATATTGTACTATACATTATATATGAAATAATATTATATGTATAATATATAGTATATATATTATATGTATATAGTATAAAGTATATAGTATGATATATACTAAAAATAGAAATAAAATAAAACAAAAAAAGAAACAAAACAGAAAAGGGAAGGAAGGATCGGGGGAGGAATCCCGACCCCCCAACCAGAACCGTCGGTAGCGAAGATGCCACCGCCGGCGAGGGAAAAGAGGAGAGGGGACGTCGCCGGTCAACGAGGAAGGGCAAGGGTCACCGGCGACGGCCCAAAACAGAACGAAAATCGGAAAGAAATAGAGGGAGAAACGGCGAAAAACCGGAAGAGAAAAGAAAACCAGATCTGGCGGCGCCGGCCAAACCGGCCACCGCCACCACAGTCAAAGCACCGACGGAAGGAGAGGAATGGGATGGAGGCCACCGGAGAGGCTGGGAACGGCGGAGGAAGGCCGACGGAGGAGGAGAAGTGACCGCGGCAAAACCGAGTAGATCCGCCGCCGTGCCACCGATCCAGGCCAAGCTGAGACCACCGGCAGCTTCGCCTCGACGCCGGCCAGCTGCTGAGCCCTCGAGCTGCCGGAGAACCGGCCACCGGAGGAGAACCGGCGGTGAGGAGGGTGGAACCGGTCTGAAGGGCTTGAACCGGCTGGAAAAGAAAGAAAAGGAAAAAGAAAAAAAAAGAGAAGAAAAGAAAAGAGAAAAAAAAAAGAAGAAAGAGAAAAAGGAATTCCGAGAATTTGGAAAATTCCCGAGAATTCGGAAATCACGAGAAATCCCGGGAATTTACGGGAACCGATAAGAAATCCCGAAAAGTGTTAAATTATTTAAATAATTTATTTATTTAAATAATTATGGAAAAATTCTAAAATTTAGAATTTTAAATTCCAGAAAATTCCCTCGATGACCGAGCCGATGGAATCGGGCGAGGTGAACACGGGCGCGACCTTCGAGAGGCAGTCGCCGACCCGAAACAGGTAAGGGAGACATGTGCCGCCTGTAAGGATATTCGGCCACATGTTTTAAATTATGCATTTAATTTATAAATGCAATTTATATGATTGGTTTTGAGAATTGTGGTGATTTATCGGTTTCAAATTGTGGTGAAACACCAGTTGAGAAATATAAACTGTATTTTCCGTGCAGGAGGCTAGCCAAATCGGTAGCCGTTATACTGCCGAAAAATTATCGAAAAATTACTAAAATTTATCGAAAATCACCGAAAGCCAAAATAAAAGATTTGATTTCACGTGAATCGATTTTCGGGTACGAAAATCGAGAAATTGAATAAATTTCATAAAACATGAATATACTGATATTTAATTTTAAAATATTCATGTTTTCGAGAATGGTGAAAAGGACATCACTGAAAATTCACCCGGTAGGTGATATTTCACGTGAAACGAGATGAAAATGAAAAAGAGACTGAAGTGAATATTTTTATAAATATTCTTAAATATTCACTTGATTTTACATAAAACCTTTATGGTTTTAATTATGGAAATAATTAATTATGAAAATTCCATAAAGGTTAAGAAATGGTGGAAAACCATGATTTCAAGACTAGAGGTCTCTACACGTGTTTCTAGAAGAAAACGTGGTTAAGGGATTTTGAATTTGGAAAGTAAATAATTTATTTTTACATAAATTATGAAAATATTTGATTTGAATCCCGATTTCTTTGAAAACCATGTTTTCGATTGAATGCACGGAAAAGCGTGCATATGTGTTTTGCAGTGGAAAAAGGACAGTTTTGCCCTTCTATATTTTCAGTGATGATTTATAAACTGCTTTCACCGTATGAAAAATATGATTTATACCTTTATGAAATATTTTGAGAAATGTTATTTTAATTTAATTATTTCATAAAGGTGATGATTTATTACATGTGAGCCTTATGGATATTTGATTTACGGTATTTGAAATCCATAATGGCTAAGGTACGGTTGTTACACTGTTTTGAGACTTAGGCCCCGAGTTTCATGCATCACATATACTGTTACTGTCACGTGGCTGATTGACCAGCTAGTCATCAGCGTCCCGGATTGTCGCCTAGCAAGCGTACACCGAGGACATATTATAGATCATGGCCATAGATCTCATTACTGTTACTGTGTCCCTAGTGGACGAGATAGCATGATTTAATTGTAGGGTGATGCCTAATCTCACATACTGATTTCTGTTTACTGAAAGGATTCACGGAATCCTATTTACTGTACTGTATTGTTTACTGTACTGAATTACTGTACTAAATTACTGTTTACTGATGAAAAACCGTACCAAAATACTGTGTTACTGAACTGTACTGTTTACTGAAATGGTAGCCATTGATTACTGTTTTACTGAACTAAAAGCTACCATTTACTGTTTACTGAACTGAAAGCTACCGTATACTATTTACTGAATTGGTAGCTACTGTTTACTGTTACTTACTGAACCGTATCGAGATACTATTTTACTGAACACTGAATATACTGTTTTACTGAACTGTACGATACGGTTACTGATTTGAAAAGAGAAATAAATGTTTATTCTAAAAGAATAACATAAGAATTATTTCTAAGATAGAAATAATCGAAGAAGTAATTATCCAATGATTGGATATTTACAAATCACTGTATTGTCACGTGTTTTTACTGTACTGAAAAGAAGAGAAGTAAACCACTGTTTTTATTACTGTATTGCCATATGTTTTAAAATATACTGAAGTGAAAAGAAATAAGTGGTTTACTCTGTGGAAAAACGAAAAGTTTATCGTTTTGAAAACAACAAAAATAGTACTCTCTACAGTTGCTTCTAGGTTTCGGAACAAGTCAGGTATTTCAAAATACCTGCCTTACTCTATCTGGATCCCTAGCCGACTGTAGTATCCTTCCTACATGTGTGCCTAGAGCCAGCTAGGAAGATTTTAAAGAAAATGAAGAAATTTGAAAAATTATTTTCAGCATATAGATAGCTGAATATCAAGTGTGACATATAACTCTCTTACTGAGCCGTGGTTTGCTCACCCCTTAATTTCAAACATTTCAGGTTTTAAAGATTGTGAGATCAGATGATTGTGGATCACGGCTGTACACAAGGACAACGTGACAGACCGACTGATTTATATGAGGTACGATCATTTATTTTCCGTATTTAGACATGTCTACAGTACTACATAATTGTAATTAAGATAGGGGATGTGTATAACGTTAACAATATTTTATTAAATTGTTTAACATCAAGTGTAAAGTGAAGTATCACAGACAGGCCAACCGGATAAATTGTGTAAAATAAGGTGAAAAATGTGGTAACGGGTCGTTACAGTGTATTAATCAGATACATATAGAATCGAAAAATTCTAAGGTACATCCTATCGAATAATATATTGTTTAGAGTATCACAAATTTCTAAAAAATGTGTATGAAAATTGTAAAGTGATTGTAGGAGAGTAGGAAAACAACAGCTAACCTAAGTTTGTCGAATATGTATGCTTTCGAAGTAATTCCAGGAATGGATGGGTTAGCTGTGAATTGTGTTAACTTAAATTGTTATACTTAGTATATCACTTTCCCTCATCTTGGATGCTATATTGTGAACAGGTAAATAAATAAATGAATCAAAGTGGAATGTGTATTGAAGTTGTTCGAGTGTTATATACATGTGTTTCGAGGATATATGGTGTATGTGAAGAACGTAGAGATAAAACGTCCAAAACGGCATGAGATTGGTGTTTTAAATTTTTAGAATGTAATTCCAGGTAATTTTTTGGGGTTATCAGTGATTCGAGAGATTGAGTTACCATTAAGTCGATTTTTGGTACTGAGCCTACTTCCAAGCTTTTACCAGATGACATAAACAAAGTTGAAGAAGCTTAAGAAGCAGCTCCAGGAATTATTGGATGAAGAATTTATCTATCTAAGGTTTTCCTGTGAGAGCATTAGTGTTATTTCTTTGGAAAAATAATGGTAGTTTACGAGTGTATACCAACTATCAATTAAATAGCAGTGTTACTATTAAGCATAAATATGCACCTATCAAAGGATGGACAGCCCATTTGATCCGTTCAAAAGTGCACAAGTGTTTCTAAGATCAATTACTGATTAGGGTATCGTCGGTTAAAATCTGAGCGATTGATGTCCCTAAGACAGCATTTAGGGCTTCGTAAGACTATTACAAGTTCTTTGTAATGTCTTCAGACGGATGAATGTCCTTACGGAGTTTATAAGCCAAATGAATGAGGTATTTAAATCATACCTAGATAAATTATGATAGTGTTCGATGATAATATGCCAATATATTCGAAGATACCAAAGGAACATGAGCAGTACCATGAATAGCTTTGCAGACTCTTAGAGACTGGAAGTTGAATGATAAATATAGTAAATATGAGTTTTGGCTAAACATATTCCTTTCTGAGACATGTAGTCTTGAATGATGGAGTGACTATGGACTCGCCTAAAATTTAGATTATTACTAAATGGGAGAGACCAAAGATAGTAACGGAGATACGAAATTCACTAAGTTTAGTTGAATATCATATCCAGTCTATGGAAGATTTTGCAGGGTTAATTGTTCCACTGATATAATTCATATGTGAGGAAGTTAAATGTGAGTGGAGTATTTAAAAGTGTCAAAAGATTTTAATTGTAAAGTATTTTACTACGCGAGAAAAGTAACTGAAAGGATAAGTGCGTTAAGTTGAAAAATATATTAAGGAGGTACTTCATATAATGATTAGGGAACATAAATTGTTGGAATGATTCCCGAATCTTAGATTGAAAGTGATTTCCTCTGACGATCATGTGTATGTGACTAGATTTAAGATCAAACCAAACTTAAAAGATAAAATTAGTCATACCTAGAGGAATAAATAAATAAATTTACTGCCAATCATATAAATGATACACACTTGAATGAAATTGGCATATATAGTTTGGAGACAGAATTTATACCTCAGATGATTATCAGTTAAAGAATCTAATTTGAAAGAGATCACATTTTCAGGTACATTCTGCATTTAAGCAATGCTAAATGTACCATAAGTATGGGGAATGTATTGACAACTCAATATGAAAATAGATATCGCAGAGATTGATACCAAATGTCTCACCTACTGTAAGTGAAAGTTAAATATTTAAGTCTGAAAGTTTATTGCAGCCTCTACCAGACCAACGTGAAAACGGGAGTCGATTATGAAAGATTCTTTTTTAGGGTTATGAAAGAACTGGAAGAACCATGAGATTATAAAAGTGATTATAGATAAATTGAATTTCTTTGTTATCAGAGTTAATAATTTTCTTAGTGCTTTAACCAATATATACACATTCGGAATTAGTGAGATTGTATATTGAGTTCCAATGAGCATCACTTGTGATAGGGGTTCCCGATTGGCTTTACGCCTTTAGATGGATATCAGAAGGCTTAGGGATCCTAATTGAATGTCAACACTGCTTTCTATTCACAAATCGAAGGGTTGTCAGAGTGCACTATTTAGACGCTCGAAGATATGTCGAGAGTGTGTGTACTAGATTTTAAAAGCTCCTAGGACAATCACTTATCGTTGATTGAATTTCTTTAAATAATAGTTACCAATCTAATATCGAGTTGGCACCAAATGAGGTAGTATATGGTAAATAGAGTAGATCATATATTGTATGGGAGGAAATGAAAATTTTTAACTCCTGATTTGATAAGGTAAGTTTTCTAAGGAGTACAAATTAATCATGAAAGATAAAATGTTGTGGTTTAAAAGTAATTCTGTTAGTGAAGATGTTTTGGCTGTATCACTTCAAAGAAGAGGTTATTTAAAGGTTAGGAAATATACAAGAAACAAAAGTACCCCGAGCGGTCTTACTTTCTAGCTCAGGTGAAATTTGGAGGACTGAAATTCCTAAAGGTGGGGAGGAAATGTCAGAATCGTTTATATTATACTGTGCATGTATAAACACGTAATTATTAATTAATTTTTGGTATTTTTTGTAAACTATAAGTAAATAGTGATGTGGGCCCCACTTGATTTATAGTGCCCAAATGTATGTAAGACTGAGGAAAACAGTGTACGGAAGGTATAAGGATTATGTTATGGAAATTTTGAGATAAAAAATCCTTTATTTGCATTACTTTGGGAAGTGTGGCAAACAAATTAGAAAATGAAGGTTACGTCCCAAGGGTATTTTCATAAATTGTGCCCAAACTAAAATGAATTGGGGCGAAGTAAAAAGAACATGATATTTTGCATGAAAAGGAGTTTAAGATAGTGTCAGTAGAATTATTGAGTTGGTAGTTAAATTAGAAAATTTAGTTGGAGCTCTGTTAGGGGTAATTTCATAATTTCACACATTCGGTGTACCGCGCGTCAACGAAACTATCATGATTCATCAAAATAAATCCAATAAGAGTATTTGATGATGAAATCCGAAATTTTGGAGTGCAATTACTAGTTATTACAATTATGGGATTTTAAGGGCAAATTTGTTCGAAAATTTCATAACCATGGACATTTTCGTAATTTTGCCCCCATCTAGAATTTTCTATAAAACTCCCCTTAAACCTGGCAGCCACTATTCATCATCTCCTTTATCCCATCCATGCCACCATGGAAGGAAAAATAAGAAAAGAAAATAAAACTGTGATAACCGTAAATTTTTCAATTATTGGAAATAATAAATATTGAAAATAAATATTAAAGAAAATAGATAAGAGGAAATAAATAAATTAAAGTAAATAAATAAAATTTATTTACGAGATGGGAATATAGTTGAAATTCCCGAAATTAAGAAAAGTGAGGAAATTAAATGAAAATAAAAATAATAATAATAATAAAGTCGGAGTTATTGAAAATAAGAAAAGGAGGAATTTAAATTGGATTAATGGAAATCCAAAATTAATAAAATAAAAATGCGTATATTATATATTTATATAATTAAATTATATAAATATATTTACACATGTTTTTATATAAATACATATGTATGTATATGAATATTAGTATATATTATGAAATAAAATATATACTATTTTGTCTTAAATAAAGACATGTGTATATTATAAAATGTAGTTATATAATTATAAATATATATGTACAAATATATATATATATATATTATTTTAAATAAAAGTATATGAATATATAAGAAAAGTAAATGTGGTTTTATATAAAAGTTTATATATATAAATATTTTATTATAGCATTTATATAATTTGTATACATATATGTTATTTAACTTTAAGTATATAAATATACATACATACATATATATATTTATATATATATATATACTAGATATACATTTTTGTAATACTTAATATACATATATGTATATGTATGTATCTCTTTAAATATATATATAGTACAATACTATATAAATAAGCAAATATTATTTTATTTAAATTGTATAACATAAATATAAAGTAGATATATTGTTATATTATATCTATATAAATAATTATACTATGTATGAATTAATATATGTGTAGTATATAATATATAGTATATGTATAAAGTATAAAATATGGTGTATAATATATATTAGGTTACATACTAAAAAGGGAAAGGGATAAACCAAAAAGGAAACCAAATAAAAAGGAAAACAAAAGACAGAATCGAGTTTCCCGATTCTGTCACCAGAAGAGCCGCCCCCGTCAGCGGCCGCCG
Organism: Heritiera littoralis; assembly: GCA_031772115.1. Classification (NCBI taxonomy): domain Eukaryota; kingdom Viridiplantae; phylum Streptophyta; class Magnoliopsida; order Malvales; family Malvaceae; genus Heritiera; species Heritiera littoralis. The sequence continues at coordinate 8,945,147 of JAPDPK010000013.1, read as the reverse complement.
GAGAGGGAAAGGAGGAGAAGGAAAAGAAGCGTCGACGCCGGCAAGGGAAGAGGAAGCCGACGCCAACGCCAACGCCGGCGTGAAGAAACGGAGGAAAATCGAACCTGAAACAGAAGCAAACGCCGGAAGAGAAAAGAAAATGGCCGACGGCGATGCCGACCAAATCGGTGGCCGGCACTGCCACCGAAGCTTCACCGGAGGAAGACGAAGCCGATGGAGGCCACCGGAGACGCAATGGACGGTGGAGGAACGCCGGCGAAGAGGAAGAAGAATCGAGGCAAAACCGCCTCGATCCGTCGCCGTGCCACCGATCCAGGGCAAACGGAGGGCACCAGCAAGTTCGTCGTGCAGCCAGCCAGCTGAGGGATGCCTGAACCGCCGGAGAACCAGCCACCGGCGAGGAACCGGCGAGAAAAGGAGCTGGACCGGTCTGACTGGGAAAGGAAGAAGAAAAAAGAAAGGAAAAAGAAAAGAAAAAGGAAAAAGAAAAAGAAAAAGAAAAAGAAAAGAAAGAAAGAAAAGAAAAAGAGGAAAAAGGAAGAAAAAAAAAGGAGAATTTCGGGAATTCAAAAAATTCCCGGAAATTCGACAACCCGGGATTTTACAAATTCGGTAAGAAATTTCCCGAGAATTTAATTTCAGAAAAAATTAAATAAATTATGAAAAATTCTAAAAAATTAGAATTTTAATTCCAGAAATTATTTTCAGCAATCGGGATAAGGAATCGAGAGAAATGGAGTGCGGGCGCGATCGATAAGCGGAATTCGCCGACCCGAAAAAAGGTAAGGGATGCATGTGCAGCACTGTAAGGATACTCAGTCTGCATATTTTAAATTGAAATATTTTATGCAAATATTTTATGGAAATTATTATGATGCATGATTTGCTGAAAATAATTTGGGAAGAAGTACTGGCTGAAAGATTTAAAACTGTATTTTCAGTGCAGGAGGTTAGTAAACCGGCAGCCGTTATGCTGCCGAAAATTTTAGAAAAAAACTTTATAAAATCATATTAAATGATTTTATTTCCGAATTTCGATAGTAAATCACGAAACATGAGGAAATTACTAAATTTCATAAAACATGAATATAATGAGATGGAATTTTAAAATATTCATGTATTCGAGAATGGTGACAATGAAATCACCGAAAATTCTCGCAATAGATAAATTACACGAAATACGAGAGGAAAGATGAAGTGAAATATAGTGATTATTTTTATGAATATTTTTATAAATATTCACTAAAGGATTTTAACCCTTATGGTTTTAAATTATGGGATTTTATATTTATATAAATTCCATAAAGGTTTATTTTATGATGAAAATATGGTTTTGAGACTGGTTGGCATTCCTATCATGCTGATGCATGATATGTGACTTGTTTAGTCCCGATCGACGCCTAAATCAGTGATCTACCGAGGACAATATAGGTTATGGGTATAGATTTGACCGGCGTATTCCCTTACCCTCCGAGGTTTATAGTATGATAAGATTGATGTCTATCTTAGACTCCATAAATGATTGGTGATATGTTAAAAAGGAAAGTATTTTACATAAGATGGAATATGCCAACCGGAAAATGTGATACATGATGGGTGACATGTGAAAAGAACATGTTTTATATAATATGATAAGAGAATCAATTGAATTATAGCAATTTTTACAAAATGCTCATTTAGGTACTGATTATAGTACCGTGAGATGATTCTCATAAGACATGAGATACAAACATGTAATATGTTTTCAAAAAGGAAGAAATGATAATTCTAATATTCTTTCTATGGTCTTAAATGGAATATGAGATCATAAGTACTACATGAGATCTGATAAGACAGTGGAAAGTACATATGGCGTAAAGGCCAAACCGAGCAGAGACTCGATGATTTTACCGTGTGAGCCACCTCTAGAATCCTTCGGGAACTAAGTGCTGCACGTGTTCTAATGTATTAGTAAAGGCCAAATCGAGCAGAGACTCGATGGTTTTACCGTGTGAGCCACCCCTAGAATCCTTCGGGAACTAAGTGCTGCACGTGTTCTGATGTGTTAGTAAAGGCCAAACCGAGCAGAGACTCGATGACTTTACCGTGTGAGCCACCTCTAGAATCCTTTGGGAACTAAGTGCTGCATGTGTTCTGATGTGTTAGTAAAGGTCTAAGTTCTGATGGGGATGCGACAAATGTCGAAGGATGAAATAGATCTTGTGCACATGACATATGATGTGTGTGATATAACGGATTTTCTTTATATATGCCACTCAAACATGTGCTACTTGAATGTTCGTCTCGTTCACACTTAATCATACTGATAAAAAGAATGATGCCTTGTGAACTTAAGAATGGAATAGATTTTAATAGCTTATTTTGCTTTTTAAAGGACGGTACTAATTAAGAGAGTACATTAAAAAATGAAATGAATTTTAAAGAAATAAAATGATGATTTAACTAACATTCTTTTCAAGGAATATACGAATATTAATTATTTTATAGAAATGCTTTATTTCGTAGAAGCATTAATTTGAAAAGAATATGAAAAAGGTTATGAAAGATTGAAAAGGAAAAAGGATTTATTAATTCAAAACAAAATGAAAATTTCTCTCTACAGTTGCTTCTAGGTTCCGTAACAAGTATGGTATTCTAAAATACCTACCTTACTCCATTCGGATCCCTAGCCGACTATAGTATCCTTCCTACATGCGAGCTTAGAGCCCATAGGAAAAATGAAAAAGATTTTTTAGCATATAGGAAGCTGAGTATCAAGTGAGGCATATAATTCTCTTACTGAGCCGTGGTTTTGCTCACCCCTTAATTTTCAACATTTCAGGTTTTGATGAATGTGAGTTCAGTGGATTGTTGTCACGACCCGTGACCACATTTTTACCCTTCTTATACACAACTTAACCGGTTGGGCTGTCTGCGATACTTCACTTGTACTGACTGTTAATAAATTTTACATAATATTGTTTATATTATACACATCCCCTATCGTAACAAATCAGATAAGTAGTACTGTTGACGTGTCTAAATACAGAGAATAAATAATCATACCTCAAATAATCAGTCGGTCTGACACATTGTTCTTCGTGTACAGCCAGGATCCACAATCCACTGATTTCACATTCATCAAAACCTGAGATGTTGAAAATTAAGGGGTGAGCAAAACCACGGCTCAGTAAGAGAATTATATGCCTCACTTGATACTCAGCTTCCTATATGCTGAAAATCTTTTTCATTTTTCCTATGGGCTCTAGGCTCGCATGTAGGAAAGATACTACAGTCGGCTAGGGATCCGAATGGAGTAAGGTAGGTATTTTAGAATACCATACTTGTTACGGAACCTAGAAGCAACTGTAGAGAAAAATTTTTCTTTTTGTTTTGAATTAATAAATCCTTTTCCTTTTTAATCTTTCCTAATCTTTTTCATATTCTTTTCAAAATAATGCTTCTACGAAATAAAGCCTTTAAATAGAATAATTAATATCCGTATATTCCTTGAAAAGAATATTAGTTAAATCATCATCTTATTTCTTTAAAACTTATTTCATGTTTAATGTACTCTCTTAATTAGTTCTGTCCGTTAAAAAGCAGAATAAGCTATTAAAATCTATTTCATTCTTTGACATTTGTCGAATTCACGAATCACACTCACTTACTTATCGTCACAATATCCTACGATTTCTCATACTAACATCGGAACACGTGTAGCACTTAGTTCCCGAAGGACTCTAGAGGTGGCTCCCACTGTTCAATCATCGAGTCTCTGCTCGGTATGGCCTGTACTGAAACATCAGAACACGTGTAGCACTTAGTTCCCGAAGGACTCTAGAGGTGGCTCCCACTGTTCAATCATCGAGCCTCTGCTCGGTATGGCCTGTATTGAAATATCGGAACACGTGTAGCACTTAGTTCCCGAAGGACTCTAGAGGTGGCTCCCACTGTTCAATCATCGAGTCTCTGCTCGGTATGGCATGTACTGAAATATCGGAACACGTGTAGCACTTAGTTCCCGAAGGACTCTAGCGGTGGCTCCCACGGTTCAATCATCGAGCCTCTGCTCGGTATGGCCTGTACTGAAATATCGGAACACGTGTAGCACTTAGTTCCCGAAGGACTCTAGAGGTGGCTCCCACTGTTCAATCATCAAGTCTCTGCTCGGTATGGCCTGTACTGAAATATCGGAACACGTGTAGCACTTAGTTCCCGAAGGACTCTAGAGGTGGCTCCCACGGTTCAATCATCGAGCCTCTGCTCGGTATGGCCTGTACTGAAATATCGGAACACGTGTAGCACTTAGTTCCCGAAGGACTCTAGAGGTGGCTCCCACGGTTCAATCATCGAGTCTCTGCTCGGTATGGCCTGTACTGAAATATCGGAACACGTGTAGCACTTAGTTCCCGAAGGACTCTAGAGGTGGCTCCCACGGTTCAATCATCGAGTCTCTGCTCGGTATGGCCTGTACTGAAATATCGGAACACGTGTAGCACTTAGTTCCCGAAGGACTCTAGAGGTGGCTCCCACGGTTCAATCATCGAGTCTCTGCTCGGTATGGCCTTTTCCGTTTGACATATTCCATGTCATGTAAAATATTTCCCTTTTTAACATGTCACCTATCATTTATGGATTTTAATATAGACGTTAATCTTGTCGTACTATAAACCCTGGAGGGTAAAGGACTAAACCGGTCAAATCTATGACCATAATCTATATTGTCCTCGGTGGATCACGGATCAGGTGTCGACCGGGACTAAACATGTCACATATCATGTATCAGCATGATAAGAATACCAACCAGTCTCAAAACCGTATTTTTTCATCGGAAAATACACCTTATGGAATTTATACAATTATATAATTCCATGATTTAAAACCATAAGGGTTATAATCCTTTAGTGAATATTGATAAAAATATCCATAAAATATTTACTATATTTCACTTCATCTTTCGTCTCGTAATTCGTGTAATTTATCTATTTCGAGAATTTTCGGTGATTTCATTATCACCATTCTCGAATACATGAATATTCTAAAGTTCCATCTCATTATATTCATATTTTATGAAATTTAGAAATTTCCTCATGTCTCGTGATTTACTATCGAAATTCGGAAATAAATCATTTAATATGATTTTATAAAGTTTTTCTAAAATTTTCGGCAGCATAACGGCTGCCGATTCACTAACCTCCTGCACGGAAAATACAGTTTAAAATCTTTCAGCCAGTACTTCTTCCCAAATTATTTTCAGCAATTCATGCATCATAATAATTTTCATAAAATAATTGCATAAAATATTTCAAATTAAATTATGCAGACTGAGTATCCTTACAGTGCTGCACATACATCCCTTACCTTTTTCCGGGTCGGCGACTTCCGCTTATCGATCGCGCCCGCGCTCCATTTCTCCCGATTCCTTATCTCGATTGCTGAAAATAATTTCTGGAATTAAAATTCTAATTTTTAGAATTTTTCATAATTTATTTAATTTTTTCTGAAATTAAATTCTCGGGAAATTTCTTACCGAATTGTAAAATCCCGGGTTGTCGAATTTCCGAGAATTTCCCGAATTCCCGAAATTCTCCTTTTTCCTCTTTTTCTTCCTTTTTCTTCCTTTTTCCTCTATTTCTTTTCTTTTTCTCTTTTCTTTTTCTTTTTTCCTTTTTCTTTTCTTTTTTTTTTCTTTTCTCCTTTCTTTGGCCGGACCGGTTCAGACCGGTTTGTGCCTCATCCCGCCGGTTCGGCCGGTTCGGTCGCCGGCGGTCCTCCTTTCCGCCGGTTCACGTCTCCCTCAGCTTGCCGGAGTTGCGGAGACGCCAGATCTGGTCTCCGTTTCTCCCCATTGCCGGCGACGGTGCCGGACCTAGGAGGGTGGGTTTCGGCTCCTTTCTTCCTTCGTTCTTCCTTCCTCGGCCGCCGTTGGTCTCGCCGGTGGCCTCCTTCATCTTCCCCTCACCTCCGCCAAGGTTCGGGTTGGGGTGGCGGTGCCTGGACTGGCCGGCACCGCCGTTTCCCTCCTCCTTCCTCTTCGTTTTTTTTCCCACCGTTTCTGTTTCGTTTTCTTTTCTTCTTTCCGTCGTCGGCCACCGTCGTTCGCTTCTCCTCTCACCGGCGACGCCACTCCTTCCTCCTCTCTTCCCTCACTCGGCCGGCGGTGGCACCTCCGCCACCGGCGGTACGCTCGGGGAGGGTCGGGATTTCTCCCCCCGATCCTTCCTTTCTTTTCTGTTTTTAGTTTTTTTTTCCTTTTTTGGTTTATGTCTTCTTTCCATTTTTAGTATACAATATACTATACATTATACCATATATTTTATACATATAATATATATTATATGTTATACATACATTATTTCATACATAATGTGATACAATATTTATTATATATAAAATATCTTGTACATTACAAAATACATGTCTAGTATATATATATATATATATTTATATACTTTAGAATAAATAACATTTATATATAGAATTATATAAATGTTATAATAGAATATATATATATATATACCTATAAACTTTAATATAAAATAACATTTACATTTTCTATATATGTATGTATATATATATATATATTTATATATATACATAAAATATTATGTTTATATATATATGTATTAATTAAATTCATGAAATAGTTTATATATATATACACCAACGTATATTAAAATATACCATATAGTATTTTAAATACATACGTATTTGTATAAAATACACTTATATAAAATTTGAAATTATATAAACATATTTTATTTTCATTTCTCGTTTTCCTTATTTAATTTGGATTTTAATTTATCCAATTTAATTCTTTTCCTTTCTCTATTATTTTTATTTTCACTTCCACTTTAATTTCCTTTACAACAATTTTTCGATTCTTTCACTTCCTTAATTCTCGGGATTTTCACCAATATCCCGTTCTCGCAAATTTTATTTATTTCCCCTTATTTAAGTTCTCCAATATTTATTTTCAATATTTCTAATTTCCAATAAATGGAAAATTTACGGTTATCAGAATTGTGGATCCTGGCTGTACACGAAGGACAATGTGTCAGACCGACTGTTTATTTGAGGTATGATCATTTATTCTCTGTATTTAGACATGTCAACAGTACTACTTATCTGATAAATTACGATAGGGGATGTGTATAATATAAACAATACATTGTAAAATTGTTTAACAGTCAGTACAAGTGAAGTATCACAGACAGCCCAACCGGTTAAGATGTGTATAAGAAGATGAAAAATGTGGTCACGGGTCGTGACAAAAACCTTTCTAAACTATATCAAAACTACGTTTTCTCACAAAATTTATTTCTACAAACTTATTCATCTTTTCATGCTCTATCTAGCCATACCAATAGCTTCATGTAAAAGTGACTACATCAAGAGAAAAATGGGTTGGAAGGTTTCGGTCAAGGTACCCATTTTTTATACCTTGGTGTACTTTGAATTTTAATGATGAATTTTGTTGTTTTTAAGTTGCCTAAGCATGAATTTAGTGCTTGTTTTGCTTAATTCTCATTAAATCATGTGAAAGGCATACCTTGGGATTTCGGTTTGAAGAAGGACATAAGGAATTCATATTGAAACTTGCATGAAAATGGTGCCAAATTGCTTAATGAGTATGGATAGACAAGTATGTAAGCTTAGATTGTTGAATTTCCATGGCAATGGCAAGAGGGAGATTTTGGCCTAAGCAAGGGGAGAGGGTTTCATGGCTGTATTTGATGATTTTAAATGCCATTAGACTGTAGAAATTTCAAGGAGTCCATCAGTGCGATTGGATTTAAAATCCAACTTAAAACGGAGAAGTTGTGTTTTAACACCGATAGAAAATATATTGCATTAATATATGCAGTGTACCATGTGGCTGCAATTAAGCATGAAAAAATAGCTTAAAAATAAGTATTAAGTGAGTTAATATTTTTGGTGAAATTATCTGCAGCTCGGGAGAATTGGATATCGAGTTGTACTAGCGAGAAGTTCGATATCACTAGACAGATAAGGGATGCGTGTATAGACTTTAGGGATATTTTGAATGCATGATCTCAATGTAAATAATTTTATGAGAATATTTTGGAAGTGAATTGCCTTGAAAACTGTGAAAACTGTGGTTTTGGCTAGAATTATACTGTGTTTAAAGTGCAGGGATGCTAGGGTTCTAGCAGCCGTCATACTATCGAAATTTATTAGAAAATTTTCTAAAAATGTCATAAATTGCTTTAGTGCATTATTAAGTGAATTCCTAGCCTTAGAAATTAAGTGTTTAATATTTTTCAGAAAATGTGAATTTATAGAAAAATAATACTCAAGTATTCTGGAAAAAGAATTTTATCGAAATAAAGTTTTCGATGTGTTTTAAAATGTGTTTCACAATGAAATGGTGTTTATGAAAATGAATATTAGCCTTGGGAGTTAAATATCCAATATTTTCCATAAAGTGGGAAATTACCGAAAAACAATAATTAAATGTTCATGAAATTGATTTTTACCGAAATGAAAGTATTATAATATGTATATATGTGTTTTATGGTGGAATAGAATATTCATAGAAATTATTATTACAGTGTGAATATTTTATAAATTGTTTTCATCGTACTGTATACTATGTGATTTTATACCGTTATGGATTTTTACGATAATGTCTATTTTTACTAAATTCCATAAAGGTGATATGATTATTTATAAACAGTTTTGAGACTGATAGCCCTCGTATCATGCTCACGTGTTTACTGTACTATTACTGTGTGAATAATGTGTGAAGCTATTGATACTAATCTTATCTTCAGCATCCTAGTTGACACTTGATCAGTGTACGACCGAGGACAATTATAGACTATGGCCATACGTCTCATGTGATACTGTTACTGTTTCCCTACGGGGATTATAACATGATATATTCAGGGTGTTGCCTGGTCTCCATTCACATGTTACTGATTTACTACTACAATTTTCACTAAATTGTTTCGATTACTGAAGTGCTTATCGTAATATTTTATTTATTGTATTACTTACAGGGTTTTATCGAAATGAGTGAAATATGTATAAAGTGATTGGTAAACACTAATTAAAGTATCTTATAAAATGGTTTTATAAACAATTATGTGATGATTTAATTATTTAATTAGTACTGTTTACCTAAAAGGTTATCGTACTGGTTACTGAAATGTTAACATCACTGAACTAGTTATCACACTAAATTGTTTACAGTACTTATTATTGTGGTTTATTTAATTGTGGAAGTGATATTTTAAAGTGAAAGTGAAGTTTTTACTTAAATAATTGATTTAATGGTTTCATGTAGCATTGTGTAGACACCTGATTTTGTCCGAGCAATTTAAAAATAATAAAAAAATCAATAAAAAAATAAAAAGTAAAAATATCAAAATAAAAAATTGAAAAAAAATCAACTATGGTCGTCATGCAATCTCATATCTTAAATCTCCATGCAGATCTCAAGCACATGCATAATTTTTACGCTCAAGAGTTGACTAAAGTTGATATTGTTGCCTAAAATAAAAGAAATTTGTTGCCTGAAAAAGAATAATCAGCCATTAAATCAGTGAATAAATCAACAAAAAGGAAGGAAATAAATTAAGAATTAGCTGCCAAAAAAATATAAATCCCATGATTTAAGTACCAAAATGGGGACGTTTGTTTCTTTCCTAAAAATTTGAGGCTAGAAATGGCTATAAAAGCAAATGAAAAGGAGAGCAGAAAGGGGGGAGCCACCGTTGATCAGCTTTCATTACCATCATCATCTTCCTTTCCTGCCATTCCCTACCGCAGGGGCTACAACACTCTTATTTTGATCCACGCCACCTTTTCCTCTAATTCCATCATCACCAAGCCACGCTTCTTGCACCATCTGAAGCTATCCTACTTCACCTGCACTGCTCGACTCCCTTCTTTGCCCTGTTTCTTTGCACCAGTCGCCATCTTCAATCCAGATCACCACGCCTCCTTGCACATTCCAGCGTTTCAGTAACGCCTCCTTGCACAATAAATATATGTTTGTTGTTTCTTTACATGTCATCCATTTATAGCTTTTAAATAAAATATATATTTCGTCCCTTCAAAGATTATACATAATAAAAATATTATATGAAATAAAATAAAAATAGTAAAGATTTGGTGTTGTTCTCGAATGTTTCTTTCAAATAAACATTAAAAGTGATATTTTATGAATCAAATATTATTCCTAGTTCCAAAGATATACATATATACTAAAGTGATAAAAAGATTATTCCATAAAATAATGAAAACAAATAAAGATAAATAATAAAAATGAAATGTTTTTTTAAATGATTCCGATGATAGGATGTCTTAGAAATTACAAGTAGCAATTCTTTGATAATCCTTAGGATTGAGATAAAATCCTTAACTTTGCGTTTGTATGAAGAATTTTAAATTTTGAGGCATTTTAAAATGAAGACATTTCAAAATTCATCATTTTAAAATATTAGTATTTATAATTGACTTGTTTGGATAAATAATTTTTAGAAAGAATTTTTAAACACTAGAATTTGATTAAATAAAAAATAATTATAAAAGAAAAATAATAATATTATATATTAGAAAAAGAAAAATATCAAATAAAATATGCAATATGGGTATCATTCGATTTGTAAAATTGAATAGATATTGTTAATAATATAAAAAAATAAAAATATATATTATATTTAAATAGAAAAACATGTTTTTGTTTTTAAATTTATATTTAATAGTGGGCCATGTTTAATAAAGTATGAAAAAGTGGGAGGAATTTTAAAAAACCACCTTTTTAGGTGGATTTTCAATAGAGAATTTGAGTATCTTAAATTCCCTTTTAAAATTCCTCCTAAATTTTGAAATTCTTTAAAATTTTTTGCCAAACAAGGAATTTGGATTTTGGATTTTTAAATATCTTGATTGAAATGAATTTTCTCCTTGAAATCCCTCATCCAAACACACTCTAAATGTCACCAACGCATTGGGATATTTAAGTGATTTTATTTCGATAATAAAATTCTAATTTTATAAAATAAATCAATTTTTTTAAAAAATAACAACACATAATAAAATAAACAAAAAAAAAGGAAAGGCAAATGAATGAATACATATGTAAGTTTTATTTCTGATGATAAGATTTTAAAAAAATCACAAGTAGTGATTCTTTGACAATCTTTAGGGTCGAGATAAAATCTTTAATGTCACCAGCGTATTGGGACATTTCAATGATTCTATTCCGATATAAAGAAAATATTAATAAGATTTCTTAGTATAAAAAAAATAAATATAAAAATGGTAATGAAAATAAAAATATAAAAAAATAGTTAAATATGAGAAAATAGTAAGTGAATGGAAATAAATACTTTTAAACAGATAAAAATCTAAGAATTAAAATAAATAAATAAGTAGATGTAAATACACCGATAAATGCTAAAATAAAATATAAATAAAAATATACATTTTTAATATAAAAGGATCCTAGTGATAGGATTTCTTAGAAATCACAAGTAGTGATTCTTTGATTATCCTTAAGGTCGAAGTAAAATATTTGAATATTACCAGTGTATTGAAGTATTCAAATAATTTTAGTTCAATATTAAGATTTCTAATATAATTAACTTCTATGAAATAAACTAATAATAAACAATAAATAAATAAAATTTTTAAACAAATAAATAAACAAGATTTCAAAATTATTTGGAAATAAAGAGTAATAACAATTAAAAATAAATAAAAATATAAATTTGACTTCCGATGATGAGATGTTACGGAATTCACAAGTAGTGATTCCTAACTGATCTCTAGGTGAGAAGAATCTGCTAGATGTTACCAGCGTATTGGAATATTTAGTATGATTTTTTCAATAAAAAATAAAATTTTATAAAATAAAATTTAAAGGTAATAATAATAATAATAATAATAATAATAATAATAATAATAAATAATAATAACAATAATAATAAAGGATTTCTCATGTGCATCATCTATATTTTGATTGCATCATTTGCATTTATGAAATTTCAAAATAAATGTGAATCTTCCGAGGATGGGATTTTATAAAAATCGCAAGTAGCGATTCTTAAGAAATCCCTAGGTAAGGAAATTATCCGAAATGCTACAAAAAGTATTGGGGTACTCTGAATAATTTTCAATACAAAATATTCTCATTTATTTCAAATAAAAAATAAAATTTAACATAAATAAAAATAAAATTTAATATTTCAAATAATAAGCAAATAAAAAATTGATTTCAAAATCAATGAATTTCTTTTTAAATGTTTAATTAAGACCATTTTATTAAGATCAAAAGATAATACGTGATTAGGTGGTACCGTTTTCTAATAGGCGCTGTGAGGGTGCTAATCCTTCCCCACGCGTAACCGAACTCCCGAACCTTAACTTTGTTTTCGCAGACCAAGAATTGTCTTTTTAATAAAGTTTAATTAATTTTAAGATTTTGTTAAAAAGATAAAAGATTTTAGGTGGCCAATCACACCTAGTAAAAAAAAATTGGTGGCGACTCCGTTTGTGTTTTCAAAATCGTCTAGCGATCGAGTCCCCTGACGAAAATCGTTACGACACATTGTATGTAATTGACATTATACAAAAAAATTTATCAAATGATATTTATGTAAAAATTTAACTTTTACTCCCTATAGTCGCTTCTAGGTTCTGGGACAAGACAGGTATTTTAAAACACCTTCCATGCTCCATTTGGATCCCTAGCCGACTATAGTATCCTTCCTTTACGGCCCCTAATGCACCTTTAGGAAATAAATTATTTTATTGCATATAAATTTCGTAATATCAAGTTTTGCATACAATTTCTTTATTATGCCGTGGTTTGCTCACTCCTTTATTTTCACCATCGACAGACTATTTTCAGTGACTGTGTGAATTACTTATCTGAAGATTTGGCTGCACTTTTGATTACCCTGAGGCAATCCAGTGTGGACACTGCAGTTATAATCATTTACTTTATATGTTCAGACTTACTTTTACAGTACTACAATGTTGTAATTATGAACAAGGAATGTAAATGTTAAATAAATACTGACATGTAAATATTATTGCTTATGTAAATTCAAAATAAATTGTTGTTATAAAGTGTTTACTGTTGAATGAAATGGGAAGTAAAGGCATCACAGACAGCCCAATCATTACTGTATGTGTGGAAATGTGTGAATTTCTGTATAAAGCAAACTGTGACAGCGGGTGTCGCCTTCTTTGTTTCAGTTGGAGCTGCTACTATGAGTGGAACTGTAACAAGAGCTGTTGATGCAGCTGCCTCTCTCAACATCGAGTAATCTCTAACCATATGTGTAACAGTCCACAGTACAGTAAATAACGTATTTTACACACAATTTTACGGTTGGGCTGTCTGTGATGCTTTTAACACTTTCACAATACAGTAATAAATGATAAACATTTATTTATTTAATTAATTCAGAATATAAAATTTTTACAATATTCCGTATACCTTACATCCCCTGTTTCTATTTTACAATAAAGTAGTACTGTATACATATGTCTGAATATAAAAGAAATGTGACTGTACCTTTAGAATATGATGCACTTTGCCCCTGCGTGCGAATTCATAGCTCTATTATTTGAGGAAGCTCTCGAATCATCCTTGAAATTAATCTGAAATGTTGGAAAATAAAGGAGTGAATGAACCACGTGCTCAGTAAAGGAGTTGTATGCTGCTTGATATAATGAAATCTATATGCAGTAAAACACTTATTTTCCTAACGGTGTACTAGGCACTGTAAGGAAGGATACTATAGTCGGCTGGGAAATTCAGATGGAGCATGGAAGGTATTTTGAAATACCTATCTTGTCCTGAAACCCCAAAGTGATTATAAGGATTATTTTATAAATTGTTTCCGATAAAACAATTTAATACTCATTCTTTTTTTCATAAATATAAATGGAATAAACCATTTATTTCTCTTTATTTCAGTACAATTCAAAACACGTGACAGTACAGTGGTAAAACAGTAGATACAGTAAACAATTTTTTCAGTTAAGTAGCTTATACATATCCAAATCACTGGATAACAGTTCAGTAATTATTTCTATTTTAGAAATAATTTTCATAAGATTCCTTTTCAATAAAAAGTGAATTCCTTTCTGTTCAGTAAACAGTAATAAACCACTTTCAGTATAGTACAGTTCAATAAAATAGTATTTCACAGTATAGTACAGTTCAGTAAAACAGTATTTCGGTATAGTTCAATTCAGTAAACAGTATTCAGTATGGTCCAGTTCAATAAACAGTATTCAGTACGGTTCAATTCAATAAATAGTAATTCACAATGTAGTACAGTTAATAGGATTCAGTAAATTCTTTCAGTAAACAAAAATCAGTAAGTTGAAACTAGGCATCACCCTACCTCATATCATGCTATCATCGTCCACTAAGGGACACAGTAATAGTATACAATGAGATCTATGGCCATGATCAATAGGGGGTCCTCAGTATACACTTGTCAGGTGACATCCGAGACCGCTGATGACTAGCGGGTCAATCAGCCACATGATAGTAACAGTAATAGTAGTAAGCATGAATCTCGTGGCCTAAGTCTCAAAACAGTATAAAAATCGTACCACAGCCTTTATGGATCTTTTTCAAAATAATTTGAAATATTTCATGTTTATCCATAAGGCTCTCACACTTTCATATATCATCACCTTTACGAAATTTATAAAATAAATAAGATCAGTATTTAGTTTCATAAAGGTATAAAATCATTTCTTTTCCCATAAAATACCTTTAAGGAAATCCCATGAATTAAATCATTTATTTAAATAATTATTTCCAAAAAGGTATTTATTTCTCATTTCCAAATACAGTGGAACATTTGATCAATATTTATGTATCTAGTGAGAATTCTCATAAATATTCTTTTGGAATATTTAATAGTATAAAGAATATCTTATATTCTCACTTTAAATAAATTTTTTAAAACATGAATATTTAATTTAGTATTTTTTTCTCATAATTTCCCATTTGTGGAAAGTTTATGGAAATGGTTTCCAAATTCACCATTTAACTCAAATTTATGCATCTAAAATATTCATGATATTTTAGAATAATTTTTTTTTATAATTTTCCGGCAGCATAACGGCTACGAATTTTTAGCCTCCTGCACGAAAATTACAGTATATAAACCAACTTTCAACCACAATTTTGCATGTTTTCAAACCGAATCTTGCTTCCAATATTTCCATAAAATTAAGCTTGATAAAACATACAATTCATTATATCCTGTCCCATCCGGATTTTCATTTAATCCTTACGAAGCCTAAATTTGTGAGCTAAATTTTTTTCTTTTTCTTATTTCATCGTTTGTAGGTAACTACATAGGTCACAATTTGGTTTTAAGCGATCCTTGATCACTAGGGTCCCATTTCTATCCTTTAATAGTTGAATCATAATCATCTAGCATAATTATTATCCATCCAAATTCAAATTATCAGGTTATCATGTTTAGCTATTCTCCAACTTTAATATCATAAGTAAACCAATTCTTGTCATTACCTTCAGTGCATCAAGAAATTTCATATCGTGCACTCCTATCTTGCTTAAACACATGTATTTGTAATCATATATTACCATATCACTTTTATCTCAAACAAGCATAAATCCAGTATCAATTCAATAACCGTAAAACCTAGCCTACATCCCAGACTCGATGTACAATATGTATATACAACCAACTGAAACCAAAACACACTGTGCCATTAACCAACTGTGTCTATATAACTTGCTGGGTGCCATATACCTTACAATATACATGAGGATACACTCCGAAGGAACTCCTCAACGGAGATAGTGTGACAGTAATCCTTAATCTGAAAGGGAGGGGAAAGAAGAGGGGAGTGAGTCGCAACTCAGTAAATAACAACAATAAGCAACTAAATAATACCAAGCATCCCTCAATTATGAAAACTCATTCAAATCACTTTCAATTAAATCAAATCAATTATGCTGCATTAAAACTTAAATACGATATGGAAACTCAATAACAATTTGTAGTCAAATATGGAGTTCCATCAATAAACTAAAAGTCTTAATATCAATCATACATAAAGTATGCTGTGCAATCAATAAAAACAATCATAGTACCATGAGAGTCCACATAGTATCAATCGATGTTACTTAGAGCTAACACTTAACGATCTACGGTAGCGAACCGTAGCGATCATCCCATAAGGGACGCACCTATACATAGACCCCCAGCATCATTGCACACATGACACCGGGACCTGCCCAACGTCATATACGAGACAAGCCGATCGTTTCTGAGACTTATACTCGCGAAACAGTGCTCCAAGTCATTCAAATGTGTCTATAAAGTTCTCAAGGTGCGGTGCCCAAAGGTCTCAATACCCCGGGTCTAAAACAGAAATCCATTAGTCTTTCAATAAAATTCATTCTTATCAAATTGGCCTTCCAAGATTTCGTATCACAATCATAGTGTACAAATATGTAGCTAACAATCATAGGCTCGCTAAGCCTTTTAAAACACTTTAAATTTTAAAACAAAATCAGAAAACCATATCAAACCCAAAAGCTTAGCTCAATTTGGAAATTAAAATGGGTTATCACATTAGAGCAATGATACATAAAACCAAATCAAGATTTGGCGAGCCTACAACATGCTTGTAAAACATTTTCAGAAAGCTAAACCAATCAATCAAAGGTAGGCCTAATATGCAGCATTCATTTTATTTCAATTGCCAAAGTCCAAGAATTTATAGCATTAAACAATTTGGATGCAATTAGTCGCTTAGGGTTACTTACAGTACTTCCTTAGCTTCTGAATTAGTTCTCCCTTGCCTAACAACTCTTGGAGTATTGATTGATTTCGGGTCTATCTCAGTCCTTAGGACAACCCTTTACATAACAAATGGTAGATTGAATCAATCTCTATACATCCATCGATCTTAGTATTTCCAATCATAAGCTAACATTAAGCATTGTATAATTCAACAAGAACAATACTTGGCTGTGTTTCCAGAGTTATTCAAATGTTACTAGCACCGTTTATTGCCTTTTCATTCATTTGAACTACTTACGACCCATTTGGTCCATTTCTGTTCTTTAAGGTTTTGGACCTTATGGCATTGTGCCAGACTTAGGTATAATTTCCAGAACTTAATTATCAAACCGTAATTTTTATATTACGTCTAACTCAAATCCCTATTTAGACATATAAGGCTCATTTCCTAATTCATTTTGTGCCATTTCCCATCAATTTTTAGACCTTGGTCCAAATCTGGCACAGTAGGCAGGAAATTCCCTGACCTGTGTTCAGTAAAATGCTTACTGCCAACTATAGGGATATGAGATCTGTACAAATCCAATACCATGTCAATCATGACTCATTTATCTTTCTGAACATATAAAGTTTGCAATCATATTTGATCTGGGCAATTTTCTCTGAATATTTGAAGTTTACACTAAAAATCTGTCCCCAGCAGTGAGTATCTTGCATATATTCATACATATCTCAAGCCATGCAGTTCCAAATCTGGAAATTCCAGAACTAGATGAAGGTTAACTCATTTCCCTATTTAGAAATGTAAGATTCATAATTTAACTCTTCCTATATCAATACCAGAAATTTCTCAAAGTTTCAGTATGTTCAACAGTTTCCTGACACAGTAAACACTGACCAATATGCACAAACTGTCTCATATCTGGTTATAGGAGTATCCAAATGATGCAAACCCAGAACCATCATGCTCCTAACTTAAATACCCTTTCTAGACATGTAAGGCTTGTAACCTAATTCAATTTAGGCCATTTGCTATGATTTTTCAAAGTCAGGACTGTGATTCACGTTTCTGGACAGAATACCCTGCACTAATTTGTGCATAACTCAAGCTACAGAAGTCCAATTCAAGAAATTCCAAAACTGACTTTCTTGTAAATTAAAGGGCCATAATTCATAATTTTTCCAGAATTTTTCTCCATACAGAACTAGTAAACTGCTCTTTTTAATTTTCCAGCCAGACAGAACAGCAAATTCCAGATTCACACCAAGTCAAAATTTCA
The DNA here is from genome assembly GCA_031772115.1 of Heritiera littoralis. Taxonomy (NCBI): domain Eukaryota; kingdom Viridiplantae; phylum Streptophyta; class Magnoliopsida; order Malvales; family Malvaceae; genus Heritiera; species Heritiera littoralis. The sequence continues at coordinate 8,927,098 of JAPDPK010000013.1, read as the reverse complement.
GTTTATCTTTATCTAACCATAGCCATTTAAATTTAGCACATCACAATATCATTTTCATGCATAATAATCAATCACTATAGGGTTAGAACCTTACCCCTTAAATCAATGCAAAACCCAGAATTTTGTTAAACAATCCCAAAACAGAACATCAATTCCAAGCAATCCATTGAAACTGAAGTTATAATTAGCTTCTAATATGTTCAATTAACTAAAATGTAACTTTAATTTCATGAGAATTTAACTCACCAAAAAATCCCCAATTCCCTCATGTTGGGCGAAATCCCTAGGTCTCCATTCTTGAACAATTTCTTCAATTGAAACCATAGAAACACTTAGAATCAGTCCTTAAACAACATATTAAGAGATCAAAACAAACAACGAAACAATTCTTTACAAATCAAGTAAAAACCGAATTCCCTTACCCACTCTTCATTTTCGGTGTCCTTCCTTAATTTCCATGGAAACAACTTGCAAAATGGAAGGATAGGCTGGTTTGGTAGTGAAGAATATTCACCTAGCACTGATTTTATCCATTCTCACTTGATTTTTTTTTTTCGAACTTAAAGGAGGAAAGGGGCAAAATGGCGTGAAGATGAATATGGAGAAGGAGGCTCACGGTTTTTGCTGAGATAGAAAGCCAAAATTGGCTTTGAAATAACTAAAGTTGTTCAAGGTATTTACAATTATGCCATTAATGAAGCCTTTTAGCACATGTCAATTTTCTTTACACTTAGTTTTCCTTCTAATTTCATAAGCTCAAGTAAGTTAACTTGAATTTTTATGACTTTAAGGATAAAATATTTAATTTAAATCTTTAATTCTATTCCCATTAGGCCTTTTTAGATTAGGTTAAATCGAATTTAACCTCAAGCCCCATAAACTTCTCCGGCAAACCAAATTTCATAGATAAATCTTGTAATTGCTCACTTTTGAGCCTGACTTCCAATAAATAACTGTATCGATCTACAAGGATTATAGGAGCATGCCATACTTGATCGGAAGGGTCGCCAAATTATCTTTTCAACAAAATTTGAATCACTTGAATCGGAGTTCTCTATCAAAAGTTATGCCCGTTTCTTTACCAATTGCTCACGATCAGAATTTCTAGTCTGTGACATGCATCAATAAATTCATTGCTGCTGATCCACATTGAATTATATAGCAAGTCTTATATCGTCGGAAAGCTTATCGAGTTAGCTTTTCAAAAACATTTGAATCGCCTTAATTGGAGTTTCCTACTAAGAGATATGCTCGATTCTTTACAGAGGTGTCGACTGATAGGTTTAACTGCACATTGTTCAAATTCAGAATTTTTCTAGTATTAATCCGTAGGGGATTAAATTGTGAGATTTTTATGGCTAAAAGACCTTTAAGTTAACTTTCATAAAAATTTTACGGTTTATCCTTTCGATGCTCCAATCAAGAGATATAACTAAAACAAGGCAGATTGGTCATAAGCCAAAGGCTGAAATTTTCGATTATTACAAGTCCAATGGTTAGTCGTTACTCGACACTTACAAGTGGTAAGGGGTTCGAGTAGCGGCAGACGCGAAAGAAATCTGTGAGGGGCTAAGTGCCACGTCTGCGTGGTGGGGGCCACATCTAGAACCCAGAGCGGACAGTACGGATGAGTGAGGTGATGAATGACCCGTAAGGCACTTCGGGCCCTCATAATAAAACGCACGTTTTATTGTAACGGCCCAGCCCAACCGGCCATGGCCACCCATTTTTGGGCCCACGACAACGATCGCTGTGACAACGCTACTCATCCGTACTGTCCTCTTTGGGCATAGTGATGGGCTTCTCCCCCCACCGGGTTCCACTACCCCTCAAGGTTTTCTTTCGCGTCCTCAAGGTCCAATGGTTAGTCGTTACTCGACACTTACAAGTGGTAAGGGGTTCGAGTAGCGGGGACGCGAAAGAAAACCTTAAGGGGTAGTGGAACCCGGTGGGGGGAGAAGCCCATCACTACGCTCAAAGAGGACAGTACGGATGAGTAGCGTTGTCACAGCGATCATTGTCGTGGGCCCAAAAATGGGTGGCCATGGCCGGTTGGGCTGGGCTGTTACATATCCGTACAACTCACACACTTCCCCCTTGCCTGTCTTACGAAGCTGAGCTTCCCGGTTACATTTATCGAAACTCGTAACTCCAGGCTGCAAAATAATTTTATCAAAATTTATTAATATTTTTCCTTTTAATTTTAAGCCACTAGCATTCATAAAATGCAGTGACTAATGTCATAGCATATGCACAACCAATATAAATTATACTGGTGCTAAAGCTCAACTTCCTCATTTTAGCTTCTTCTTCGGTTCTAATTTTACCAATATTTCTCTTTCAATTTCTATAGTCCTTTTCTACCAATAATCCTAAATTTTAGCACATTTTCATGCTTAAACAAGATCATGGCCGAAACCCTTATCATGGTCATTTCCTTGACTTTAAATCTTTTCTTTAATTTCTTGTTTCCAATTGGTTGTTTCTTGTCCATGTGCCTTTCCCTTTTAGTTTCCTACATGATTCATAAAATTTTCCTACCCTCTCATGCCAACCGAAACTCCCTTCCGTAGCCAAATTTTGATTCTTCATCATTTCATGGTTCCAAACTTCCTATTCAATTTATTTATAATTCTCTTGACCATTTCTCATCATCTTTATATAAATTCCAGCACAATTTTGTTGTTGTTCTCACCTATATCACAACCCCATTCTTGTTCTAATTTCATGCTCTAAAAGGATTTAACTAAAAACAATACTATAGCTATGTTTATTATGTTGTAAAACATAGAAATATACCATTGAATATCAAGAAAACCATGAAAATCCAATTAGCTTACCTTGACCAAATGACACCTCCCAAAACAGAACACTTTTCTGCCTCACATCAGCCCCTCTTCTTGGTTCTTGGCTAGTTTAAATAGTGGAGGAAAGGTTGATTGGGAAGGTTAAGTGGTTAGATATCAAGAATATATGATTTTTGTTGAACTTCCTTGGAAGAACTGAAGCCAAAACAGAACACAAAATGCAACACAAATCTGATTTCTCATGGATAGCAAGGGAATCGGTGAGAAGATGAAGATTTTGCTGAAGTTTTGCTCACTTTAGTCTTCCATTTATTCAAGATATCTAATAGGAGTTTGCCACCTTTTTACTTATCCATTTTCCTTCATCATTTTTTATGTCTTATAAGCATTAAAATTTGGCCAGCAGTAGCAGTAAAAAGGAACGGCTGGGTGGGGTTCCTTTGCCGTTCGATTTTGACCAATTTTCCTCTTCCTTTTGTAATTTCATCCAATGAAAATTATGCACATGGTAATTTCTAACTTCTCTTCTTTTTTGTACTACTTATATTACATTTATTGTATAAATTTCATAATTAAAAACCCATCCAAAATTTCCAACTGGAAGTTCACGGCAGCAACGAAAAGTAGCTTGCTGTCCCATTTCTTTGGCTGCACGTTCTTGACTTCTTTGCTCTCTTTTGATGCATAATTCAGCCAATAAAATCTGCCATATATCCTATTAATAATATCCTCTTCATCTATTGTTAGTTATTCAATTTTTATACCATAATTTTTCCTCACAGAAACTACTTTCAGCCGTGTATCATAGCAATAACCAATGAAGTGGCGTGAAAGCCAATTCTTCTTCTGCTACGCGGTTTAAACTTTGTTTCTCTTCTCTTTTGTATATTCCACCAATGAAATTTAATCCCTTGTCTAATATATATATTTTCCTCTCTTACAATTCATTTATTTGTATATTATACCATGAAAATATCACTTCCATGTATAATTTTCTGATTTCTTTTCTTCCTTTATTCTATACCTTCAATTCATCATTTAATATTCATTTCAACTCTTATACACCATATTATAATTTATAATTCCATAATTTAAAGTGGAAATCCATATTCAATATTTATTTAATTCCACTAAATAATTTATTTTCACTATCAATCATTTACAAATATGGTATACAGTGTTATAAAATCGGGTCTCACATTTTCTCCCTACCTTTAGAAATTTGGTCCTCCAAATTTCACCTGAACCTATCACTGAAAGAGCTCTGGATACCTCTCATGCATAATGTGATAACCGTAAATTTTCCAATTATTGGAAATTATTACTATTGGAAATTAATACTAAAGAAAATAGATAAAAGGAAATAAATAAATTAAAGTAAATAAATGAATTTAATTACGAAATAGAGAATATCGTTAAATTTTTCAAAATTGATGAAAAATGAAATAGAGAAAATTTAATTTGGATATATGGAAATCCAAATTAAATAAGAAATGAAAAGGAAAATTAAATTGGAAATAAGAAATGAAGGAGGAAATTTAATTTGGATAAATGAAAATCCAAATTAAATAAGAAAAGGAGAAAAGAATATAAAATATATTTATATAATTATATGTGTCATAACGTATTAGGCTTTGGGGAAAACCTAATAGCTAGACACAAAGACATGGAGTCGCCACCAACCATTCTAACCTAGGTGTGATTGGTCACCTATTCAAACTAAGGATAAGGCTTGGTCTACGTTCAAAGATACTAGGGTTCGGGAGTACGTTTACGTGTAGGGAAGGATTAGCACCCCTACAACGCCCATCCTAAAATGGTACCAACTAGTTTTAGGTTATCTTCACAATTTGCCTTGTATTTATATTAATTTCGATATGCTTATATATTAGGAATATTTCTAAGATTTTTCCATCAATTTGGCTCCAATCTTAAAAATCATCCTCACTCAAGATGTTCAAGGAGTCTCGATTGACTTTCTTGAACTCCATCGTCGGATTAATTACATAATTTATGAAAATCTTATTCTTTCTAACTTTGGCTCTAATTTCGACTCCATATTAATTTCTATATTTTTTAATCTTATTTCATATTATATTTATCTCTATATTTTATTTATTTATTTTATTTATTTAGAGAATAAATATGAATCATGGTTTATTGAAGATTTTCTTAAAAGCGTCCCATCAATTTGGCTCGGCTTAAAAGAAATCTTTTCACCTAGAAAATTCAAGGAGTCCCAATTGACTTTCTTGAAATTTCATCATTGGCATAATTCATATATTTTTTTTATTTCCTATAATCTTTATTCTAAGCTATTTGGTTCATTTATTTATTCACTTATCTAATTTTATTTAAATTTCTTTAATCTTAATCTTGATCTAATTTATTTTTATTTTATTTATTTCATTTATTTTATTTATTTAATAAACATGAATTATATCTTATTGAAAACTCTTTCAAAAGTATTCCATCAATTTGGCTCAACTTAAGAAAGAATCATCTCACCTAGAAATATCCAAGGAGTCTCAATTGACTTTCTTGGAATTTCATCATCGGTATAACTCATATTTATTTTTTTATTATCTGATCTTATTAATTACTAATTATTTTCAATCTAAGCTATTTCATTCTATTTATTTAATTTTTCATCTAATTTATGTCCTCGTATCTATATTTATTTATCTATATTCATTTATATTTTATTCATGTTTAATTTACTAAGGATAAACATGTATTATAATTTATTGAAAATTCTTTCAAAAGTATTCCATCAATTTGGCTCAACTTAAGAAAGAATTTCCTCACCTAGACATTTTTAAGATGTCTCAATTGACTTTCTCTAAATGTCATCATCGGTATAACTCATATTTATTTTATTTTAATTATTTATTTTCATTTAATTTTTAATTAATTTTTATGTGAGTTTGTACAAAGATTTATTTTTAGGCTAATTTGGTTTTAATTTCTATTGGTTAACAAATCTAATTCTAAACTAAAAACAAAATTCATAAAAAAAATAAAATAAGTTAATTAAATAAAACAAAATAAATTAACTAAAAAAAACAACAAAAATTTCGTAAATACCCTAAAAATATATTTAGTAGATGCTTAAAATAATAAAAACTAAAACCAACCCTTTTAAAAAAAAAAAAAAACCTAAAGATCATTTAAAAAAAAATAAAAAATATAAAAATGACTAATGGATTCGTGAATGAAGTTTAATATACTGAAATACATACCTCAAAAGCTTCCTTGTTGGCTTAAACGGTGCTTCACAGGGAATTGAAATCTTGATTCTTATGCCACTTCCATAAAAGCTTCCCCTTCTTCTGTATTATTATTATTATTCTTTTGAACTTTGTATTTCAACACAGCCTGCACTTGGACGTTTCACGATTGTAGCAAGCAAGCAAAAGCAACAGCTTAGGGCATGCAAGGTACGAGCTTCACGTGGCTTGGCTTTTCATCTAAACAGAAACATAACAGGCGAAACGGGCAGTGGCAACTGGCAACTCTGGGTAGGGAGCGTTAAAGGAGGGGCGACAACCTTGGAGCGAAGAGGCTGGTTAGAGGCGAGGAAAGCAACAACAGCGCAGGCGACGTGAATGGTGCAGGAGCGATGCGGATATTGGATGATGCAACAGGGCTGTGTACAAACTTCACAAACAGGGGAACAGTACAAAGGGGCGGACTGGAGCAATCGGCGACAATGCAGGCGCTGGGATGCAGTGGTTACGGGGCAGATGATGCAGAAGCACGCAAACAGAGTAGCAATGGCAGGGGTTAGTGCGCTGGCCAACGGTTCATGCGATGGTGCCGTTGAGCAAGAATCGTGCCCCCCTTTTTTCCTATGTTGTTCTTTTTCTTCTTCTAGCTTTTTCTAGGGTTTTTTTCTTAGGTTTTCTCTAGCCTTCCTAGGGTTTTCCTCCTTTCGATTTTTCTTTGTGTGTTTCTTTTTATAGACCTAGGTTTTCTTTTTTTGTTTTTGGTAATAAAAATCAAGAATCAATTTTGTAGGAAATTTTAGATTTCAAGAATCAGATCTTAAATCCGATATTAATTCTAATTTTCCTTTAAATTTCAACCTTTAATAATCTCATTTAAGTCTGCTTTCCTATCAAAATTAATTCCGATTTCTTTCCCTTTTTATTAAATTTTATAAAAATAAAAAACAAAATAAAAAATCTGAAATTTATTTCTAAATCTAAATTAAGAATAAAAAATAAAAAATAAAAATCAATAATAAAAAAAATATATAAAAACCAATTAATTAAAAATATCTTAAGAAGACTCGGACAAAAATGGTGTCTACAGTTGCCCCTCTTTGCACTTTTGCTGTGAAACAGTAATGATGCAAAGACATAGACAACCATTTTGTCCGAATGCAAGACCTATCAATGAATTTTTTGTAAAATATGATTTTTTTAGCCTTCTCTCACATGAGGCTAAATGCCAAATGAAATTTCCTAACCTTCTTCTCTTATAAAGATTGAGGAATGAATGCAAAATGAAGTTTCCTAGCCTCTTCTATCATAAGACTAAGGAAATGAATGCAAAATGAAATTTTCTAGTCTTCTCTATCATAAGACTAAAGAAATGAATGCAAAATAGAACTTTTTAGTCTTTTCTATCATAAGACTAAGGAATGCAAAATGAATGTCCTAGTCTCTCCTATCATGAGACTAAGGAATGCAATTTCCTAATCTTTTCTATCGTAAGATTAAGGAATGTAAAATGAGATGTCCTAGTCTCTCCTATCATAAGACCAAGGAAATGAATGTAGAATGAGATTTCCTAATCTTTTCTATCACATGATTAAGGAATGCAAAGTGAAATTCCTAGTCTCTCCCATCATAAGACTAAGGAATGCAAAAAATGAAGTTTTCCTAGTCTCTCCTATCATAAGACTAAGGACTGTGAAATGAAATTCCTAGTCTTCCCTATCATAAGACCAAGGAAATGAAAAATGATCATGAAATAAAAGCTCCCCTCACCAGAGGCTATGAGACTTTTTGAAACAAATAGCTCCTCTCAACAGAGGCATCGAGACTTTTTGAAAAATAAAGAGCTCCTCTCAACAGAGGCATTGAGACTTTTTGAAAAATAACCTTGTGCTCCTCTCACTAGAGGCATTGGAACTTTGAAAAATAATCTTGTGCTCCTCTCACCAGAGGCATTGGAACTTTGAAAAATAATCTTGTGCTCTTCTCACCAGAGGCATTGGAACTTTGAAAAATAATCTTGTGCTTCTCTCACCACAGGCATTGAGACTTTTGAAAAATAAACTCGTGCTCCTCTCACCAGAGGCATTGGAACTTTGAAAAATAATCTTTCATTTCAGAATGCCAGTTAACATGGGTTTGGCTGGGCTTAACTTTCATTTTGATACTAACAATATTGGACTTCATCCTCCTTTAAGGTGCCAGCTAAACTGAACTTTGCTCTCATCTAAGGTTTTTCAAAAAAAGTATTTTTCTCATCATCTTCTCATACCTCTTCATTTTTTCAAATTACCATCTCTTATATTTTCTTTTTTCCTCAAAATTTTAATCATTCAGAACTTCTTATCCTAATTCTTAACAAATAATTCAATGTCAAAAGACACTAATGAAATGTCATGCATGTCATGAATTTAATGAATGTCATGAATACCATGGATGCTATGAATGTTATGCACATGTCAATGTCATGCCCCCTGAATCATTCCATGAATGTATGAAAATACAATCTCAATTGTAGCAACAAGATTCTCAAGCTCATCTCATTTTCCTCAAGTTTCACATATCTGCTGGATTCTTCTTATTTAAATCTTCTATCTTCACTTCTCATCCCATCTTCTAATGAGTCTTGGTCTCATTATGCTTAAAGACTTGCCATCATGCTTTTAAATTTAGGTTTTTGTCATTTTTTATTTTTGTCTCTTTCTCTCTCTTAGTAATACAAGATTTCTCAAAAGAACATTTTTTTCAAAAATTTACCCAAAAAGGTTACTAACACTTATTTATTTTCCTTCCAACTCGACCACCAATGTAATGCACTCATACATCTTCTCAATTTATTATAGGGGTGGTATAAATTTAAAATGATCAAGAGAGATATAGATATTCATTCTTAGAAAAGGAACATGAAATCAAGAAAAATCAATGGGACAGTCTGTTTGGAATAGGGTTTTCAGTATCCATTTAATGAACATTCTGACAATTTCAATCAAATCAATCTAAAATTCTTTTCCAAAAGCCCACTCTTATGTTGATTTGTTCTTTCATGTAGTGTTTGTCAATCTTGCCATCTGTATCAAAACTGTTGGTGATGATCTTCTTCCTAAGCCGCCCTTTCAGGTTTTCAACTTAGGTGCCCCCTCATTTGATTCAAACTACCCTTTTTGAGTTTTCAATTTGAATCCTCCTTTTTCTTTTTTTCTTTCTTTTTTTTTCTTCTTCCTTTTTTCCTTTTATTTTTCTCTCTTTTTTCTTCTTTTTTTTATTTTTTTTTATTTTTCCTTTTTTTTTTTCATTTTCAACTTCATTGGCTTTGACAAACTTCAACCTTCAATGCTCAATCCAAATTCATGCCCCTTAATAGGCATTCTTGATTTCGATCCAAGATATCTTCTAAAGCTCATGGACTTCTTTATTCAACTTGATCTACTTCTTTTATCTCAATTGAACCTTCAAAAGATCGTTATCTCATTGTACAAGTATGTCTTCATTCAATGCATGATTCTTCAATTCAAGCATTTACATTTGATCAAAATGGGCTTTTAAAGGCATGTAATGTGGGCTCGGGTGAGGGTTTATGAAAGAAAAGGATATAGTAGGCCCAAAATGTGTTTCAAGGTTTATAAACCAAGGGATCACTTTCTTTATCAAGTAAAACATTTAGGCATTTTGCCCTTTCTTGCCTTCTGCTTCTTTTTTTTTTTTGAATTCAAACCCTTTCCTTTTTTTCTCTCTTTTTTTTTTCACAAAAATGGGCCTTTTTTTTTTTGCCCCTTGATTCATCATGAACACTTTCCTTTTTGCCCCCAAAATTTCTTTATTTCATCTTCCTTGCCCCCAATGTGGAGGGTGATCCTTGGTGGGTTATATTACAAAAATATAATAGGCTCAAAAGGGGTAATCAAAGGATAATTTTACTCATGCTTGAAGGATAGTAAAAGAAGGCCATTTATCATTTCAAATGCAAGTGCTCTCATTAAAGATCATTTATTGAACAATGACAAACTTGTTGGAAGCTTCTGTAAGAGATTCACCTTTCTCGTACTGTCTATCAAGTGCGGATGGTGAGCAACCTTTCCTTCTTTTTCTTGCTTTCGCAACACTGGCATACTATTAATTCATCAACAATAGTGGTTCTTTAAAATTGAACCCTAGATTTATTGACATCATTATCATCATGTTCATTATTTGGATACTTGTGAGTGAAAGATATGGTGAGTATGTTGAGAAATGGCAAATGAATGGAATGAGAAATTGACAGTGCATCACACTAGTCGCTTTATTGAAAAGGAAATAAATAAGAGTTAACCCATACATAAAATTTATTTTGTGCTTATGGGCTTAAGCACTTTCAAAAACTATCTTGCATTACTTAAAGAAATAAAAGAAAGCAAAAACAAAACTAGAATTTATAGATCTTCAAAATTGTCAGGCTCGAACCCTTCATGCCCCCACAAAACTCATCCTTCATTAGTATGGTTAGGCAATGGGTTTGCATTCGTAGTCGGTTCCCCTTTCGCTTCAAAACTCAACATACCAGCTTTTATCAGTCCTTGCACTCTATACTTTAGCGCAGTGCAATTCTCTAGAGAGTGGCCCACGTTCCCGAAGTGATACTCGCATCGAGCATTCTCATCGTACCACTTTGGATATGGAGGCTTGAGAGGTTCCACATAGATGGGTGCAATGAGTTGTCCTTTGATCAATTTTGGGTACAGCTCAGTGTAGGTTATGGGGATTGGGTCAATAGGAGTCCTTTCTCTTTTCGGCCATGACGCATTATGATTGCCCTCTTGTTTATTAAACTGCTTAGCTGGCTGAATAGTTGGGGCAGGTGTTTGGGGATTAGGTTGAACATTAACCTTAGGGTAAGAATGGTAAGGATTCTGGGCAGGATAGTAAGGTTGTGGCATGTGATAAGGGTGTTGTGGGACATAGCCTCCATATTGCCTTCCATATGCAACAGCATGGACTTCTTCTTCCCTTCTTTTGTTGGCTCCTCCTTTCTTCTCAATACTGTTGGGAGCTTCAATCTTTCCACTCTTGATTGCATTCTCAATTATCTCACCAGACAATACCATATCAGCAAAATTCTTAGTGGCACTACCGATCATCCTATCGTAGTATGGAGCCTTCAAAGTATTAACGAACATAATGGTAAGCTCTTTCTCCGAAAGTGGAGGTTGCACCTCTGCAGCCATATCACGCCACCTTTGGGCATATTGTTTGAAACTCTCATTAGCCTTCTTTTCCATGCTTTGTAAAGACAGACGATCAGGGGCCATGTCAGCAACATGTCGATATTGAGCCATAAATGCTCTTGCCAGGTCATTCCAAGTGATGATTCGAGTTCCATCTAATTGATTGTACCACTTGGCAGCAGATCCAGTGAGACTTTCTTGAAAAATGTGAATAAGGAGCTTATCATCTTGAGCGAAAGCAGCCATCTTCCGACAATACATAATAAGATGAGACCTAGGGCAGGAAGTTCCATTGTACTTCTCAAACTCTGGTGCTTTAAACTTAGGTGGAATAACCAAGTCTGACACCAAACATAACCCAGTAGCATCCATGGAACCATAAAAGTCTAAGCCTTCAATAGCTCGAATCCTTTCCTCCAACATATTAATCTTTTGTTGCGACTTCGCCTCATCTTTCTCTTCTGCTTGTTTGGCTTTCAACTTCTCAATTTCCCTTGGGTCATCTAAGTCGGGCACCTCAATGGGATCAGTAGATTTTGCGCCTTGGGAAGGATAAGCGGGTCCTTGGAATTGAGCTTGTCCAAACATTTGGGGTATAGCAGTGTAAGCAGGTGGATATTTTCCTTCTTGGGATGTTTGACTTGGAAATGGACCAAATCCAGGAGGATAGACAGGGTCTTCCATACTGCGTTGTTGAACCCCTTCTTGGACTGCAACTTCCTCTACAACTCCTTTGCCCTTGCTTAGATTTTTCAACAGCTCTGTAATTTGGGCCAATTGCCCCCTCATTTCTTCTTGAGCTTTTTCCATCTTCTCCATACGCATGCTTGATTCTTCTTCCATGATCTTAGCTTGATAACGAGTGTTGTGTGAATGAACCTTTGGTCGAGCTATCTTCGAATCTTTTATTGCCACAATTAAGAATTTATCATTTCACATGTGGTGATGCTTGAAAAATTTTGAAAATGCTTTTTTTTTTAAAATGAATGAAGATGAACAAAATGATATGATGCTTCATGTTTATGAATGTAATGGCATGGTAAAAAGTTGCCATGTAACAATAATGGATGAGTGATGCATGGAAATGTTTTGGTAAAGACTCACGGTACCCTCTTAATGTCTCATGTGTAAACCAAAATCAAACAAACTTGATCAAGCATGTGTCTTGAGTAATGGGTATTTTCTAGAGCATGAGTTGATATGGCTCTATCTTATAGTTGGTCTTCTTAATTTCACTATATGCATGGCTTTAGATAAAAGGGCTAAAGGTTCCCAAATTGTTCCTCACTGTCGTCCATGCAAGACTAGTAAGGCACCCAATCCTCACCCATTATAGGTTACAAATGGAAAGGTTCAATTTGAGTGAGAGTATTTCGCTAGCCATTGCGGAGGTATTACCTCACGAGAGCGTAGTTACTTTACTTCCTCCTAAAAGGATAGAGCCCGGGTAGAGGGCTAATGCATGCACATGCACGTGAAGTGTGTGTCGAAGAAACATGTAGTTATTAACGTCTTATTATTTTATCAAAATTAACATACCTAAGGCAAACCTAAAATAACCTAAAACCAATCATTGGCTTGACTCTCTAAAGTCCCCAGTGGAGTCGCCAAACTGTCATAACGTATTAAGTTTCGGAAAACCTAATAGCTAGACACTAAAATCAAAGGAGTCGCCACCAACCATTCTAACCTAGGTGTGATTGGTCACCTATTCAAACTAAGGATAAGGCTTGGTCTATGTTCAAAGATACTAGGGTTCGGGAGTACGTTTACGTGTAGGGAAGGATTAGCACCCCTACAACGCCCATCCTAAAATGGTACCAACTAGTTTTAGGTTATCTTCACAATTTGCCTTGTATTTATATTAATTTCGATATGCTTATATATTAGGAATATTTCTAAGATTTTTCCATCAATTTGGCTCCAATCTTAAAAATCATCCTCACTCAAGATGTTCAAGGAGTCTCGATTGACTTTCTTGAACTCCATCGTCGGATTAATTACATAATTTATGAAAATCTTATTCTTTCTAACTTTGGCTCTAATTTCGACTCTATATTAATTTCTATATTTTTTAATCTTATTTCATATTATATTTATCTCTATATTTTATTTATTTATTTTATTTATTTAGAGAATAAATATGAATCATGGTTTATTGAAGATTTTCTTAAAAGCGTCCCATCAATTTGGCTCGGCTTAAAAGAAATCTTTTCACCTAGAAAATTCAAGGAGTCCCAATTGACTTTCTTGAAATTTCATCATTGGCATAATTCATATATTTTTTTTATTTCCTATAATCTTTATTCTAAGCTATTTGGTTCATTTATTTATTCACTTATCTAATTTTATTTAAATTTCTTTAATCTTAATCTTGATCTAATTTATTTTTATTTTATTTATTTCATTTATTTTATTTATTTAATAAACATGAATTATATCTTATTGAAAACTCTTTCAAAAGTATTCCATCAATTTGGCTCAACTTAAGAAAGAATCATCTCACCTAGAAATATCCAAGGAGTCTCAATTGACTTTCTTGGAATTTCATCATCGGTATAACTCATATTTATTTTTTTATTATCTGATCTTATTAATTACTAATTATTTTCAATCTAAGCTATTTCATTCTATTTATTTAATTTTTCATCTAATTTATGTCCTCGTATCTATATTTATTTATCTATATTCATTTATATTTTATTCATGTTTAATTTACTAAGGATAAACATGTATTATAATTTATTGAAAATTCTTTCAAAAGTATTCCATCAATTTGGCTCAACTTAAGAAAGAATTTCCTCACCTAGACATTTTTAAGATGTCTCAATTGACTTTCTCTAAATGTCATCATCGGTATAACTCATATTTATTTTATTTTAATTATTTATTTTCATTTAATTTTTAATTAATTTTTATGTGAGTTTGTACAAAGATTTATTTTTAGGCTAATTTGGTTTTAATTTCTATTGGTTAACAAATCTAATTCTAAACTAAAAACAAAATTCATAAAAAAAATAAAATAAGTTAATTAAATAAAACAAAATAAATTAACTAAAAAAAACAACAAAAATTTCGTAAATACCCTAAAAATATATTTAGTAGATGCTTAAAATAATAAAAACTAAAACCAACCCTTTAAAAAAAAAAAAAAACCTAAAGATCATTTAAAAAAAATAAAAAATATAAAAATGACTAATGGATTCGTGAATGAAGTTTAATATACTGAAATACATACCTCAAAAGCTTCCTTGTTGGCTTAAACGGTGCTTCACAGGGAATTGAAATCTTGATTCTTATGCCACTTCCATAAAAGCTTCCCCTTCTTCTGTATTATTATTATTATTCTTTTGAACTTTGTATTTCAACACAGCCTGCACTTGGACGTTTCACGATTGTAGCAAGCAAGCAAAAGCAACAGCTTAGGGCATGCAAGGTACGAGCTTCACGTGGCTTGGCTTTTCATCTAAACAGAAACATAACAGGCGAAACGGGCAGTGGCAACTGGGCAACTCTGGGTAGGGAGCGTTAAAGGAGGGGCGACAACCTTGGAGCGAAGAGGCTGGTTAGAGGAGAGGAAAGCAACAACAGCGCAGGCGACGTGAATGGTGCAGGAGCGATGCGGATATTGGATGATGCAACAGGGCTGTGTACAAACTTCACAAACAGGGGAACAGTACAAAGGGGCGGACTGGAGCAATCGGCGACAATGCAGGCGCTGGGATGCAGTGGTTACGGGGCAGATGATGCAGAAGCACGCAAACAGAGTAGCAATGGCAGGGGTTAGTGCGCTGGCCAACGGTTCATGCGATGGTGCCGTTGAGCAAGAATCGTGCCCCCCTTTTTTCCTATGTTGTTCTTTTTCTTCTTCTAGCTTTTTCTAGGGTTTTTTTCTTAGGTTTTCTCTAGCCTTCCTAGGGTTTTCCTCCTTTCGATTTTTCTTTGTGTGTTTCTTTTTATAGACCTAGGTTTTCTTTTTTTGTTTTTGGTAATAAAAATCAAGAATCAATTTTGTAGGAAATTTTAGATTTCAAGAATCAGATCTTAAATCCGATATTAATTCTAATTTTCCTTTAAATTTCAACCTTTAATAATCTCATTTAAGTCTGCTTTCCTATCAAAATTAATTCCGATTTCTTTCCCTTTTTATTAAATTTTATAAAAATAAAAAACAAAATAAAAAATCTGAAATTTATTTCTAAATCTAAATTAAGAATAAAAAATAAAAAATAAAAATCAATAATAAAAAAAATATATAAAAACCAATTAATTAAAAATATCTTAAGAAGACTCGGACAAAAATGGTGTCTACAATATGTTATATAAATGTATTTTTATACAAATCATATGTATTGAAATACTATATGGTATTTATTAATATACATTAGTATATATATGTATATATACTATTTAGTACATTTAAATAATACATATGTATATAAATATGATATTTTATGTATATATATATACATATATAAGAAAAGTAAATATTATTCTCATCAAAATTTGTATCTATATATTGTAATACAATATATATCGATAAATACATATATATATGAAAAATATATATTAATTCAAATTAAAATTTATATATATATGTATTTTGTATATAAAATATATATTTGTTATTATATTATGTTTATGTATATTATATAAGTATAATATAGTATATTATACAAAAAAAGGGGGAAACAGAAAATAGAAACAGAAGGAGTCGGGACACCCTGACCCCTTCCCAGCCAGAGGCCGACGGCGGTTGCAGCGGCCATCGTCGGCGAGACGAGAGAGAAGAGGAGCAGAGACGACTCCGACGACGTGAGAAGAGGAGGCCAGAGATGGGAAAAACGGAAAACAGAAGCGAAATAGAGTACGCAAACCGAGAGGAAAAAGAGAAAAGTGGAACGGCGGTGCAGGCCCGTTCAGGCACCGCCACCGCTACTAGCACCACTGCCGAAGGGAGATGAAGGCGAGAGGAGCCACCGGTGGTGAAGGAAACGGCGGAGGAAGGAAGAAATAGGGAAGAAAGGAGCCGAAACCCACCCTACTAAGTCCGACACCGTCGCCGGCGATGGGGGAGAACGGAGGTCGGATCCAGCTTCGTCGCCACCTCGGCCAGCTGTGGGAGGCCAGAACCGGCGGGGAACCAACCACCGGTGGAAGACTGGCCATAAGGGAGGCCAAACCTGTCTGACTAGTCTGAACCGGTCAGATCAGGAAAAAAAAAGAAGAAAAAGAAAAAGGAAAGAAAAAGGAAAAAGAAAAAGAAAGGAAGAGGAAAAAAAAAGAAAAGAAAAAGAAAGAAAGAAAAAGAAAAGAGAAAAAGGAAGAAAAAGAGGAAAAAGGAGAATTTCGGGAATTCGGAGATTCCCGGGAAGTTGGCAACTCGAAAATTACGGAAATTCGGTAAGAATTTCGGAAAATGATTTCGAGTAAAAAAATTTAATAAATTATTTATAAAAATTCTAAAATTTAGAATTTTAATTTCCAGAAATTATTCTCGACGATCGAGATGAGGATCAGGAGAGATGGAGTACGGGCACGACCGATAAGAGGAAGTCGTCGACCCGGAAAAGGTAAGGGATGCATATGCAGCACTATAAGGATATTCAGTCTGCATGATTTTAATTATGAAATATTTTATGAAAATATTTATGAAAATATTGCGATGAATGATTGGTTGGAAAATTGGAGTGAAGTACCGGTTGAAATTATAAACTGTATTTTCCGTGCAGGAGGTTAGCCAATCGGCAGTCGTTATACTGCCGAAAAATTATCGAAAATTTCTAGAAAATTTCATAAAATCATAATAAATGATTTTATTTCACGAGAAATGATTTTCAACCACGAAAATCGAGAAAATGAATATTTTCCATAAAAACATGAATAAAATGAAAGTGATTTTAAAATATTCATGTTTTCGAGAATGGTGATAATGAAATCACCGAAAATTCTCCTGATATGTAAATTACACGTACTACGAGATGGAAAATGAAAAGAAATAAAGTGAATATTTTTATATATATTTCTTAAATATTCACTAAATGGTTTTATAACCTTTATGGTTTTAAATTATGAAATTATATATATTTTTATAAATTCCATAAAGGTTTATTGATGATGAAAAATACGGTTTTGAGACTAGATGGCATCCTATCATGCTGATATGTGATATGTAACATGTAATATGTGATATGTAGTCCCGGTCGACACCTGATCAGTGATCCGCCGAGGACAATTATAGACTATGGCCATAGATCTGACATGATTATTTATACCCTTTGGGGTCTATAGCATGATATGAGTACGACCCAGTGGACGGGCTGGGCGTGCATGCCTAAGTCTCCATATATGAGAAATGTTTTATATGATATGTTATATGTTAAATGTAAATGTTTTACATGATATGTGATACGTGAAATGAAAATATTTTATATGATATGTAATATGTGAAATGAAAATAATTTACAGCATTTTACATAATGCTTTTTTTCAGTACTGATTTTAGTGCTACGAGATGATCTTTTTATGACATGTGATATGAACATGTAATATGTTTTCAAAAGGAAAAAAAGTTTATAAGTCTAATATTCTTACTATGATTTTAAATTGAATATTAGACTATATGTGACATGAATATGTAATATGTTTTCAAAAAGGAAAAGGATGAAAGTAAATCTAATATTCTTATTTTAAATTTTAAATTGAATATTAGATTTAAATGATATATATGTTATACGAAAAGGATTTAATAGCTTATTTTGCTATTTTAAAGTACTGTACTAATTATGATTGTACAGTAAAACGTGAAATGAGTTTTAAAGGAAAATGATGATGATTTAACTAATATTCTTTTCAAAAAAAATATGAATATTAGTTATTTTATTTAAATGCTTTATTTCATAAAAGCATTATTTTCAAAAGAATATGAAAAGGTTATGGAATAAAAAGGAAAAAGGATTTAAATTTCAAAACAAAAATGAAATTTACTCTCTACAGTTGCTTCTAGGTTCCGGGACAAGATAGGTATTTCAAAATACCTACCTTACTCCATCCGGATCCTTAGCCGACTGTAGTATCCTTCCTACATGCGACCCTAGAGCCCCATAGGAAAAATGAAAAAGGATTTTCAGCATATAGGAAGCTGAATATCAAGTATGCATATAATTCCCTTGCTGAGCCGTGGTTTGCTCACCCCTTAATATTAACATTTCAGGTTTTCGAGGACTAAGAGTCTGACATCTAAAGGACTTCTTGTGATAACCGCAAATTTTTCAATTATTGGAAAATTAATATTGAAGAAAATAGATAAGAGGAAATAAATAAATTAAAGTAAATAAATAAAATTTATTTACGAGATGGGAATATCGTTGAAATTCCCGAAATTGATGAAGTGAAGAAGTGGAGAAAATTAATTTGGATAAAATTGAGGAAATTTAATTTGGATAAATGGAAATCCAAATTAAATAAGAAATAAAAAGGAAAATTAAATTGGAAATAAAGATAAGGTTGAAATTATGGGAAATAATGAAGAGAGAAAATTTAATTTGGATAAATTGAAAATCCAAATGTAAATAAGAAATAAGAATAGAGAAATATAATTTGGATAATAAGAAATCCAAATTATAATAAATACAAAGGTGAGTATTTATTATATTTATATAATTTGATTATATAAATACATTTTTAAATATATTTTATATGCTTTACATATTTACATATGTCTCTATATATATATATATATATATATATATATGAAAAATAGTATATATATGATAGATAGATATATGCTATTTTTATCATGAAATAAATACATATGTAATTATGTGTATGTATATATATATATATATATGATTTTAAGATAAAGTGTATAGATATATATTGTTAATATAAAAAAAATATATATCTATATATAATACAAAAATATGTATTTATATACATATTATCAAATTATATATATATAATAAAAAAAGAAACAAGAAACAGAAACGGGAAAATGGAATCCCGTTTCTGTCGAAAAAACAGGGGAGAAGCCGACCCCGTTGGCGGCGCCGGAGGAGGAAAGAAAGAGAGAGAAGGGAGAAAGAGCCGTCGCCGGCAAAGGAGGAGGAGAAGGAGTCGACAGGCGCCGGAAAGGAAAGAGACGGAAGCGAAAACAGGGGAGAAAACACGGCGGAAGTCGAGAAGAGGAGAAAACTAGATCTGGTGGTTGCCGACCAAATCGGCCACTGCCACCACAGTCGAAGCATCGGCGAAAGGAGAGGAAAGGGATGGAGGCCACCGGTGGGGCGAAGAACGGCGGAGGAGGGCCGGCGAAGAGGTGGAAGAGATCAGATTAAATCGAGTCAGTTTGCCGCCGTGCCGCCGATCCAGGCCGAACGGAGACCACCAGCAGACTCGCCGTGCCGTCGGCCAGCTGAAGGGCGCCTGAACCGCCGGAGAACCGGCCGGTGACGAGGAACCAGCGAGGAGGACACTGACCGGTCTGACGGGAAAGGAAAAGAAAAAGAAAAGAAAAAGGAAAAAAGAAAAAAAAAGAAAAGAAAAAGAAAAGAAAAAAAAGAAAGAAAAGAAAAGAGAAAAAGAAGGAAGAAAAGAGGAAAAGAAGAAAGAGAGAGAAAAAGGAAAATTTTCGGGAATTCGAAAAATTCTCGGGAACACGAGAATCTCGGAAATCGGTAAGAAATCCGAGAAATTATTAATGATAATTATTTAAATAATTTATTTATTTAAATAATTTCAGAAAATTCTAAAATTTAGAATTTAAATTCCAGAAATTATTCTCGACGATCGAGATGAGGAATCGGAAGAGATGGAACACGGGCGCGACGAATGAGGCGGTCGCCGACCCGAAACAGGTAAGGGATGCATGTGCAGCACTGTAAGGATATTCAGTCTGCATGATTTTAATTATGAAATATTTTATAAATATATTTCATGAAAATATTGCGATGAATGATTGGTTGGAAAATTTTGGTGAAGTACCAGTTGAAATTATAAACTGTATTTTCATGCAAGAGGCTAGCCAATCGGCAGCCGTTATACTGCCGAAAAATTATCGAAAAATTCTCAAAAAATTACTGAAAATCATAATAAATGATTTTATGTCACGAGAAATGATTTTCAAACACGAAAACTGAGAAAAGGAATATTTTCATAAAAACATGAATAAAATGAAAGTGGTTTTACATTTATTCATGTTTTCGAAAATGGTGATAATGAAATCACCGAAAATCCTCTTCGAGAATGGTGATAATGAAATCACCGAAAATTTTCTTAATATGTAAATTACACGTAATACGAGACGAAAAATGAAAAAAGTAAAGTGAGTATTTTTATGAATATTTTCATAAATATTTCTTAAATATTCACTAAATTGTTTTATAACCTTTATGATTTTAAATTATGAAATTATATATTTTATAAATTTCATAAAGGTTATTTTTACGATAAAAACATGGTTTTGAGACTAGTTGGCCCTTCTATCATACCGACATGTGATATGTAATACGTGATATGTGATATGTAACATGTGATATGTGATATGTAGTCCCGGCCGACACCTGATCAGTGATCCGCCGAGGACAATTATAGACTATGGTCATAGGTCTGACATGATTATTTTATACCTTCGGGAATTATTGCATGATAGGACTCGGTGGTCACCATTGTCTCCACAGATGATATGTTTTAAATGAAAATGTTTTACATGATATGTGATACATGAAATGTAAAGGTTTTACATGATATGTGATATGTGAAATGTAAAGGTTTTACATGATATGTGATATGTGAAATGAAATGATTTACAACATTCTTATAAATGCTTATTTCAGTACTAATTTTAGTACTACGAGATGATTTTCAAATGATATGTAATATGAATATGTGACATGTTTTTTAAAAGGAAAAAGGAGGAAATTAAATCTAATATTCTTATTTAAATTTTTAAATTGAATATTAGATTTAAATGATTTATATATTTTACGAAAAAGAATTAAATAGCTTATTTCGCTATTTAAAGTACTGTACTAATTATGGTTGTACAGTAAAACATGAAATGAGTTTTAAATGAGAATGATGAGAATTTAACTAACATTCTTTTCAAGAATATATGAATATTAGTTACTTTATTTAAATGCTTTATTTTATAAAAGCATTATTTTGAAAAGAATATGAAAATGTTATGGAATAAAAAGGTAAAAGGGATTAAAATTTCAAACGAAAAGGAAATTTACTCTCTACAGTTGCTTCTAGGTTCCGGAACAAGATAGGTATTTCAAAATACCTACCTTTCTCCATTCGGATCCCTAGCCGACTGTAGTATCTTTCCTACATGCGAGCCTAGAGCCCATAGGAAAAGTCGAAAAAGATTTTCAGCATATAGGAAGCTGAATATCAAGTATGCATATAATTCCCTCACTGAGCCGTGGTTTGCTCACCCCTTAATTTTAACATTTCAGGTTTTTGAAGACTGAGAGTCTAGCACTTAAAAGATTTTCGACTGTGCATTTGGGGACGATGCGACAGGTCGATTTATTTAATAAGGTATGATCATTTATTTTCTGTATTTAGACTTATCGACAGTACTACTTTCTTATGAAGTAGAAACCGGGGATGTAATTCATATTATAATTTAATATGAAATTGTGTATATGTAAAAGAAAAGTAAAGTATCGCAGACAGCCCAACCAAATAAGATGTATAGAAAAAGGTGAAAAATAGGGTCACGGGCTGTGACACTTCTGCTGTGCATTTGGGGACGATGCGACAGCTTGATTTATTTAATAAGGTATGATCATTTATTTTCTGTATTTAGACTTATCTACAGTACTACTTCCTTATGAATTAAAATAAGGGATGTAATTCATATTATAATTTAATATGTAATTGTTTATATGTAAAAGAAAAGTAAAGTATCGCAAACAGCCCAACCAAATAAGATGTATAGAATAAGGTGAAAAATAGGGTCACAGGCTGTGACACATAAGGCTCTATAACTCCCAAGTAGCCTCCTCCTTAGTGCGATATTGCCAGAGTCCCTTAACCAAAGGAATAGTCTTAGATCGTAGTACTTTATCCTTCCTATCCAAGATCCATACTGGCCTCTCAACGTAACTTATATCCTCTCTAATCTCTAGTGGCTCATGTTGAATTACGTGAGAAGGATCTAGATGGTACTTTCTCAACATCGAGACATGGAATACATTATGCACTCCTAATAGCTCTAGTGGTAGTGCTAACCGATATGCCACATCTCCCACGCAATCTATGATCTAAAAAGGTCCAATGTATCGGGGACTTAACTTTCCTCTCTTATTGAATCTCATTATACCTTTGGATGGTAAGACCTTCAAAATACAAAATCACCCGTACATCTCGGGAACCTGCTCGACCAAGTCAGGTGCTAATAACTCACGATCTCCCACTTCTTCCCCTGTTATCGTGGATTTACATCGTCTGCCATAGAAAGCCTCATCAGATGCCATGCCGATACTCGTCTGTTAGCTATTATTATAAGCAAACTTTGCCAAGGGTTGGTGATCGTCCCAAGAGCCTATAAAATCAAGTGCACACACTCACACATATCCTCGAGCGTCTGTATCGTACGCTCGGACTGTCCGTCAGTCTACGGATGAAACACGATGCTAAAACTCAGTTGGGATCCCACGACCTCCTGAAATCTCTCTCAAAATGAGATATAAAGCAGGACTCCCTGTCAGATGTGATGCTCACTGGAACACCATGTAACCTCACTATCTCCCTGACATATAAATCGGCTAAGGCACTAATTGGATCAGCAGATTTCATAGCCAAGGAATGAGCAGACTTAGTCAATTTATCCACAACTATCCAAATAGCATTATACCCTTTGCGGGTCTTTCAAATTTCCTGTAACCGTACGTTTCCTCTTGCATAATCAATTTATACTCCTTGAATTTATTTATCATCTTTGGGAGTTAACAATTTTCACTTCTTTTCATACAGTAAATAATTCACACTATTTATCACTGATTTTCTCATTTAGTGCCAAGTCAACAATAATTTGGTGACTATCATTTAAACAATTGTAATCAATCGTATGTAATTGTCCTAGTAGCTTTTTAAATCCAGTGCACTCGCTCTCAATATATCATTGAGTGTCTACATAATGTGCTCGGATATTTACATCTGTAAGAAGCGGTGCTGATAGTAAATTTGGAATCCCAAAGCCCTTTTGCTATTCTTTTAAAAGCATATGGCAACTCAGGGATCTATATCACATGTATTCGCTCACTGGAACTTCACATACATTTTCACCATTTCACATATATATCGACTAGGGCACTTAAGAGGTCAAAAACTTGATGATGTAGAAGTGAATCAATTTGATCAATCAATCATAGTCACTTCTATAACCTCGTGATTCTTTCGAATTCCTTACGAACCCACACTAATCATTTCACAGCTTAACTAAGGCTGCACTTTATTTGCAACCTTTACTATCAATTATCAATTACAGTGAATGAGACATTAGGTAATAATTTTCTCTGACATCTCTTTTCATATAGTATTACCATTACATCCCTTATTCTCATGGTACCTATGATATCACTTAATTATAAGATGTACCTGAGGATGTAATCTTTTCACAATCAAATTCTGTAATTGAATTTATCACAATACCAATTCCATCTCCACATTACTTATGTAATTTCACAATTCCAATATATATATATACACACATTTACATGACTGGCAGTAATTCGTTTATTTACTCCTCTAAGTATAACTAATTAATTTTTTTTTTGTTAAATCTGGCTCGATCTTAAATCTAGCCATAACCATATGATATTCAGAGGAAATCATATTCAATCTTAGATTTGGGAACTATCTCATAATTCATGTTCCCTAGTTATCATATGACTTGTCTTTTAATACATTTTCATCCTTTCACATTCATCACTTCAGTTGCTTTTCCAAATGGTATAATACTCTTCCGTTAAAATCTTTTAACATTTTTGAATACTATTCTCATACATATTCATTCGATTCCACTTAATATTCTCACATGTATGTATTATATCCATAAAATAGCTGATTCCACAACTTATCAACAAATCATTTATATTTTTTGGGTAGATCTCATAAATTCGTTCCCCAGTCACTATTTTAATCTTATTCATTTAGCAATAACCTCTATTTAAACAAATCAACATTCACTTTATCATTCGAGATCGTACGTCTCTAATAGCGTTATGATTCAGTTAGAACTCATATTTACTGAGCTTAACAATAAAATTTTCAGTTTCTAGAAGTTTGTGGAATTATTCAAGGGTGCTGCTTATATTCTTCAAATAAATATACATATTCACATCTCGTGGTTTCATACCATTATAATTTATCTGTATGTGATTGAAATATTTCATTCATTCGATTCACATAAGTCATAGGATATCTCATAAATCTCTTAGGTACGACAAAGGACTCGTAAGAGTTATACCGAGTTCTGAATATCATCTTATGAACAACTGTCTATAAGCTTTTTATTCGATAACATCTTGTTCAGAGATTGGTCTTAAACTCTATATACATCGTTGAGTTGATCAACTAAAACATCAATCCTAAACAAGTGCATATTCATTCTCAATAACAATACTATTGAATACTCAGAATTTAGTACTCAATCATAAGCTATGCTCATTCTTTCGAACCATATCATTTGTGCTTTCACCAGTTATGCTAATACAAATGGGTTCTTTATTCATTAATCTTTGGAATAATTTCTTAAGCCGTTCAGACTCTTTTATATTCTCTGGTAAGAGATTATAGATAGATTCCATATTGTGAATCGAGTCAATAATCTCTTGAATCCATATTACTCCGAAAATTTATTTAGAAATTCATCCAGTAACTTCTAAATCATAACCTCATATCATCTTGGAGGTTTTATTATTTATATCATGCAAATCCTCTATGTATCCTCAAAGCACGTACTTGTAACTTTCAAATCTTTTAACATGTATTCCACATCGATTCACTTATTCAGTCACACTCAGTAAGTGTATTACTTTTCATAATATTAAATAATCCCTAACCAATATACCCCATATTTTCATGTTTAATCCAAGCCCTAAGAATCCATAACAGGGTTGATTATCTCGCGACCTCCCACAGTATAAACTCCGGGTCGCATTACTCATCAAAGTATAAGTGGGGCTAATAGTAGGGACCATTATACCTGTAATATATTTTTACACCATCAGTTACTCTATCACCATCAGTCAGTTCCAAATCAATTTAGTCAACTATGATTTAGAGGGATTATTTCAATATAGTAGCATATTTGTCATTTCTCCGTTTATTTCTCTCTTCAAGATACATTCAAACAGGTGACCTAAAGATCTATGTACCGATGATATCCCATTCCACTCCAATACCATCATTTCAGGATCTTAGTTCGATTCGGACATAGAAGTCTTGGTGGAGCCCTCACCGAGTCCATTTCTGTGCCTTACCTAACAGACCTGACATTAAGATGATAAGATCACCTCTTTCATGTAAAATTCTCAGATTACAATTCCTTTTTGTAACCCTTGGTTCGTAAACTTTCACACCATTTTCAATACTTAATCCAATTTACAATCACTTGGTTTCTTTATATTTCATACTATACAGTACTACAGGGGTGTTAACCTTTCTTAACACTTTCTGCTCTAAGGCATTGACAGACATCAGGCCAACCTTGCTCTGATACCATTTGTGATAACAGTGAATTTTTTAAAATTTCTATTAAAGATTTGTTAATTTAATATTAAAGCAAATAGAGAAGTTAAATAAATAAATGAATTTATTTACAAAAAGGGAAATAGTGTTGGAATTTCCAGAAATTTATGAAATGATGAAATAAGAGAAAATTTAATTTGGATAAATGAAAATCCAAATTAAATAAGAAATAAAAATAGAAAATTATTTTGGATATTAAGAAATCCAAAATTTAATGAAAAAAAAGGGTGTATATAATTGAATTTTAATGTATTTATGTTATATAAATATATTTTACATAAATACATATGTACATATGTGAAAATACTATTAAATATGAGATATAGTATTTTCTATGTGAAAATAAGTACATATGTATATTATATATAATTTTGTATATATATATATATACACGTAGCTATATGAAATACAAATTGTATTTTAATTTAAAGTGTATAAATAGATGTATATTATATATATTGTTAATATACAATATATATCTAGAAAATATAATATATGAAATATATATTAATTCTAATTAAAAAGTATATATGTATATTGTGTATAGAATATATATATTGTTATAATTATATTGATATATATTATATAAATATAATTATAATACAAAAAAAAAAGAAAAAGGAGAAGAAAACGGAAAAGGGAATCGGGTACCCTTGATTTCTTGTTTCTTCTCTATTGAAAGGGAGTTGACCCCGTCGACGATGAGAGGAGAGAAGAGAGATGAGGGAAGAAGGAAGAAGGAAGATGCCGAGGGCGAGATGAAGGAAGAAGCCGATGACGGAAGAGAAAGAAATCGAAAACAGAACCGAAAAAAAAGAGGAAAAAGAAAGGTAAACGACGGTGCCGGCCGATCTAGGCACCGCTACCCCAACCCCGAGCTCGATGGAGGTAAGAGGAAGGAGAAGGAGGCCACCCGTGAGAAGGAAAATGGCGGAGGAAGGAAGAAAAAGGGGAGGAAGAAGCCGAGACCCATGTCGCCAGATCCGCTGCCATGCCGCCGATCTAGGCTGAACGGAGACCAGCCATAGCTTCACCGTGATGTCCGCTAGCTGTGGAGACGCCGAACCGTCGGAGAATCGGCCATCGGAGGAGAACAGGCCATCAGAGGAGAACCGACGGTAAGGGGAGGCTGGACTAGTCTGAACCGGTTCAGACTAGGAAAAAGGAAAAGCAAAGGAAAAAAGAAAAGAAAAAGAAGAAAGAAAAGGAAATGAAAAGGAAAAGAAAAAGGAAAAGAAAAGAGAAGAAAAAGAGGAAGAAAAAAGAGAGAAAAGGAAATTTTTGGGAATTCGAAAATTTTGGAAGTTCGAAAATTTATGGAAATTCAGTGAGAAATTTTCCAAAATGGTTTAAGAAAATTATCAATTTATTTATTTAAATAAATTGAAAAAAATTCTAAAATTTAGAATTTTAATTTCCAGAAATTATTCTCGGCGAACGAGATGATGGAATCGGAAGAGATGGAGTACGGGCACGACGGATAACGAGGAAGTCACCAACCCGAAAAAGGTAAGGGAGGCATGTGCAGCCTGTAAGGATATTCAATATGCACATTTTAATTATGCATATATTTCATTATGCATTAAATTTATAAAACGCCATGGAAAATGCTAGGTTGAAAAATTGTGATGATTTACTGGTTGAAAATATAAACTGTATTTTTCATGCTGGAGGCTAGCCAATCGACAGCCGTTATACTGTCGAAAAATATTAGAAAATTATCAAAAATCATAATAAATGATTTTATGTCACGAGAAATGATTTTCAACCAAGAAAATCGAGAAAATGAATATTTTCATAAAAACATGAATAAAATGAAAGTGATTTTAAAATATTCATGTTTTCGAGAATGGTGATAATGAAATCACCAAAAATTCTCTTGATATGTAAATTACATGTAATACGAGATGGAAAATGAAAAGAAATAAAGTGAATATATTTATATATATTTCTTAAATATTCACTAAATGGTTTTATAACCTTTACGGTTTTAAATTATGAAATTATATATTTTTATAAATTCCATAAAAGTTTATTGATGATGAAAAATACTGTTTTGAGACTAGTTGGCAACCTTATCATGCTGATTTGTGATATGTGATATGTGACATGTGATATGTGATATGTAGTCCCGACGGATCATTGATCACCGACACCTGATCAGTGATCCGTCGAGGACAATTATAGACTATGACCATAGATCTGACATGATTATTTTATACCCTTCAGGGTCTATAGGATGATATGAGTAATGACCCAGTGAACGGGCTGAGCGTGCCTCAGTCTCCATATATGAAAAATGTTTTATATGATATGTGATACGTGAAATGTAAATGTTTTACGTGAAATGTAAATGTTAAATGAAAATGATTTATAGCATTTTACATAATGCTTATTACGGTACTGATGATAGTACTGCATGATGATTTTTCAAAAGAGTTTATAAGTCTAATATTCTTACTATGATTTTAAATTGAATATTAGACTATATGTGACATGAACATGTGATATGTTTTCAAAAAGGAAAGAGGAGGAAAATAAATCTAATATTCTTATTTTAATTTCTTAAATTGAATATTAGATTTAAATGATGTATATGTTATACAAAAAGGAATTAATAGCTTATTTTGCTATTAAAGTAAAGTACTAATTATGATTGTACAATAAAACGTGAAATGAGTTTAAATGAGAATGATGATGATTTAACTAATATTCTTTTCAAAGAATATATGAATATTAGTTACTTTATTTAAATGCTTTATTTCATAAAAGCATTATTTTGAAAAGAATATGAAAATGATATGGAATAAAAAGGAAAAGGATTTAAATTTCAAACGAAATGAAATTATTCTCTACAGTTGCTTCTAGGTTCCAAGACAAGACAGGTATTTCAAAATACCTGCTTACTCCATCTAGATCCTTAGTCGACTGTAGTATCCTTCCTACATGTGAGCCTAGAGCCCTTATAGGAAAAATGAAAAAGTTTTTCAGTATACAGATAGCTAAATATCAAGTGTTGCATATAACTCTCTTACTGAGCCGTGGTTTGCTCACCCCTTAATTTTAACATTTCAGATTTTCAAGGACTAAGAGTCTAACAGCTAAAGGATATTAGCTGTGCATTTAGGGAAGATGCGACAACTTGATTTATTACATAAGGTACGATCATTTATTTTCTGTATTTAGACTTATCTACAGTACTACTTCCTTATGAATTAAGATAGGGGATGTAATTTTATATTATAATTTTATATGAAATTATTTATATGTAAAAGAAAAATAAAGATCGCAGATAGCCCAACCAAATAAGATGTATAGAAAAAGATGAAAAATAAGGTCACAGACTGTGACAGATTTAATGGTATCAAAGCAAGATTGGCCTAATGTCTATCGATACTTTTGGAAAGAAAATGTGTTGAAAAGGTTAACATCCCCTATAGTACTGTGTAGTTTGAATACATAGAGGAAATAAATGATTGTAAAGTTAATTAAATATTTTAAAAGGGAGTGAGCATTATGAACTAAGGATGTTAAAGAGGAAAGTGGCTCTAGAAATTATCTGAAATGGTGATCTTATAATCTAAATGAAGGTCGATTCGGTAAGGAACAAAAATGGCCCTGGTGAGGGCCCCACCAGTACTTTTCTGTCCGAATCGAACTGAGACCTGAAAGTGATGATATAAAGAAGTGGAATGAAATATCATCATTAAATAGACCTTAAGATCACCGATTGAAGGCATTTTGACGAGAGAGCAAATTTTGGCAAAGATGACCAAAATACCCCTAAGTGGAAAATTTTTCTTCTGAGCCATGGTAGGCGAACAGAAGTTAGAATTGATTGATTTGACAGAGTAATTGATGGTGTAAGGATACAGTTCAAGCAAAATGAACCAATTATAAATCTTACTGGATTTTTCTGTCAAAATCGAACAAGATCTTAAACTGCTGATATTAGTACGAGAAAGGATACTATCAGCACATAGATAATAAGATCCTTGGTTTAAATGTATATGAGGATAAAGAAATAAACGTTGAAATGATGAAAATGCCCCTATGTTGGACTATGTTCTGAATAGTGATAAAACCAAGATGATCTTAAATCCATTGATAGTAATGGAGTTATTGATGGCATAAAGGAATGTGATATGTGTATAACAGTCCCGATTTCTAATTTCACTTACACTTAAATTACTATTGTGACCCGAATGTTTATAGTAGAAAGTCGCAGGATGATTGGCCCTTTTTATTGATTCCTAAGGTCTAAATTAAAAAGTGTATTGATGGGATAATTATTTTAGGATAGTTGGATATGATGAAAAGTGAAATGATTACTGATGATGAATGAGAAAGAGATCAATATAGAGGATGAAATCCATAGCAGTACGTTTAATTCTAGTTTTATACATTCATACAGTTTCTGAACTATCAAATGGATATTTATGGAATCGGAATATGTTGAAATATGTTTTATAGAATAATGTACTGTATGGAGTATATGAAATTGGAGAATATGCATAAGAACAGTAAGTGATGATAAAAGACGAGGAAGATGACAGCTAACCTGAGGTATTAAATGAAAATGATTTTAAAATGAATTACTATAATAAATCAGTTAGCTGTGAAAGGTGTTAATTAAAATGTTATACTTAATCCAGCATATAAATTAAGATGATCGATATGTTGTGAAGTATGAGTAACTAAATAAATCAAGGTGGAGTATGTGTTAAAATGATTTGAATAAGAAATGTCTCTGCCTTCAGGTTATACAGTGAAATGATAGGACACAAAGATGAAATGTGCAAAAGGGTACGAGATGAATGATTAAAGAAAGTATCGGATGTGATTCCTGATAAATTTTTAGAGTAATTAGATATGGGCGATCGGGTTAACATTAACTCGATTTTTGATACGAAATCTATTCTAAGCTTATATCGGATAACACAGAAGAATCCGAAAAGCTTAAGAAAACAACTCTGAAAAATATGTTGATAATGAAATTCACTTGTATAAAGTGTTATTGATGGAAAATACAAATCATGTTGATCTGAGGATGAATTACAATTATGAATTAAATTCATATTAATTAATGAGTTCTTACTAAGAACGAATATTCATCTGTATAGAATTGATGCCTTACTAGATTTAGTCAGAGATGTATAAGAGTTCATGAGACCAATCTCTATACAAGGCGTCATCAGATGAAAAGTTGAAGACTGATGGTCATAAGATGATAATAGTTAGAACTCGATATATTATTACGAGTTCCTATTGAGGTTTACAAGGTTAATGAAATACCTTGAGAAATATATAAGCCTAATGAATGAGGCATCCATACAAGAATAAAGTGATGAGGTACCAATATAATGAAAGGCACAAATAGAACATGAGCAGCATGAGTATATAACCCTACAGACTCTCAATGTAAAAACTACAAACTTTGTACCATGTTGGTGAATAAATAAAAGACATGGAGTAAGTTGAGTACTATGGTACATTTTGTAAGTCATAATCTTATGTCAAACAATGAGGATGAAACCTCATTTTAGTGGAATTAGAAAACAAATAATTTATACTTTTGTGTTACTTGGAAAATCTCATAACTAAGTTCAAGAATTAAATAAGAACTAATAAGACACATATATTCCGCAAAATACTTAAGTAGGTTATTTTAATAAGACAAAATACACAACTATACTAAAGGAAGTGTAGTGTGCATGAATGTTGAATAATTAAAAATAAATTGAAGAATTCATATGTATACACATACACATACCCATACAAAAATATATATATATATATATATATATATATATGTGTATATATATATATATATATTAGGCATGAATAAATATATATATACTTATACAAATATGAGTATGTGTGTGTGTATATATATATATATATATATATACACATGTTCTTATTATAATTAAGATTTTGAAATATAAGTACATATACGTATTATATGTAAAGAGTATAATAAAATAAATAAATACACATGAATATATGATGGGTATATATAAATAAAATTTATTATTTAAAGACAATTATAATTCATATGAATTATAGATATTTAAGATAGTAATAAGAATATAAATAAAATACATTTTTAGTGTGTGTTAGTGGAGTTTGATGGGACTTTCGCCCATCAAACCCCACTACCTTCACCCGGCTCCATCAGCCAAAGCTTCTGAGAGAAGTATTGAAAATAGAAGAAAGAAATGAGAGGAAAGGAGATGTGAAACACGAAACAGAGGGCTGGAGATTTAAAACATTCGGTGAAGAGGAAAGAAAGGAGATGAATTGAAGCCGAGAAGAAAGGAAAGCAGCCGGAAAGAAAAGGAAAAGAAGAGAAAAAGGCGTTGTAATGGAAGGAGGAGGAACTACAGTTGTACAGTAAAGAAACGAAAAAGAGGGGAAGTTTCAGATGTACAGAAGAAACAAATCGAGTCTGTTAAAAATGAGGCTCATTCGGTGATAACAGTTGGAACCGTGAGCTGAAGGAGGAGCAGAGGTTATGAACGATGGCTTGGGTAAATTAATGGTGCAACGAGGACGTCATTCAGAGGTCTTTGGTGCGAGATTTTTGGAGGCTTGAACAGAAAGTTAATCAGGGAATCAAAAAGGTAATGAACTGTTGGCATGAGAGTGTCATTTAAAATTCTGTTTGAACCTATTATAATGGCCAAACAATGGCTGACTATGTAGGGCAACACAGGATCTTGGTTCAACACACTTTAGAGGAAAAGGAGACTAACGTCGAGTAGACAAGAGACAAAACGTGTGACACATTGGTTGGTGACAGAGTGAAAACCGAACCAAGGCTGCTGTCACCCTCGAAGAAACAAGGAAACGGTAGTGTAATGGAGGCTGTAAGAATGAGGTGTGTCATGGTCTTTGGTGGTTGAAACGGTAAAGGATTAATGGTCTAAGGGAGGCTTATGGTGGCTGTTCTATTACCTGAAACAAAAAAAGGAATTAAAGTGTCTGGTTAGGCGTGTGAAACAAAGGCATTAAGGTGCTGCTATGGAGGTATGATTTAGGCAAGTTTTGGCTAATAATGGTGCTGACCGAGAGGGAGCTAGAAGGTGGTCTTCATAGTGACTTTAAGTACTGCTTTTGAGAGTCTTTGAGGGTTGATTTCCTAGCTTAAATAAGCATTGTGAGTAGCACCATTTTGGGGTGATATTCCTGACCATTTTGGTAAGATATAGGCTGTACATTGAGTCAGGCTCAAGGTTGTTCAATGGTCTAGAATAGAAAGTAAACAAGGCACACTAGAGGAGGATTTTTGGCTGAAGTTTCAATATTAAAGAAAAGGGGCTGGAAATGCCGGAAGCTATTGTTGCAGTGAAGAAGTTTAGCTTGAACTAGAGGCTACCTCGGGTCAGAAATAATACTATAGCAGACTGCTGTTTCCAGTTAAAGCAAAGGTGACTGCTAGGCTGCCGTTTGGAGCCACACATCGGTCAAAGATTTAAGTAACAGAAGGCACTCTGTTGGTTGAACAAAAGGGACAGTAATAGGAGTGATCCAAGAGCCTTTGAAGGAAAAGAGGGCAAGCACAAGGAGCTTAAGCCGAGAGGGTAAGGCTCTTTGTGGATGAATTCAAATATATATGTGTTATATGCAAATATATATATTTGTATATATAGGAGCGTTATTTAATTAATGAGAAATTATGAATAATCAGGATAATATACTTTAGATTTGTCTTGATTATTAGTTGAAATTATTTAAGGAAATGTTTATATATGCACATATATAAATACATTTATATATATACCTATATGAGCACATATAGAGAGGTATAAATACATATCAAGTTGATATGAAGGGAACGATTTGAATATAAATTCCTAAATGCATATACATAGATACATAGATATATATATATATATACAACAATATATATACATTTAACAACGGGATTCTTGATTTAAAATAATAATGAAGGACGAACTCTTGGTGTAGGGTTGGACCCGAAATCTTAAGGAAGGTCGGTGATACGGGATCCGATTGATAAGGCTCATCAAGGTGAGAAGACTATGCTTTGGCCCTTAATGTAAGATATATGCGTAATTACAATTGTATTGAAAACGTGTATATACAAGAATATATATATATACATGTACACGTCCAATACATGTAGACGAGGAATTTAGCGGTAATACAAATGTGAACTAGTGCTAACTACAATTACTAGATGAATATTTTAGAGTGAGCAATTAAGCACAATGACATATAATTATTCAAGTTAATTGATTTTGTGTAGTGGATCAGAGCGGTAAAAGGACTCAAACTTTCCAATCCAGAAGAACGAGGGAGATACTCACTAAGAATATAAGGTAAGTGGGTTAAATAAATCTTACTAGTATCATCTCGTAAGAGATGAAAGAATCCTCATTAAATAATTAATTAAATTTATATAGAATTTTTGGTTGGACATTACAGGTAAGTCAAATAGAGTAAGTATGGTAAGATTCTAAATCAGACATGATGCGCTTGTGAAATATACTTATTTGGAAAGTGAGCTTGTTGTGAATTGTGTGATGCGTTATGGTTTCCTTATGATTACTGAATATGTTATCGTACTGTTATGTTTCGAGTAAGCATATGTGATTTGAATACAATATATACATATCGCTCCCGATGTTGAGTCAGTGGACCCTAATCAGCACCCAGTTATATTTGTTGAAAGCTAGGAAAACAAAAGGCCAAACCGAGCAAAGACTCGAGTTTCGAACTGTGCGAGCCACCTCTAGAGTCCTTCAGGAACTAAGTGCTACACGAGTTTTGATGTGTTAGTAGTCAGTCTAAGTACTAAAGGCCAAACTAAACAGAGACTCGAGTTTCGAATCGTGGGAGTCACCTCTAGAGTCCTTCAGGAACTAAGTGCTACACGAGTTTCGATGTGTTAGTAGTCAGTCTAAGTACTAAAGGCCAAACTGAGCAAAGACTCGAGTTCCGAACCGTGGGAGCCACCTCTAGAGTCCTTCGGGAACTAAGTGCTACATGAGTTTCGATGTGTTAGTAGTCAGTATAAGTACTAAAGGCCAAACCGAGCAAAGACTCAAGTTTCGAACCATGGGAGCCACCTTTAGAATCCTTCGGGAACTAAGTGCTACATGAGTTCCGACAAAATATGAGAAATCGTAGGATATTGTGACGAAAAGTAAGTGATAGTGATTTGTGAATGCGAAGAAGGTAGAAGGATATAATAGATCTTATGCATATGACATATTGTGATAACCGTAAAATTTTCCTTTATTGGAAATTAGAAATATTGAAAATAAATATTGGAGAAATTAAATCAGAGGAAATAAATAAAATTTTGCGAGAATGGGATATAGGTGAAAATCCCGAAAAGTGAGGAAGTGAAAGAATTGGGAAATTCGTATAAAGGAAATTAAATTGGAAGTGAAGATAAAAATAATACAGAGAGGAAAAGAATTAAATTGGATAAATTAAAAATCGAAATTAGATAAGGAAAACGAAAAATGAAAATAAAATATGTTTATATAATTACAAATTTTATAAATGTATTTTATACAAATACGTATGTATTTAAAATACTATATAGTATATTTTAATATACGTTGGTATATATATGGAAATATATACTATTTCAGAAATTTAAATAATATATATATAAACATAATATTTTATGTATATATAAATATATACATACGTACATACATACATAAAGAAAATGTAAATGTTATTTTATATTAAAGTTTATAGGTATATATATTGTATTGTAACATTTATGTAATTATATATATATATAAATGTTATTTATTTTAAAGTATATAAATATACATATATATACTAGATATATATTTTGTAACGTACAATATATATAATTTATATACAATATATATCGTATTATAATGTATATGAAATAATATATATAGTGTACTATATTATATTATATATGAAATAATATATGTAGAATATATAGTATACATTATATGCATAAAATACATTATATAGTGTATAATATATAGTATACTATATACTAAAAAGGGAAAGCAAATAAACCTAAAAAGGAAAACAAAAACAGAAAAGGAAAGGAGGAAATCGGGGAGAAATCCCGACCCTCCCAGGCAGACCGCCGGTGGTGGAGATGCCACCGCCGGTGAGGGAAAATGGAGGGGATGTCGTCACCGGCCAGAGGAAGGAAAGAAGCTGCCGGCGGCGTGAAGAAACGGAAACAGAATCGACGGGAAACGAAGGAAATCGGGAAGAAAAAGGAAAATGGCGGACGGCGGTGCTGGCCGATCCAGGCACCGCCACTGCCACCGAAGCACCACCGGAGGGAGAGAAACACGATGGAAGCCACCGGAGGCACAATGAACGGCGGAGGAGGGCCGGCGAAGAGGAAGGAGAAATCGAACCTATTCCGCCTCGATCCGCCGCCGTGCCGTCGATTCGGGATGAACGGAGGTCAGATCCAAGCTCGTCGTGGCGCCGGCCAGCTGCTGAGCCATCGAGCCGCCGGAGAGCAGGCCGCCGGCGAGGAAAGGCACTAGACCGGTCTGAACCGGCCTGACCGGGAAAGGAAGGAAAAAAAAAAAGAAAAGAAAAAGAAAAGAAAAAGGAAAAAAGAAAAAGAAAAAGAAAAGAAAAAGAAAGAGAAAGAAAAGAAAAGAGGAAAAAGGAGAATTTCGGGAATTTGGAAAATTCCCGGAAATTCGACAACCCGGACATTTACGAAAATTCGGTAAGAAATTTCCCGAAAATTTAATTTCAGAAAAATTAAATAAATTATGAAAAAATTCTAAAAATTAGAATTTTAATTCCAGAAATTATTTTCAGCAATCGGAATAAGGAATCGGGAGAAATGGAGTGCAGGCGCGATCGATAATTGGAAGTCGCCGACCCGGAAAAAGGTAAGGGATGCATGTGCAGCACTGTAAGGATACTCAGTCTGCATATTTTAAATTGAAATATTTTATGAAAATTATTATGATGCATGATTTGCTGAAAATAATTTGGGAAGAAGTACTGGCTGAAAGATTTAAAATTGTATTTTTCCGTGCAGGAGGTTAGTAAATCGGCAGCCGTTATGCTGCCGAAAATTTTAGAAAAACTTTATAAAATCATATTAAGTGATTTTATTTCCGAATTTCGATAGTAAATCATGAAACATGAGGAAATTACTAAATTTCATAAAACATGAATATAATGAGATGGAATTTTAAAATATTCATGTATTCGAGAATGGTGACAACGAAATCACCGAAAATTCTCGAAATAGATAAATTACACGAAATACGAGATGAAAGATGAAGTGAAATATAGTGAATATTTTTATGAATATTTTTATAAATATTCACTAAAGGATTTTAACCCTTATGGTTTTAAATTATGGAATTTAAATTTATATAAATTCCATATAAGTTTATTTTGTGATGAAAATACGGTTTTGAGACTGGTTGGCATTCCTATCATGCTGGTGCATGATATGTGACCTGTTTAGTCCTGGTCGACGCCTAAATCAGTGATCCACCGAGGACAATATAGGTTATGGTTATAGATTTGACCGGCGTATTTCCTTACCCTCCGAGGTTTATAGTATGATAAGATTGATGTCTATCTTAGACTCCATAAATGATAGGTGATATGTTAAAAAGGAAAGTATTTTACATAAGATGGAATATGCCAACCGGAAAAATGTGATACATGATGGGTGACATGTGAAAAGAACATGTTTTATATAATATGATAAGAAAATCAATTGAATTATAACATTTTTACAAAATGCTCATTTAGGTACTGATTATAGTACCGTGAGATGATTCTCATAAGACATGAGATACAAACATGTAATATGTTTTCAAAAAGGAAGAAATGATAATTCTAATATTCTTTCTATGGTCTTAAATGGAATATGAGATCATAAGTACTACATGAGATCTGATAAGACAGTGGAAAGTACATATGGCGTAAAGGCCAAACCGAGCAAAGACTCGATGACTTTACCGTGTGAGCCACCTCTAGAATCCTTCGGGAACTAAGTGCTACACGTGTTTTGATGTGTTAGTAAAGGCCAAACCGAGCAAAGACTCGATGATTTTACCGTGTGAGCCACCTCTAGAATCCTTTGGGAACTAAGTGCTGCACGTGTTCTGATGTGTTAGTAAAGGCCAAACCGAGCAAAGACTCGACGATTTTACCGTGTGAGCCACCTCTAGAATCCTTCGGGAACTAAGTGCTGCACGTGTTCTGATGTGTTAATAAAGGCCAAACCGAGCAAAGACTCGATGATTTTACCGTGTGAGCCACCTCTAGAAACCTTCGGGAACTAAGTGCTGCACGTGTTCTGATGTGTTAGTAAAGGCCAAACCGAGCAAAGACTCGATGATTTTACCGTGTGAGCCACCTCTAGAATCCTTCGGGAACTAAGTGCTGCACGTGTTCTGATGTGTTAGTAAAGGCCAAACCGAGCAAAGACTCGATGATTTTACCGTGTGAGCCACCTCTAGAATCCTTCGGGAACTAAGTGCTGCACGTGTTCTGATGTGTTAGTAAAGGCCAAATCGAGCAAAGACTCGATGATTTTACCATGTGAGCCACCTCTAGAATCCTTCGGGAACTAAGTGCTACACGAGTTCTGATGTGTTAGTAATCAGTCTAAGTTCTGATGGGGATGCGACAAATGTCGAAGGATGAAATAGATCTTGTGCACATGACATATGATGTGTGTGATATATAGGATTTTGTTTATATATGCCACCAAACATGTGCTACTTGAATGTTCGTCTCGTTCACACTTAATCATACTGATAAAAAGAATGATGCCTTGTGAACTTAAGAATGGAATAGATTTTAATAGCTTATTTTGCTTTTTAAAGTACGTTACTAATTAAGAGAGTACATTAAAACATGAAATGAGTTTTAAAGAAATAAGATGATGATTTAACTAATATTCTCTTCAAGGAATATACGAATATTAATTATTTTATTTAAATGCTTTATTTCGTAGAAGCGTTATATTGAAAAGAATATGAAAAAGGTTATGAAAGATTGAAAAGGAAAAGAATTTATTAATTCAAAACAAAAAGAAAAATTTCTCTCTACAGTTACTTCTAGGTTCCGTAGCAAGTATGGTATTCTAAAATACCTACCTTACTCTATTCGGTCCCTAGCCGACTGTAGTATCCTTCCTACATGCGAGCCTAGAGCCCATAGGAAAAATGAAAAAGATTTTCAGCATATAGGAAGCTGAGTATCAAGTGAGGCATATAATTCTCTTATTGAGCCGTGGTTTTGCTCACCCCTTAATTTTCAACATTTCAGGTTTTTGATGAATGTAAGTTCAGTGGATTGTGGATCCTGGCTGTACACGAAGGACAATGTATCAGATCGACTGATTATTTGAGGTATGATCATTTATTTTCTGTATTTAGACACGTTAACAGTACTACTTATCTGATTTATTACGATAGGGGATGTGTTTAATATAAACAATATTATGTAAAATTGTTTAACAGTCAGTACAAGTGAAGTATCGCAGACAGCCCAACCGGTTAAGTTGTGTATAAGAAGATGAAAAATGTGGTCACGGGTCGTGACACATATGATGTGTGTGATTATTGGATTATGTTTATTATGCCACTTGAACATGTGTTACTTTTCGATTATTGGATTATGTTT
This sequence comes from Heritiera littoralis, assembly GCA_031772115.1. Lineage (NCBI taxonomy): Eukaryota > Viridiplantae > Streptophyta > Magnoliopsida > Malvales > Malvaceae > Heritiera > Heritiera littoralis. The sequence goes on along the minus strand of JAPDPK010000013.1, from coordinate 8,887,444 downwards.
ATTTATGCCACTTGAACGTGTGCTACTTGAATGTTCATTTCTTTCGATTCTTGGATTATGTTTATATATGCCACTTGAACGTGTGCTACTTGAATGTTCATTTCTTTCGATTCTTGGATTATGTTTATATATGCCACTTGAACATGTGCTACTTGAATGTTCGTTCTTCCACACTTAATCATACTGTTAAAGAGAATGATGCCTTGTGAAATCAAGGATGAAATGTAAGCATGAACAAGTTTATGATGTTTGTGCACTTACGGAATGATAATAAACCTTAGTATAATCCATACATGCTAATTTACAATAATTCAAGCATGTATGATCGTGTTTTACGATATGAGCCTAGTATGTTTTATTTAAACTACTTACTGAGCCGTGGATTGCTCACCCCTTAATTTAACATCTGCAGATCATACGACTTGATAGCCGGCTCAGGCTTCGCGTAGGCTCCCAGGAAACCGTACCTAGTAGTGGTACCCATTTGCGTTCTCCGGAGCTAGCATTTTGTATTTTAAGGTATACTGCTAGTATATCATTTTGATAATCATGTGTACGTTAAATTTCACAGTACTAGGAAAGTATATGGGATGTAACTTTGGATTGCACTAGATGACTATTTGAACCTAGGTGGTAATCGAGTCCGATCCGGGTCCTAATGCATGTTTTGAATTATATATATATATAATGTGGTAGATACGAACTTAGTAATGGATAAACTCTCGAGATCTTTGATATACATGATTGCATGAAACTGTGGAGAAACACCAGCTGTTGTGTTATGAGATTTAAAATGTGTTTTAGTGCAGCAAACTATACCTGGGGAAATTGATAAAATACAAAGGGGAGGTTTTCGACATGTTTCTTTTGGGAATAGTAAAATAAGACGAAAATCGTAAGAAAAACCTCCTTGAGAAACGTGACATAGCTCGAGAAATAATATAAGTAAGATAAGATTGGATTTTAGATACTATACTAACACCAAATACAAACCGTAAGTAAAGAAAGAAAAAAATTTGTTTCGAAATTTTCATAAGAAATCAAGTAAGTGTTAAACGGATGTCATTGGCCTTCAGGTCGTGACACTCAAAGACTATGAACTATATGTTAAAGTTGGCAAATAGGAGATTTAGCTAGACTGTATTTCTTTCTAAGATATGATCTCGAATGACAGAATGACAGTGGATCTGTCTATGATGAAGATAATGATTGAGATATGAAATGTATTGAGTCTAGCTAGATACTATTGCCAGTCTATAAAAGAGTTTATGGGACTAGCTACTCTACAGATGTGATAAAATTAAAGAAGTTAAGTCGGTAATGAATAAGTGTAAAGAAAAGATGGTATGCAAAATGTTAAAAGATTTTAATAGTAGAGTACCATACCACTTGAGAAAACCGACTGAAATGATGAGAGTGAAAAGATGAAAACGTAATAAGAAGATAAATTTTCAGGATGAGTAGGGAACATGAATATGAAGCAATTCCCAAATTAAGAATAAAAGTGATTTCACGTTGGTTATCACAAAATTATGGCTAGATGAAAAATTTAGCCAAACCTGAAAGATGAAACTAATTATACTTAAGGCAGTAAAATAGATGAATGATATATATGAATTACTACCAGTCATATAAATGAGAAAATTATATATATATACCTCCTCGAAATGATGAAAATAGTGGATTTATATGGATAATGGGGTGATTAAATTGATAATTATAGATTCAATGATGAATTTAAATAATGAGAAGATTAAATTATAATTTGATTATGCCATTATGGAATCTAAATTATCAAAAGAGTATAATTTCAGGTATATTCAAAAATTAAAGTTATAATGAATATACTACAAGAATAAAAGAGGTAATAAGAATGTTACATGAAACGACGATATGGAGAGAAAATGATTGTCTCTTGATTCAATTATGGTAAAAGATGGTAAATAGTAAAGTCTGCAAATGAGCAGCAGTATTTGTTAAAGTAAATGTGAAAAATGAGTATTGTGGAAAATGAGGAACCCAAAAGAGATATGATGATATGGAAGTGATTATAGACTGATAGTTTAGATGGAATCACTTATCCATTTTCAGGCTCTTAAAGTCTATAGTGCCATAGTCAAAATATAATGATGAAATGATGAGAATGTATGTGAAGTTCCAGTGAGCACTACATGTGACGGGAATCTCGAATTTACTATATGTTTATGGGAAATAGCAAAAAGCCTTGAGATTCCAAATTTATTGACAACATCGCTTTGTACTGATGTAAATATTTGAGCGTAGTATGGAAACGCTCAAAGATAAACGCTCGAAGATATGTTGAGTGAGCGGATGCACGAGATGTGAAAGCTACTGGACAATTACATACAATTGATTAACTTGTTTAAATGATAGTTATTGAAATATATCGACTTGGCACCAAATGAAAAAACAAATGATGAACAGTATGAATGATGTATGGTACGAAAAGGAGTGAAAAGTGATAACTCCCAATTGATAAAGTAATCCATAGGGAGTAAACATATAAGTGATGAAAGATGACATGAATGGTTTAAAAGTGATTTTGATGTTGAAGGTATGCTGGCAGTATTAGTCAAAAGATGATTGAAAGGTCAAAAATAAGGAGTATACAAAACGGTACCAACTTTAATTTAAGTTAAATTCGGAGGACTGAATTTTCTAAGGTGGGGAGAATGTGATAACTGTGAATTTTCTAAAATTCATATTAAATATTTGTAAATTTAATATTAAAGCAAATGGAGAAGTTAAATAAATAAATGAATTTATTTACAGAAAGGGAAATAGTGTTGGAATTTCCAGAAATTTATGAAATGATGAAATAAGAGGAAATTTAATTTGGATAAATGGAAATCCAAATTAAATAAGAAATGAGAATGGGAAATTATTTTGGACATTAAGAAATCCAAAATTTAATGAAAAAAAAAGGGTGTATATAATTGAATTTTAATGTATTTATGTTATATAAATATATTTTACATAAATACATATGTACATATGTGAAAAATACTATTAAATATGAGATATAGTACTTTCTATGTGAAAATAAGTACATATGTATATTATATATAATTTTGTATATATATTAATATATATATATATATATATACACACACACACGTAGCTATATGAAATACAAATTGTATTTTAATTTAAAGTGTATAAATAGATGTATATTATATATTGTTAATATACAATATATATCTCGAATATATATATATTAATTCTAATTAAAGAGTAAATATATGTATATTGTGTATAGAATATATATATATTGTTATAATTATATTGATATATATTATATAAATAAATTATAATACAAAAAAAAAAGAAAAAAGAGAAGAAAACGAAAATGGGAATCGGGTACCCCCGATTTCTCGTTTCTTCTTCGTCGAAAGGGAGCCGACCCCGTCGGCGGTGAGAGGAGAGAAGAGAGATGAGGGAAGAAGGAAGACGTCGCCGGCGAGATGAAGGAAGAAGCCGGTGACGAAAGAGAAAGAAATCGAAAACAGAACCGAAAAAAAAGGAGGAAAAAGAAAGGAAAACAGGCGTATCGGCTGATCCGGGCACCGCCACCCCAACCCCGGGCTTGGCGGAGGTAAGGGGAAGGAGAAGGAGGCCACCGACGAGAAGGAAAACAGTGGAGAAAGGAAGAAAAAGAGGAGGAAGAAGCCAAGACCCACGTCGCCAGATCCATCGCCGTGCCGTCGATCTGGGCTGAACGAAGACCAGCCATAGCTTCGCCATGATGTCCGCTAGCTGTGGAGACACCAAACCTTCGAAGAACTGGCCATCAGAGGAGAACTAGCGGTAAGAGGAGGTTGGATTGATCTGAACCGGTTTGAACTGGAAAAAGGAAAAGAAAAGGAAAAAAGAAAAAAAAAAGAAAAGAAAAAGAAGAAAGAAAAGAAAAGGAAAAGAAAAAGAAAAGAGAAGAAAAAAGAGAGAAAAAGGAAATTTTTGGGAATTCGAAAATTTCGAAGGTTCAGAAATTCGGTAAGAAATTTCCGAAAATAGTTTAAGAAAATTATCAAATTATTTATTTAAATAAATTGAAAATAATTCTAAATTTTAGAATTTTAATTTCCAGAAATTATTCTCGACGAACGAGATGATGGAATCGGAAGAGATGGAGTACGAGCGCGACCAATAATGAGGAAGTTGCCAACCTGGAAAAGGTAAGGGAGGCATGTGTAGCCTGTAAGGATATTCAGTATGCACATTTTAATTATGCATAAATTTAGTTATGCATTAAATTTATTAAATGCCATGGAAAATGCTTGGTTGAAAAATTGTGATGATTTACCGGTTGAAAATATAAACTGTATTTTTCATGCAGGAGGCTAGCCAATCGGCAGCCGTTATACTGCCGAAAAATATAAGAAAATTATCAAAAATCATAATAAATGATTTTATATCACAAGAAATGATTTTCAACCACGAAAATCGAGAAAATGAATATTTTTCATAAAAACATGAATAAAATGAAAGTGATTTTAAAATATTCATGTTTTCGAGAATGGTGATAATGAAATCACCGAAAATTCTCTTGATATGTAAATTACACGTAATACAAGATGAAAAATGAAAAGAAATAAAGTGAATATTTTTATATATATTTCTTAAATATTCACTAAATGGTTTTATAACCTTTATGGTTTTAAATTATGAAATTATATATTTTTATAAATTTCATAAAGGTTTATTGATGATGAAAAATACTGTTTTGAGACTAGTTGGCAACCTTATCATGCTGATATGTGATATGTGACATGATTATTTTATACCCTTCGGGGTCTATAGCATGATATGAGTAATGACCCAATGAACGGGCTGGGCGTGCCTCAGTCTCCATATATGAAAATGTTTTATATGATATGTGATACATGAAATGTAAATGTTTTATATGATATGTGACAAGTTAAATGAAAATGATTTATAGCATTTTACATAATGCTTATTACGGTACTGATGATAGTACTGCTTGATGATTTTTCAAAAGAGTTTATAAGTCTAATATTCTTACTATGATTTTAAATTGAATATTAGACTATATGTGACATGAACATGTGATATGCTTTCAAAAAGGAAAGAGGAGGAAAATAAATCTAATATTCTTATTTTAATTTCTTAAATTGAATATTAGATTTAAATGATGTATATGTTATACAAAAAGGAATTAATAGCTTATTTTGCTATTTAAAGTACGGTACTAATTATGATTGTACAGTAAAACGTGAAATGAGTTTAAATGAGAATGATGATGATTTAACTAATATTATTTTCAAAGAATATATGAATATTAGTTACTTTATTTAAATGCTTTATTTCATAAAAGCATTATTTTGAAAAGAATATGAAAATGATATGGAATGAAAAGGAAAAGGATTTAAATTTCAAACGAAATGAAATTACTTTCTACAGTTGCTTCTAGGTTTCGGGACAAGACAGGTATTTCAAAATACCTACCTTACTCCATCTGGATCCCTTGCCGACTGTAGTATCCTTCCTACATGTGAGCCTAGAGCCCTTATAGGAAAAATGAAAAAGTTTTTCAGCATATAGATAGTTGAATATCAAGTGTTGCATATAACTCTCTTACTGAGCCGTGGTTTGCTCACCCCTTAATTTTAACATTTCAGATTTTCAAGGACTGAGAATCTGACAGCTAAAGGATATCGGCTATGCATTTGGGGACGATGAGACAGCTTGATTTATTACATAAGGTACGATCATTTATTTTCTGTATTTAGACTTATCTGCAGTACTACTTTCTTATGAATTAAGATAGGGAATGTAATTTATATTATAATTTTATACGAAATTGTTTATATGTAAAAGAAAAATAAAGTATCGCAGACAACCCAACCAAATAAGATGTATAGAAAAAGATGAAAAATAGGGTCACGGGCTTTGACACCATTAAATCTATAGCAATCCACAGTATAATAAATAACGTATTTTACACACATTTTTACGGTTAAGTTGTTTGTAATGCTTTGAACACTTGCATAATACAGTAATCAATGATAAACATTTATTTATTTCATTAATTTGGGATATAAAATTTTTACAATATTCCGTAAACCTTACATCCCCTGTTTCTATTTTACAATAAAGTAATACTATATACATATGTCTTAATATAAAAGAAATGTGACTGTACCTTTAAAATATGATGCACTTTGCCCCTGCGTACGAATTCATAGCTCTATTATCTGAGGAAGCTCTCAAAACATCCTTCAAATTAATCTAAAATGTTGGAAAATAAAGGCGTGAGCGAACCACGTGCTTAGTAAAGGAGTCGTATGCTGCTTGATATAATGAAATCTATATGCAGCAAAACACTTATTTTCCTAACGATGTACTAAAGGCCCAACCGAGCAAAGACTCGAATTCCGAACCGTGGGAGCCACCTCTAGAGTCCTTCGGGAACTAAGTGCTACACGAGTTTCGATGTACTAAAGGCCCAACCGAGCAAAGACTCGAATTCCGAACCGTGGGAGCCACCTCTAGAGTCCTTCGGGAACTAAGTGCTACACGAGTTTCGATGTACTAAAGGCCCAACCGAGCAAAGACTCGAATTCCGAATCGTGGGGCCACCTCTAGAGTCCTTCGGGAACTAAGTGCTACACGAGTTTTGATGTACTAAAGGCCCAACCGAGCAAAGACTCGAGTTCTAAAACGTGGGAGCCACCTCTAGAATCCTTCAGGAACTAAGTGCTACACGAGTTCTAACGAAATATAAAAGTCATAGGATATTGTGATGATAAGTAAGTGATTGTGATTCGTGAATGTGACGAATGTCGAAGGATGAAACAGATCTGAGGCATATGACATACAACGTGTGTGATTATTGGATTATGTTTGTACATGTCATTTGAATATATGCTACTTGAATGTTTGTTTCTTTCGATTATTGGATTATGTTATATATGCCATTTGAACATGTGCGACTTGAACGTTCGTTTCTTTCAATTATTGGAATTATGTTATATATGCCATTTGAATATGTACTACTTGAATGTTCGCTCTTCCACACTTAATTATATTGATAAAGAGAATGATATCTTGGAAATCAAGGATGAAATGTAAGCATGAACAAGTTTATTACATTTGTGCACTTACGGAATGATAATAAACCTTAGTATAATCCATACATGCTAATTTACAATAACTCAAGTATATATGATCGTGTTTTACGATATGAGCCTAGTATTTTATTTAAACTACTTACTGAGCCGTGGATTGCTCACCCCTTAATTTAACAACTGCAGATCATACGAGTTGATAGCCGGCTCAGGCTTCGTGTAGGCTCCCGGGAAACCGTACCTAGTAGTGGTACCCATTTGCGTTCTCCGGAGCTAGCATTTTGTATTTTGAGGTATACTGCTAGTATATCATTTTGATATTTATGTGTACGTTAAATTTCACAGTACTAGGAAAGTATATGGGATGTAACTTGGATGTACTAGATGATTATGTGAGTCTAGGTGGTTATCGAGTCCGATCCAGGTCCAAATGTATGTTTTAAACTATATATAGATGAAGTGATATAAGTGAACTTAGTAATGACTCAACTCTTGAGATCCTTGAATACATGATTGCATGAAACTGTGGAGAAACACCAGCTGTTGTGTTATGTGAATTGAAATGTGTTTAGTGCAGGAAATTCTACCTGGGGAAATTGATAAAATACAAAGGGGAGGTTTTCGACCTGTTTCTTTTGGGAATAGTAAAATAAGACGAAAATCATAAGAAAAACCTCCTTGAGAAATGTGACATAGCTCGAGAAATAATATGAGTAAGATAGGATTGGATTTAGATACTACACTAACACTGAATACAAACCGTAAGTAGAGAAAGAAAAATTTGGTTCGAAATTTTCATAAGAAATCAAGTAAGTGTTAAGCAGACGTCATTGGCCTTCGGGTCGTGACAGATTAAATGGTATCAGAGCCTGGTTTGTCTAGTACGTATTAGTGTAGTTTAGACCATCTGTAGTGTTACATCCCATGTCCTGTGAAATTTATGTTTGGAAATTACTCATTTATTGACTTATACTGAGATCGATCTACTCTTGGTATAGTTCGTTTTTAATTCGAATTAGAATGAGGAGGATTGGACGTAAAGGTGGGCCCGAAAGGCCACCTCGAAGGTCGACGATGCAACCATCGACTCCATTACCCTCATATGCTGGACATGTAATAGGCTATATATAAAGTTCGAAACTTTAAGTCATCTATTGTATACTAGCACTCCATTCAAGGAAGTCTTAGATGAGAGAGAGTGCTTATTATCAGTGTAAAGTGAAGGTCAGAAATAAAAACCTAATAGTAGATCCAATATTATTGCACTTTTACGACATTGGTTTCATTTTGGGTATAGACTGAATAGTCACCCATAGTACTGTCAATGACTGAATGTTAAATGCTCAATAAGTGCAGAAAACTATTCTAAATGCATGTGTTTTGCATTGAAATTAAATGATAACAAGGTGCATAAAACAGTTTAGTTGTGGATGGTTTGAAGCCTTAAGAAGTGAGACAATGGCCTATAAGGTAGTGTGATGTACGACAAGAATTGAAAAGAGCACAATAGCCAATAGGTAATATTTGGTTGTGGAGATTGAGATGGTATGCCTGTCGAGGCTTAAGAATTTCGTCTGATGGAATTAATTGTGAAGTAATCTAGCATAGTTGGATTAAGATAGGTCATGCAATGATCTGAGATGATTGATTGGAATACAATTTGCTTTGAAAGAGATAGAATTATTGCATCTTATATGATTGATGCAAGAGGAATTCGTTGATATGGAATTGCAGAAACGTATGATGGGTACTATGAGGCTTTTGATAGAACAATAATAAAAATAAAATTTGATGTTAAGAGATAAGAGACTATGAAAATTATGGAATGAGTTTGGATACATGAGAATTGTGTTGAGATATAAATTTGAGTTATGATAGTGCATCCTAAGAATAGTATATATATGTGATCAAGCATTATAGTAAGGGACATGTATGAGAGTTACATAGAATGATTCACATGAAATGATTTACAGGAAATGTTTTAAATTGCATAAAATATAGATTTATTCCAAATGCATATGATGTTCTAATTGTTTTAATTTGCATAAAGTCTTAATATGTTTTTAAATAGCATAAATGATATTTTAAATTATTTTTACATAAATGATTTATTATTTATTTATGTACCAACGAGTTATTGGTATATTTAAAGTTTTCAATGAGTTTTTAATGAGTTTTATTGCTTCCAAATTTAATAATCATCCTTTTATATGATTTATGAAAATGTTTTGAGACAGTTACTCCTTAGTGATCATGCATACTGAGTGTATATGACTGCGAGATCCTGATCAAGTCCGCAGATTTATGACTGTGGGAAATGGTCAAACCCACAGGTTTTCACAGTGAGCACCTGACCCATGCGAACTGTGACTGTCAACGATAGCCACTCGTTACTGATTTTCCCTCTGGGAATACTGTATCATGCATGATTCTATTGGATGTGACTGTCTCCACTGAACTGAATGTGAAATGATTGGATATTAAAATGATTTAAATATTGATTTGTTGAAAATAAATAAATAAATAAAATAAAATAAAATTTTGTCTAACTTCCTTATGGATTTAAGAGATGTTCAAGATCTCGTACATGTTGAGAAGTGTATGGCCTTTAGAAAACAATGTGATTTAGAAAATATTTGAATTGGAGACTACATGAATTTCAAATTATTTGACTATTGAAATTTGCCTCTTTGAATTACATGGACCTTGAGAGTCTAATGAATTGAACCTTATGATTTTGAACTATGTGGATTTAGAACTTACAAGGCTCTTCAGATTTCTCACTATTAGAGTTAAAATGAACGCAACGTGTTATAAAGAGGTCTTTAAATGGAAATTTGAGATCATTAGAGCATGTCGTGTAAGATAATAAATTGATGTAGAAGTTAAGATTATGTGAAATAAGAAACTAAAGACCATCATGTCTTGGCATTGGTCTTAACTCAGTTTGATAGTTTCTAAATTATAAGAGGATAAAAGGTCACAATGTGTGATCTAATGAGATATGTCCAATTCGGTGGACCTATTGAGTATTAAGCTTTGAAATTGATACGAGAACGATACGATCTTTAAGATAAGTGATAATATGGAAAACTATTCTTCAAATTACATGGCTTTAATATGATATGAGATAGAGATAATGATAGAGAAAAGCTCCCTTATATGTTGGGATGACATTGATCAATGCAGGAATAACTTAAAAAGCAGCTACGAGAGTTGCTAGAGAAGGGTTATACACACCCAAGGGTATCACCATAAAGGCTCCGGTATTGGTAGTGAAAAAGATAGACGATAGCTTGAAATTGTATATAAATTATAAGCAGTTAAATCAGGCGACAGTTAAGAATAAATAACTGCTACCTATGATTAATGACTTATTGGATGAGCCAGTTTATAAGATTGATTTGAGATTGAGACGATGAAAGTAAGAATTATGCTTGTGATGTCTTATACACTAAGAGTACATTTACTTATGTAATTGTATACATATACATTTGTGTATTGCAAAGGTAAGAGTTAAGATTATGCTATTATGTGGATTGTTGAGGAAGTGAAATACTCATGTGGGGATGGACTGGAATTGACGCATATGATTTTATCATACTATGCAATGGCTGGTGCAAATGAATTGTCTGTAAGAAAGTGGAAACTTGATCATGAGTGAAAATAATCAATGATTATGGAACGTAGGGTGCTTGTGGTGAACTACTTTCTTGTGGAAAAGTGAATTATGACCCATCGAGTAAATTAAGTGGAAAAAACTTAGAGTGTGACCTTGTGGAAACAGGCTACATAGGTTAGTTACTCTATGACACTATGATAATGAGGTCTTGAAAACAGTTTTTGTGATATGCATGAGGAGTGTCGTGATTCACCGAGTATAATGATCATTGTAAGGTGACTTTTGTGTCTTGAAGTATTTTTGAGAGATGGTTAATTGATGTGTGACAAGTTCATTGAGGCCATGGTGAATTGTTAATTTGATTATTGTTGTGCTAACAAGATTGAGAAAATAGTGAATTACGACATTTTGTGGTTCTTACTATGTAGGATGCTTATGTAAAAGTACATGTTGATAAATATTGTGTGCTCCCATTGACTAATGAGCGCATATTAACTTGTGTAGTGCATAAGAAACGTAGATACAAGATGTAAATTATTGACTTTGTTGATATAACATGTGACGAATGTATTTAGCATAATGTGGAAATCATGTTGAGGTGATTTGAGATAGATGATTATCGCGGTGACAGGCATCCTGGATATTTCTATACTTATGAGTGCATTCCAGATAGTGAGGTCCTAAAGAGACAAATAATGAAAGAGGCACACAATTCCAGGTACACGATGCACACGGGGGACACGAAGATGTATTAGAATGTGTGCAAAGTGTACTATTAGACTTATACGAAGAAAGATATTCACTCCGGAGATTGTAGAGAAAGCTTCCGAAGATGTGAGATTGATATGTGATAGATTGAGGATAGCCCAAATTAGACAGAAAAGTTATGTCGACTGTCAGAAGAGACCTTTAGAGTTTCAAGTGGGTGATAAAGTGTTTTTGAAAACCTCTCCGTCTAAAGGCATAATGAGATTTGGCAAGAAAGGGAAGTTAAGCTCTCGATACATTGGTCCGTTTGATATACTAGAGAGGATTGGTGACGTAGCATACCGACTAGCATTACCACCAGAGCTATCGGGTGTGCATAACGTCTTTCATGTGTCGATGCTAAGGAAATACACATTCGGACCCATCCCATGTTATCGAGTGTGAGCCTTTGGAGATCAGGGAGGATTTAAGCTATGTCGAGAGACCTATTCGGTTCTTAGACAGGAAAGATAAGGTATTGAGGTCTAAGACAATCCCTTTAGTCAAAGAACTTTGGCAGCACCACGCTTCAGAGGAAGCCACATGGGAGTTGGAAAGCTTAATGAGAGAGAAGTACCCTCACCTATTTCAGTTAGACACAGAAAAATTTGGAGGACCAAATTTTCTAAGGTGGGGAGGATGTAAAAACTACAAACTTTGTACCATATTAGTGAATAAATTAAGAGACATAGAATAAGCTTGAAAACTATGATATACTTTGTAATTTCCATTATTCCACGTAATGAGAATGAAATTATAAGTTTAGTCAATTTAGTAACAAATGGTCCTTAAGATGAATTAGAAATCTTATAACAAAGTTCAATTATATAAGAACAAATAAATGCATATATTCCATAATATATATGTATATTTGTTTTAATAAAACGAATGACGCAAGTATACTAAAGGAAATGTAGTATACATGAATATTAAAATATTTAAAATAAAATAAGGAATTCATACATATATACTTATTAAGTGTTAAATATGTATATATATTGATATATGTAAATTTTAAGATAAAGGAGGTATATATATAGATTTATATACATACCTCCACTAAAAATATATTAGACATAAAATATATATTTATATATATGTAGATAAGTAAAAATATATATTATATATGTAATACTTGAAATAGATATACACATACTTATTATATATACGGAAATACAACAAAACAAATAAATATATATACGAATACATATATATTAGTTATATATATATATATATATATACTAGTTATGTAACTATAATTATATATTATAAAATATAAATAATTGTGTTAAGAAAAAAAAATTAAAAATAAAAAAAATATAGATTTAAAATATAAAATAAAATAGATTATATAATAGACTCAGTGGAGTTTGATGGGACTTTTTCCCATCAAACCCCACTAAGCACAGCCCTATCGTTCATCAGGATCATCACCATCAGAAGGCTTATCAAGGAAAGCTACAGACTTAAGAAAAATAGAAGTAATCTCTGCCAAAGTCAGACCAAAAAGCTAAGGAAATTGAAAATGAAATGGGAAAGTAAGTGAGGCACGAGAAAGAGAGAGAGAGCAGAAAGTTGAGCTACAACGTGAAGGAGTGGAGAAGGAGATCTCGGCAAGGAAGAGGAAAAGAAGAAGAAAAGCGTGAAAGGGCTGTTCGCTGATCTCTCTTGGGATATTATCAAGGTTGAAGTTGCCAAGAAGAGGAAGGAAATGTAAGCTTTAGGCAAGAAAGAAACAGACGCCGACTGAAGTAGCGACAGCCATGAAGGGAAAATCAAGGAGATGCAGGGAAAGGTAATTCGTTTTTATTTTCTTTTGCAAAACTAGATCAGTGGCGTGAATGCTATGGAATTCCTTGGTAATTAAGGACATTTAACTGGTGCTAAAATGAGGGAGTAATGGTCTGATAAAGACGCATAAAATAAGGAAGACATTTTTGGATGTTGACAAAGCACCAATCAAGTGATTTATTGGCTAAAGGAAGGAAGACAAAATATGTGAAAGAGAGGCTTTTAACATGGGGTTGAAAGGAGCTGGTGCTAAGCTCTAAAATGGAGTCATAAAACGGGACAACAAATGGGCAGAATGTAGTGCTAAAATAAGGCTGAAAAATTTGGTGTTGAGCTGTGATTGACGGGCTGCTGGAAGCAAGGATTCTAGCTGACAATGTGAGGCTTTTCGGTTGGCATTTTAGAAGACTGAAAGTGTGAATTCTATACTGAGTTAGAACACTTGATGAGGTTGAAACAAAGTTGGAACAAGATGCTGAAAACAGTAGCATTTGAAACTAAGAATGGGGGCTGCTTAAAAGTGTCTTTAAGTTAGCTAATAGTGACAAATAGATTATTAAAAGGCTGAGTTTAAGGCTGTTTCAAAGGCTGGAATAGAGGCTTTGTAAAGGTAGTAAACAGGATCGAAATGTTGGCTTTTGGTAGACTGTTTTAGGGTTCGGTTATGGGTTAAAGCAGTGGAAGAGGGCTGACGTTAAAAGTTATTTTTGGGTTTTAGTTTGGGGGTTACCTTGCAACGTTGGAGTGGCATTTCTCTAAGGCTGAAACAGTGCATTTTTTTTTTATGTAAATATCATGTGAATAAATACAAAACCTTAGAGCATTGAGGTAGAAGCTTGGAAATTTTAAAAAGGTAAGACTTCTTTGCTTTGAGTCTTAATTTTATACACATGTATGTATAGATTTATATAAATATACATACATATCACTAGTATGATAATGATAAGTTAAGTATTGGCATGGGTTTTAATTGAACACTTTAAGGAGAAGAAGCAATATGAAATTCGGTGGAAGAAGTTTTATTATTACTTTTTTTAAAGGTACGAAACCATACATCGGTTTAGGATGGATACAAGTATATAAATATATACACACATGCAAATTAATATCATTAGTATGATAAATAGAATATAAATGAATAAATTCTCAATGTACAAGTGGCTGCGATTTATTTTGCTCTAAGATAAATTATTGAGACTGATAGAGATATGGATAAATATATAAATATATATATATGTATGTATATACATATATCATGATGATCAATATGTTATGTGTTATTAAAAATGATATAAATGTATAAACATATATTTATTTATACGTAATAAATATTGATAAGGAGAAGAAAAGAGATGAGCATGGGTAAATATATATATATACCTATAATATATGTATATAATGGAATATACACGGGTATAAATACATAGGTATTTGAACATATATGAATATATGTGTACGTAAGGACCTAGACCATGGGCATATTGCGACTAACGATTAGGAGGTAGTTTCGGATTAATAGTTAATTGAAATTAATAGCGTTTTTAAGATCTTTGTTTTAAGTATGTGATTAAACATAATGATAAAAACTTATTGAAATGTTAATGGATTATGTGTAGTGAATCGGAACAGTTGAGGACTTAATTTCGGATTCCAAAAGGTCAGGAAGAAATGATTAAACCTCGAGGTAAGTGGGTTAAATAAATCTTACTAGTATCATCTCGTAAGAGATGAAAGAACCCTCATTAAATAATTAATTAAATTTATATAGGATATTGGTTGGACATTACGGGTAAGACAAATAGAATAAGTATGGTAGGATTTTTAAATCGGACATAATGTGCCTGTGAAATATGCTTATTTGAAAGGTGATTTTGCTGTGAATTGTGTAATGTGTTATGTGTGATGGCTCTCTTATGATTACTGAACATGTTAACATATTGTTATGCTTTGAGTATGGACATGTGATTTGAGTACTAAATATACATATCGCTCCCGATGTTGAGTCAATGGACCCTAATTAGCACCTAGTTATATTTGTCGAAAGCTAGGAAAACTAAAGGCCCAACCGAGCAAAGACTCGAATTCCGAACTGTGGGAGCCACCTCTAGAGTCCTTCGGGAACTAAGTGCTACACGAGTTTCGATGTACTAAAGGCCCAACCGAGCAAAGACTCGAATTCCGAACCGTGGGAGCCACCTTTAGAGTCCTTCGGGAACTAAGTGCTACACGAGTTTCGATGTACTAAAGGCCCAACCGAGCAAAGATTCGAATTTCGAACCGTGGGAGCCACCTCTAGAGTCCTTCGGGAACTAAGTGCTACACGAGTTTCGATGTACTAAAGGCCCAACCGAGCAAAGACTCGAATTCCGAACCGTGGGAGCCACCTCTAGAGTCCTTCGGGAACTAAGTGCTACACGAGTTTCGATGTACTAAAGGCCCAACCGAGCAAAGACTCGAATTTCGAACCGTGGGAGCCACCTCTAGAGTCCTTCGGGAACTAAGTGCTACACGAGTTTCGATGTACTAAAGGCCCAACCAAGCAAAGACTCGAATTCCGAATCGTGGGAGCCACCTCTAGAGTCCTTCGGGAACTAAGTGCTACACGAGTTTTGATGTACTAAAGGTTCAACCGAGCAAAGACTCGAGTTCTAAAACGTGGGAGCCACCTCTAGAATCCTTCAGGAACTAAGTGCTACACGAGTTCTAACGAAATATTAAAGTCATAGGATATTGTGATGATAAGTAAGTGATTGTGATTCGTGAATGTGACGAATGTCGAAGGATGAAACAGATCTGAGGCATATGACATACAACGTGTGTGATTATTGGATTATGTTTGTACATGTCATTTGAATATATGCTACTTGAATGTTTGTTTCTTTCGATTATTGGATTATGTTATATATGCCATTTGAACATGTGCGACTTGAACGTTCGTTTCTTTCGATTATTGGAATTATGTTATATATGCCATTTGAATATGTACTACTTGAATGTTCGCTCTTCCACACTTAATTATACTGATAAAGAGAATGATATCTTGGGAAATCAAGGATGAAATGTACGCATGAACAAGTTTATTACATTTGTGCACTTACGGAATGATAATAAACCTTAGTATAATCCATACATGCTAATTTACAATAACTCAAGTATGTATGATCGTGTTTTACGATATGAGCCTAGTATATTTTATTTAAACTACTTACTGAGCCGTGGATTGCTCACCCCTTAATTTAACAACTGCAGATCATACGAGTTGATAGCCGGCTCAGGCTTCGTGTAGGCTCCCGGGAAACCGTACCTAGTAGTGGTACCCATTTGTGTTCTCCGGAGCTAGCATTTTGTATTTTGAGGTATACTGCTAGTATATCATTTTGATATTTATGTGTACGTTAAATTTCACAGCACTAGGAAAGTATGTGGGATGTAACCTTGGATTGTACTAGATGATTATGTGAGTCTAGGTGGTTATCGAGTCCGATCCGGGTCCAAATGTATGTTTTAAACTATATATAGATGAAGTGATATAAGTGAACTTAGTAATGACTCAACTCTTGAGATCCTTGAAATACATGATTGCATGAAACTGTGGAGAAACACCAGCTGGTTGTGTTATGTGATTTGAAATGTGTTTAGTGCAGGAAATTCTACCTGGGGAAATTGATAAAATACAAAGGGGAGGTTTTCGACCTGTTTCTTTTAGGAATAGTAAAATAAGACGAAAATCATAAGAAAAACCTCCTTGAGAAATGTGACATAGCTCGAGAAATAATATGAGTAAGATAGGATTGGATTTAGATACTACACTAACACCGAATACAAACCGTAAGTAGAGAAAGAAAAATTTGGTTCGAAATTTTCATAAGAAATCAAGTAAGTGTTAAGCAGACGTCATTGGCCTTCGGGTCGTGACAGCATAATTCAGCCAATAAAATCAGCCATATATCCTATTAATAATATCCTCTTCATCTATTGTTAGTTAGTCAATTTTTACACCATAATTTTCCTCACAGAAACTACTTTCGGCCGTGTATCATAGCAGTAACCAATGAAGTGGTGTGAAAGCCAATTCTTCTTCTGCTACACGATTTCAACTTTGTTTCTCTTCTTTTGTATATTCCACCAATGAAATTTAATCCCTTGTCCAATATATATATTTTCCTCTCTTATAATTCATTTATTTGTATATTATACCATGAAAATATCACTTCCATGTATAATTTTTTGATTTCTTTTCTTCCTTTATTCTATACCTTCAATTCATCATTTAATATTCATTTCAACTCTTATACACCATATTATAATTTATAATTTCCAATAATTCCATAATTTAAAGTGGAAATCCATATTCAATATTTATTTAATTCCACTAAATAATTTATTTCCACTATCAATCATTTACAAACATGGTGTACAATTTTATAAAATCGAGTCTCACAATATACCCCATCTATCCACATTGAAAATAGGCCCTAGTAAGCAGATAACAGGGTCGAGTATCGTGTGACCTCCCACATTGAGCACACTTGGTCACTATACTCCTTTGTGTAGTGGTGGGGCTAGTAGAGAGAGAGAGCAGTAGAAGTAGACTTAGCTATCTTATCATTTGAAATCCTGGTACCCAATGTCTTAGCCTTCTTAGGATGCCATCTCCCAAATCGATCCTCGGAACTCCACTTAGCTTTTTTCTTTCCCCTTTCCTTTACGTTGAGACCCAAAATCAACATGAAACTGCTCGTAGTTCGTGTCACAAAGCTAAGCTTGTCGGTTCACCTCATTGTATGCTCGGACATCAAAAGGGACTAACCGGGTCCAGATAGATGGTCTCTATCCTATGCTCCTCACTCATCCTAGTCTGATGATCGAAACAACTCAGTGTGGTGAATTTGGACTTATACTGATTTATAATTATACTCCCCTATGTTAACTCCAAAAACTCCTGCTATAATTTCTTTTACGCAATCCGAGGAATATACTGCTTATGAAAAGCCTTAAAAAATATAGTCCATGTCATCACTGGATGTTATGCCAATAGTACCATCTAGGTGGACTTCTACTAGTGCTGCGCATCATTTGCCAACTGAAAAACAGCGAAGCCCACCTTTTCAATCTCAGAACACTGTATGTATTTAAATAACTTCTCTATCACATAACTTAATTCTCTACCACCATCGGATCCTTATCTCCATTAAATTTCGGAAGATCTAGCTTCTTAAACTGTCGCACTAAATTAACATCCCAATAGGACTCAATATCTACAGGTTGTGGCTGGGCTGGTAGCTGTAGTGCTGCTTGTGCAGGCTTAGGTGGGGGTGGTGCTACTTCTGGTGGTGCCGCTCTAGCTTTGTCGGCATTATACTTTGCTATAAAATTAGTGAGCATTTGTTCCACCCTCGAAATTCTCGTATTTGGATTTTCAGGCTGCAGAGGGAGAGAAGGTTCTGGGGCGAGTTCTGATGCTATCTCCAAAGTCGGCTTCGCCCTACATCGTCCTTTACCTCGTCAGGTAACCCTTCACCAACTCATTCTACATAGCATAGACATTCAAATCGATTTTCTATCACTTGAATCATTTACAGGGGATGTCATCCTATTTAGACATAAAGACACCAACAGACATCAGACAACTTTGTTCCGATACCAATTAACCTGAACATTCCATTATATACAATAAATATCAATAATCACATATATAATCAGTTGGTTGCGCTGTTTACGATGCCTTTATGATACTCACTTATCATAGTAATTAATTTGTAAATAAAAGTCTACCTATAACTGATATTAATATTTACATCAAAAGTATCACTTTCAGTATATTTCACTAATTTACATCCTTTATATGTAAATTCTACAAAAGTAGTATTGTACATAAACATCTGAACATATAAAAGAAACTAAATATGCCTCCACAATCAGGTAACTACTGCATGAGGGTACCAGAAACGCAGCCAATCCGTGGAATAGTATATCACTGTAGATAATATGTGAGGTGGGAAAAGAGGGGGTGAGCTTAATGCCTAGTAAAAAATTCATATGCAAGAACTGATATTATGAAATCTATATGCATAAATCATTTAGTTTTGTAACAGTACACTAAGGGACATTTTAGGAAGGATACTATAGTCGGCTAGGTAATCGAATAGAGTATGAAGGTACTTTGAAGTACCTGTCGTGTCCTAGTCCTTAGTTGTAACTACAAAGAATAACAATTGGAGATGATATGACTAAACAATATAATCACTTTAAGATCATATCACGCATTATTTCAATTTATAAATAGTATATAAACAATTTAACTGAATCATTTCAGTAAATAATTCAGTATAGAAATCTAGTAAAAAATGCAGTAAACACTTTAGAAATTTTAGTGCAGTTGATAGATAAACAATTTAGTTCAGTATCAGTAGGAAATTCAGGTCAATAAAACAGTACAGACAGTGGAGACCAGGCAACACCCAATAAATATCATGCCATAATAGTATCACAAGATGTCACAGCCTGTGACCCTATTTTTCATCTTTTTCTATACATCTTATTTGGTTGGGCTATCTGCGATACTTTACTTTTCTTTTACATATAAACAATTTCATATAAAATTATAACCTGAATTTGTCACAGCCCGTGACCCTATTTTCACCTTTTTCTATACATCTTATTTGGTTGGGCTGTCTGCGATACTTTACTTTTCTTTTACATATAAATAATTTCATGTTAAATTATACTATGAATTACATCCCCTATTTTACTTCATATGAAAGTAGTACTGTCGGTAAGTCTAAATACAGAAAATAAATTATCATACCTTATTAAATAACTCAAGCTATCGCATCGTCCCCAAATGCGCAGCTGAAAATCCTTATGTGTCAGACTCTCAATCTTCAAAAAACCTGAAATGTTAAAATTAAGGGGTGAGCAAACCATGCTCAGTAAGGGAATTATATGCATACTTGATATTCAGCTTCCTATATGCTAAAAATCTTTTTCGATTTTTCCTATGGGCTCTAGGCTCGCATGTAGGAAAGATACTACAGTCGGCTAGGGATCCGGATGGAGTAAGGTAGGTATTTTGAAATACCTATCTTGTTCCGGAACCTAGAAGCAACTGTAGAGAGTAAATTTCATTTCGTTTGGAAATTCAAATCCTTTCCTTTTTATTTCGTACATTTTCATATTCTTTTTCTCATAATGCTTTTATGAAATAAAGCATTTAATTAAAATAACTAATATTCATAAATTCTTTGAAAAGAATATTAGTTAAATTATCTTCCTTTTCTTTTAAAACTCATTCCACGTTTTACTGTACTCTCATAATTAGTACAATACTTTAAATAGCGAAATAAGCTATTTAATTCTTTTTCGTAAAATATATAAATCATTTAAATCTAATATTCAATTTAACAATTTAAATAAGAATATTAGATTTAATTTCCTCCTTTTTCCTTTTAAAAACATGTCACATATTCATATTACATATCATTTGAAAATCATCTCGTAGTACTAAAATCAGTACTGAAATAAGCATTTATAAGAATGCTATAAATCATTTCATTTCACATATCACATATCATGTAAAACCTTTACATTTCACATATCACATATCATGTAAAACATTTTCATTTAAAACATATCATATGTGGAGACAGTGGCAACCACCGAGTCCTATCATGCAATAATACCCGAAGGTATAAAATAATCATGTCAGACCTATGGCCATAGTCTATAATTGTCCTCGGCGGATCACTGATCAGATGTCGGCTGGGACTACATATCACATATCACATGTTACATATCACATATCACGTATTACATATCACATGTCAGCATGATAGAAGGGCCAACTAGTCTTAAAACCATGTTTTTATCGTAAAAAAACCTTTATGAAATTTATAAAATATATAATTTCATAATTTAAATCATAAAGGTTATAAAACAATTTAGTGAATATTTAAGAAATATTTATGAAAATATTCATAAAAATATTCACTTTACTTCTTTTCATTTTTCGTCTCGTATTACGTGTAATTTACATATTAAGAGAATTTTCGGTGATTTCATTATCACCGTTCTCGGAGAGGATTTTCGGTGATTTCATTATCACCATTTTCGAAAACATGAATAAATGTAAAACCACTTTCATTTTATTCATGTTTTTATGAAAATATTCCTTTTCTCGATTTTCGTGTTTGAAAATCATTTCTCATGACATAAAATCATTTATTATGATTTTCAGCAATTTTTCGAGAATTTTTCGATAATTTTTCGGCAGTATAACGGCTGCCGATTGGCTAGCCTCCTGCACGGAAAATACAGTTTATAATTTCCAGCCAGTACTTCATTCCAAATTCCAACCAATCATTTATCATAATAATTTCATAAAATATTTCCATAAAATATTTCGTAATTAAAACATGCAGACTGAATATCCCTACAGTGCTACACATGCATCCCTTACCTTTTTCGGATCAACGACTTCCTCTTACCGGTCGCGCCCGTACTCCATCTCCTGATTCCTCATCTCGATCGCCGAGAATAATTTCTGGAATTTAAATTCTAAATTTTAGAATTTTCTCAAATTATTTAAATAAATAAATTATTTAAATAATTATCATTCATAATTTCTCAGATTTCTTACCGATTTCCGAGATTCTCGTGTTCCCGAGAATTTTTCGAATTCCCGAAAATTTTCCTTTTTCTCTCACTTTCTTCTTTTCCTCTTTTCTTTCTTCTTTTTTCTCTTTTCTTTTCTTTCTCTTTCTTTTCTTTTTCTTTTTCTTTTCTTTTTTCCTTTTTCTTTTCTTTTTCTTTTCCTTTCCCGTCAGATCGGTCACTGTCCTCCTCGCCGGTTCCTCATCGGCGGCCGGTTCTCCGGCGGTTCAGGTGCCCTTCAGCTGGCCGACGGCACGGCGAGTCTGCTGGTGGTCTCCGTTCGGCCTGGATCGGCGGCACGGCGGCGAACTGACTCGATTTAGGTCCGGTCTCTTCCACCTCTTCGCTGGCCCTCCTCCGCCGTTCTTCGCCCCACCGGTGGCCTCCATCCCTTTCCTCTCCTTCCGTCGATGCTTCGGCTGTGGTGGCAGCGGCCGATTTGGCCGGCAACCGCCAGATCTGGTTTTCTCCTCTTCTCGGCCTCCGCCGTGTTTTCTCCCCTGTTTTCACTTCCGTCTCTTTCCTTTCTGGCGCCTGTCGATTCCTTCTCCTCCTCCTTTGCCGACGACGGCTCTTTCTCCCTTCTCTCCCTTTCTCCTCCGGCGCCGCCAACGGGGTCGGCTTCTCCCCTGTTTTTCGACAGAAACGGGATTCCATTTTCTCGTTTCTGTTTCTTTTTTTATATATATATTATATGTATATAATTTGATAATATGTATATAAATACATATTTTTGTATTATATATAGATATATATTTTTTTATATTAACAATATATATCTATACACTTTATCTTAAAATCATATATATATATATATATATATATATCATATATATATTTATATATATACATAATTACATATGTATTTATTTCATGATAAAAATAGTTATATATCTATCTATCATATATATACTATTTTTCATATATATATATATATATATACATATGTAAATATGTAAAGCATATAAAATATATTTAAAAATGTATTTATATAATCAAATTATATAAATATATATAAATACTCACCTTTGTATTTATTATAATTTGGATTTCTTATTATCCAAATTATATTTCTCTATTCTTATTTCTTATTTACATTTGGATTTTCAATTTATCCAAATTAAATTTTCTCTCTTCATTATTTTCCATAATTTCAACCTTATCCTTATTTCCAATTTAATTTTCCTTTTTATTTCTTATTTAATTTGGATTTCCATTTATCCAAATTAAATTTCCTCAATTTTATCCAAATTAATTTTCTCCACTTCTTCACTTCATCAATTTCGGGAATTTCAATGATATTCCCATCTCGTAAATAAATTTTATTTATTTACTTTAATTTATTTATTTCCTCTTATCTATTTTCTTCGATATTTATTTCCAATAATTGAAAATTTTGCGGTTATCACATTCTCCCCACCTTAAGAAATTCGGTCCTCCGAATTTAACTTAAGTCCAAAAGGTGGTGGCTTCCTGTATGCTTATCGTCTTGTATACTTATCATTCTTAACCTTTTGATCATCTTCCGTATTATACTGCCAGTATACCTTTAGGATTAAAATCACCTTTTTCACCACTATATATCATTACTCATCATATATTTATACTCCCTTATATTTCTTATCAATTGGGAGTTATCCATTTCTACTCCTTTTCTCACATAAAAGTCCATTCACACTCTTTTTCATACCACAGCTGATCTATGCTGTTTATCATCCATCTTTCTTATTTGGTGCCAAGTCGATATAGTTTGGTAACTGTCATTTACACATTTAAATCAATAGTATGTAATTGTCCAAGTAGCTTTTACATCTCGTGCATAAGCTCACTCAACATATTATCGAGCGTTTCTTACTACGCTCACATATTTACATCATGTACGGAGCAGTGCTGTATATAAATTTGGAATCTCACAGCCTTTTGCTATTTCCCATCACATATAGCTACTCAGAGATTCCCATCACATATAGTGCTCACTGGAACTTCACATACATTCTCATCATCTTTTATAATCATATCTCGACTGTGGCACTAAAGAATCTAAGA
Organism: Heritiera littoralis; assembly: GCA_031772115.1. Taxonomy (NCBI): domain Eukaryota; kingdom Viridiplantae; phylum Streptophyta; class Magnoliopsida; order Malvales; family Malvaceae; genus Heritiera; species Heritiera littoralis. The sequence goes on along the minus strand of JAPDPK010000013.1, from coordinate 8,863,477 downwards.
GTTTGATAATTGAGAAGTGATTTCATTAGACTATCAGTCTATAATCACTTCTATATTATCATCTCTTTTAGATCCTTCATTATTATCCCCAATACTCTTTCATATTTGTTTCATCACATGCTGCAACTCATTTGCAGACTTTACCATTTACCATCTTTTATCATAATTATATCAGGAGACAATTATTTCCTCCCCATATCTACTTCCATATAATCTCATCATTACATCTCTTATTCTTATGGTATACTCTATATCACTTAGGTTTTAGAATATACTGGAGAATGTACTCTTTTGATAATTTAGATTCCATCATGACATAATCAAATTATAATTCAATCATCTCATTGTTGAAATTCATCATGGAATCTATAGTTATCAATTTAATCACCTTATTATCCATACAAATCCACTATTTCCATCATTTCGAGGTGGTGGTATATATATATCATTTTCCATTTACATTACTGGCAGTAAAATGTAGATCATTTCTTTACTCCTTAGAGTATAATTACCTTTCCTTTATCGAGTTTGGCTCGATCTTATATCCAACCATAATCATGTGATAACCACAAAATCACTGTTAGCTTTTAACTTCGGGAACTACTTTATATTCGTGTTCCCTCTTCATCATGTACTTATCCTCTTATTACATATTCATCTTTTCCTTCATCATCGTTTCGGTCATTTTTCATCTGTGGTAAAGTATTCCACTATTAAATTCTTTTAACCTTTTGTATACCATCTTTATATTTATTCGTCCACTTACTTAAACTTATTTAATTTCAAGTCTCATATGTAGAGCAGCTAACCCAATAACTCTTCCATAGACTGGCAATAGTATTTAGCTAGATCCAGTACATTTCGTATCTCAATCATTATCTCTTCTCATCATAGACAGATCTACATCGTTTTGTCATTCGAGGTCATATATCTTAGAAAGAGATACTGTCTAGCCAAATCTTTTGTTTGCCAATTTTATCATATAAATCACTGTCTGTAAGAGTCTGCAGGGTTATACCATTATGCTGTTCATTTTCCATTGTGCCTTAGACTGTATCAGTATCTCATCATATTATTCATATAGGGTTGCCTCATTCATTAGGCTCATATACTTCATAAGATATCTCATTAACCTTATAAACCTCAATAGAAACTCGTAAAAATTATATCAAGTTTTAATTATTATCATCTTATGACCATCAATTTCCAACTTTTCATCTAATGATGCCTTTTTACAGAGATTTGTCTTATGAACTCCTTATACATCTCCGATTAAATCAATTTAAGGCATCAATTTCATAAAAAGATTATTTGTTCTTCATAAGAACTTTATTTCATAATAGGAATTAAATTCACCATTTAATTCATTCTCAATCACATCATCTGTATTCCCATCATTTAACTGTATACAAGTGAATTTCATTATTCACAAAATTTTCAGAGTTATTTCCTTAAGCTTTTCGGATTCTTTCTATACTTTCTGATATAAGCTTAAAATTAGGTTTCATATACTCATCGAGTCCATGTTATCTCGATTCCTCCAATCTATATAACTCTGAAAAATTTATTGGGAATCATATCCGATACTTTCTTTAATCACACATCTTTTATCATCTTGGACATTTCATCCTCATGTCCTATCATTTTCACTGTATATTCCTCAAGGCAGAGACATTTGATATGCAAATCATTTTAACTCATACTCTACCTTGATTCACTTATTTCCGTATACCTCACAGCATTACTAATCTCAATCTAGTAAGCTATATAAAGTACAACAGTTATAAACACATTTTACAGCTAACCAATTTATTGTCACTGCAATTTACTTTAAAATCAATTTCATTTAATAAATTCAGGTTTAATTCCCTTGAGCATGTTATCTACGATGTTCGAACCTTGGCACCCCTTACGTACCTAGTTCCTTACACTCGTATTACCATTAAAATAATTGTAAGAGTCCCGCCCGTTCGAATCGGTCGTCGGCGAGCATCCCCTAGGCGATCCTTTCGCCCCAGGTTTACCCTTACACATAGTTCGCCCACATCTCACATCATATTGTCCACTGCGGGTCGCCCCTCATTGGGTCGCCCTTCTTATTTTATCTCAAGGGTCCTGAAGAACTTAGGTTAGCTGTCATCTTCTTATTTTTATCACTTTACTGTTCTTATAAATATTCTCCAATTTACAATACTCCATACAGTACATCAATTTGCAATGCATGTCTCCAAATGCTCCGGTTCTATAAATAAATATTCATTTAATACCTCAAAATGGTATAAATGTATAGAACCTCGATCAGTCGTACTGTTATGGATTTCATTATTTGTACTATCTACTTTCTCAATTCATCATCAGTAATCATTTCACTTTCCATCATATCCAACAATCTCGTAATAATATCTCATTAATACACTTTTAATTTAGACCTTTAAAAATAAAAAAACTAAATCGCTCATCCTGCGACTTCCTGTGATAACCGTAAATTTTCCATTTATTGGAAATTAGAAATATTGAAAATAAATATTAGAGAAATTAAATAAGGGGAAATAAATAAAATTTTGCAAGAAACGGGATATTGGTGAAAATCCTGAGAAATGAGGAAGTGATGAATAAGGAAATTCGTGTGAAGGAAATTAAATGGAAATAAAAATAAAGTCGGAGTTATGGAAAATAAGGAAAGGAGGAATTTAAATTGGATTAATGAAAATCCAAAATTAATAAAATAAAAATGCGTATATTATATATTTATATAATTAAATTATATAAATATATTTACACATGTTTTTATATAAATACATATGTATGTATATGAATATTAGTATATATTATGAAATATAATATATACTATTTTGTCTTAAATAAAGACATGTGTATATTATAAAATGTATTTATATAATTATAAATATATATGTACAGATATATATATATGAAATATATATATTATTATTTTAAATAAAAGTATATGAATATAGAAGAAAAGTAAATGTGGTTTTATATTAAAGTTTAAATGTATAAATATTGTATTATACCATCTATATAATTTGTACATGTAAAGGTTATTTATTTTTAAAGTATATAATTATACATACATATATATATATACAAGATATATATTTTGTAATATACAGTATATATAATTTATGTATATAATATATATTGTATATTGTATTTTATTAAAATGAAATAATATATGTATGATATATATAAAATATATATTACAAGTATAAAATATAAATGATAGTGTATAATATATAGTATGTATTATATTACTAAAAAGGGAAATAGAAATAACCTAAAAATAGAAATAAAAAAAAAAAAAGAAAGGAAAGGAGTATCGGGGCAAGAATCCCGATCCCCCCAGGTGAGACCGTCGGTGGCGGAGATGCCACCGCCGGCGAGGGAAAAGGAAGGGGATGCGTCGCCGGCCAAGGAAGAAGGCCGGGAAACCACCGGCGACGGAAGGAAGAAGGAAAACAGAAGCGAAATCACGGCGGAAGCCGAGAAGAGGAGAAACCAGATCCGGCCGCCGCCGGCCAAACCGGCTGCCGCCATCACAGTCGAAGCATCGACGGAAGAAGACGAAGCCGATGGAAGTCACCCGACGTGCAATGGACGGCGGAGGAACGCCGGCGAAGAGGAGAAGAAGCCGAGGCAAAACCGAGTGGATCCACCGCTGTGCCGCCGATCCAGGCCAAGCTGAGACCACCGGCAGCTTCGCCTCGACGCCGGCCAGCTGAGGGACCAACGAGCCGCCGGAGAACCAGCCGTCGGCGAGGAACCGGCGAGGAAAGAAGCTGGACCGGTCTGAACCGGTCTGACCGGGAAGGAAAGAAAAGAAAAAAAGAAAAGAAAAAGGAAAAAGAAAAAGAAAAGAAAAAGGAAAAAGAAAAAGAAAAAAAAGAAAAAGAAAAAGAAAAGAAAGAAAGAAAAGAAAAAGAGGAAAAAGGAAGAAAAAGGAAGAAAAAGAGGAAAAAGGAGAATTTTGGGAATTCGGAAAATTCCCGGAAATTCGACAACCCGGGATTTTACAAATTCGGTAAGAAATTTCCCAAGAATTTAATTTCAGAAAAAATTAAATAAATTATGAAAAATTCTAAAAATTAGAATTTTAATTCCAGAAATTATTTTCAGCAATCGAGATAAGGAATCGGGAGAAATGGAGTGCGGGCACGATCGATAAGCAGAATTCGCCGACCCGGAAAAAGGTAAGGGATGCATGTGCAGCACTGTAAGGATACTCAGTCTGCATAATTTAATTTAAAATATTTTATGCAATTATTTTATGAAAATTATTATGATGCATGAATTGCTGAAAATAATTTGAGAAGAAGTACTGGCTGAAAGATTTTAAACTGTATTTTCCGTGCATGAGGTTAGTGAATCGGCAGCCGTTATGCTGCCGAAAATTTTAGAAAAACTTTATAAAATCATATTAAATGATTTATTTCCGAATTTCGATAGTAAATCACGAGACATGAGGAAATTTCTAAATTTCATAAAATATGAATATAATGAGATGGAACTTTAGAATATTCATGTATTCGAGAATGGTGATAATGAAATCACCGAAAATTCTCGAAATAGATAAATTACACGAATTACGAGACGAAAGATGAAGTGAAACATAGTGAATCTTTTATGGATATTTTTATCAATATTCACTAAAGGATTATAACCCTTATGGTTTTAAATCATGGAATTATATAATTGTATAAATTCCATAAGGTGTATTTTCCGATGAAAAATACAGTTTTGAGACTGGTTGGTATTCTTATCATGCTGATACATGATATGTGACATGTTTAGTCCCGGTCGACACCTGATCTGTGATCCACCGAGGACAATATAGATTATGGTCATAGATTTGACCGGTTTAGTCCTTTACCCTCCGTGGTTTATAGTACGACAAAATTAACGTCTATATTAAAATCCATAAATGATAGGTGACATGTTAAAAAGGGGAAATATTTTACATGACATGGAATATGTCAAACGGAAAAGGCCATACCGAGCAGAGACTCGATGATTGAACCGTGGGAGCCACCTCTAGAGTCCTTCGGGAACTAAGTGCTACACGTGTTCCGATATTTCAGTACAGGCCATACCGAGCAGAGACTCGATGATTGAACCGTGGGAGCCACCTCTAGAGTCCTTCGGGAACTAAGTGCTACACGTGTTCCGATATTTCAGTACAGGCCATACCGAGCAGAGACTCGATGATTGAACCGTGGGAGCCACCTCTAGAGTCCTTCGGGAACTAAGTGCTACACGTGTTCCGATGTTTCAGTACAGGCCATACCGAGCAGAGACTCGATGATTGAACCGTGGGAGCCACCTCTAGAGTCCTTCGGGAACTAAGTGCTACACGTGTTCCGATATTTCAGTACAGGCCATACCGAGCAGAGACTCGATGATTGAACCGTGGGAGCCACCTCTAGAGTCCTTCAGGAACTAAGTGCTACACGTGTTCCGATATTTCAGTACAGGCCATACCGAGCAGAGACTCGATGATTGAACCGTGGGAGCCACCTCTAGAGTCCTTCGGGAACTAAGTGCTACACGTGTTCCGATATTTCAGTACAGGCCATACCGAGCAGAGACTCGATGATTGAACCGTGGGAGCCACCTCTAGAGTCCTTCGGGAACTAAGTGCTACACGTGTTCCGATGTTTCAGTACAGGCCATACCGAGCAGAGACTCGATGATTGAACCGTGGGAGCCACCTCTAGAGTCCTTCGGGAACTAAGTGCTACACGTGTTCCGATATTTCAGTACAGGCCATACCGAGCAGAGACTCGATGATTGAACCGTGGGAGCCACCTCTAGAGTCCTTCAGGAACTAAGTGCTACACGTGTTCCGATATTTCAGTACAGGCCATACCGAGCAGAGACTCGATGATTGAACCGTGGGAGCCACCTCTAGAGTCCTTCGGGAACTAAGTGCTACACGTGTTCCGATATTTCAGTACAGGCCATACCGAGCAGAGACTCGATGATTGAACCGTGGGAGCCACCTCTAGAGTCCTTCGAGACCTAAGTGCTACACGTGTTCCGATGTTTCAGTACAGGCCATACCGAGCAGAGACTCGATGATTGAATCGTGGGAGCCACCTCTAGAGTCCTTCGGGAACTAAGTGCTACACGTGTTCCGATGTTTCAGTACAGGCCATACCGAGCAGAGACTCGATGATTGAATCGTGGGAGCCACCTCTAGAGTCCTTCGGGAACTAAGTGCTACACGTGTTCCGATATTTCAGTACAGGCCATACCGAGCAGAGACTCGATGATTGAATCGTGGGAGCCACCTCTAGAGTCCTTCGGGAACTAAGTGCTACATGTGTTCCGATGTTAGTATGAGAAATCGTAGGATATTGTGACGATAAGTAAGTGAGTGTGATTCGTGAATTCGACAAATGTCAAAGAATGAAAAAGATTTTCAGCATATAGGAAGCTGAGTATCAAGTGAGGCATATAATTCTCTTACTGAGCCGTGGTTTTGCTCACCCCTTAATTTTCAACATCTCAAGTTTTGATGAATGTGAGATCAGTGGATTGTGGATCCTGGCTGTACACGAAGGACAATGTGTCAGACCGACTGTTTATTTGAGGTATGATCATTTAATTCTCTGTATTTAGACACGTCAATAGTACTACTTATCTGATGTATTACGATAGGGGATGTGTATAATATAAACAATATTATGTAAAATTTATTAACAGTCAGTACAAGTGAAGTATCGCAGACAGCCCAACCGGTTAAGTTGTGTATAAGAAGGGTAAAAATGTGGTCACGGGTCGTGACAGATTTAATGGTATCAGAGCATTGGTTGGCCTGATGTCTGTGGATACTTTGGAAAGAAAAGAGTTAAACATCCCCTGTAGTACTGTGTCGTCTGAATACATAGAGAAAATAAATGATTGTAAATGGGGTAAAATGATTTAAAGGGAGTGAGAAAGTATAAACTGAGAATGTTAAAGAAGAAAATAGGCTCAGAAATTACCGAAAAATTTGTGATCCTTCAAATCTATATGAAGGCCTGTTCGGTAAGGAACAGAAATGGACTCGGTGAGGGCCCCACCAGTACTTTTCTGTCCGAACCGAACTGAGACCTGAAAGTGATGGTATAAAATAGGGGAATAAAATATCATCATTAAATAGACTTTAAGATCACCGATTGAGGGCAATTTGAAGAGAGAGAAAATTTTTAGCCAAAAATGACCAAAATACCCCTACCCCCAAAATTTTACTGGGAGTCAAAATAGATCACCAGAAGTTGGAATTGATTGATTTGACAGAGAAATTAATGATATAAAGCTGAATTACAAGTAAATTAATCCCATTGTGGATTTTAGTGAACTTCTCTGTCGAAAATCGAATGAGATCTAACTTGCTGTTATAAGTATCAGAAAGGATACTATCAACACATAGATGATCAGTTCAATGATTTGAATGTATATTGAGGAGAAAGAAATAAATGTCGAAATGACGAAAATGCCCCTATATTGGGTGATGTGCGGAATAGTGTTAAAACCGAGCTGAATTGGAATCCATTGATAGTAATGGAATTATTAATGGCATAGAAGATGTCATATGAATCTAACGATCCCTATTACTGATTCCACTAACACTTAGATTACGGACGCAAAAAAAAAACCCCGAGTGGACTGTGGGCCATAGGGGATAACAGTATGATTGAGTGAGGCGGCCAGGGCTCCCCCCACGAGTGGACTTTGGGCCATAGTGGTAAATCCTGGGCTTCACAATAAAACAATCCGTGAGGGACTAAGTGCCACGTCTGTGTGACGGGGGCCACCTCTAGAACCCAGAGCGGACAGCACGGATGAGTGGTGCGGCTCGGGCCCCTCCGGCTTGAGACCGGCAAATCCGAGGCATCACAATAAAACGTGTACAGGCGGACGGCGAACGAGCCGGGGCCTTATATGATGCGATCCAAAGAGTGTAGTGGAATGTCATCAAATGTTTGGCCCGGTTATTGACTAAAAGGGGTCGAAAAAAAAATTAAGAGTGTATTGAACGGGATCGTTAAATACTATGAAAAGTGAAATGATTACAAGAATTGACTGATGAGGTGAAAAGTACAGATAATGAAATACATACTGGTATGATTACTTATGATTCTGTACGTTTTCATTTCTTTGAGGTATCAAACAGATAATCGTACATAGAACCGACGTATCTTGGAATATGTGCTACAGAATGAGGTACTATTTGGAGTACTGTGAATTAGAGGATAATTATAAGAACAGTCAAGTGATAAAAAGAAGATGACCGCTAACCTAAGTTCTTCAGGACCCTTGAGACAGAACTGTGATGGGCGACCCAATGATGGGCGACCCGTAGTGGATCATGTGTCGTGAGATATAGGCGAACTATCTCATCGCCGACTCACTAGTAAGGATAAACCTGAGGCGAAAGGATCACCTAGGGGATGCTCGTCAATGGTCGATATGAACGGGCGAGGCCCTTATAAGTATCCCAACGGTAACACGAGTGTAAGGAACTAGGTACGTAAGGGGTGCCAAGGTTCAAACCTCGTGGAGAATATACTCAAGGGAACTAAGCCTGAATTCAGTAAATGGAAATGGTTTTAAAGTGAATAACTGAATTGAAACAAGTAGCTGTAAAGTGTGTTGATAACCATTGTACTTGATACAGCTTACCAGAATGAGATTCGTAACGCTGTGAAGTATGACTATGTAATGAAATCAAGGTAGAGTATGTATCAAAATGATTTGAATATGGAATGTCTCTGCCTTGAAACTACACTGTGAAATGATGGGAAACAATGATGAAGGTCCAAGATGATAAAAGAAGTGTGGTTAAAAAGACTGTCGGTTGAGAATTCCAATAAATTCCAAAGTAACATAGATTGAGAAATCAGGTTAATGTTGATTCGATCGTGGATATGAAATTTATTCTTAAGCTTGTATCGAAGAATATAGAAGAAATCCGACAAGCTTAAGAAAATAATTTTTGGAAAATATTACGGATGATGAAATTCACAAGTATCGATGTAAAGAAAGGAAATAAATGATATGGTTTGAGGATGAATTAAATGATGTATTAAAATTTTTGGTTATACACTAAAATTCTTATGAAGAACAAATAAATATTACATGGAAGTGATGCCTTAAATATGATTTAATCGGAGATGTATAAGGAGCTTATAAGAGCAATCCTTGTAAAAGGCATAATCAGATGAAAAGTTGAAGAACGATGGTCACAAGATGATAAGAAATGTATGATTAAAGAAAGTATCAGATTTGATTTCCGATAAAACTTCCAAAGTTATATAAATTAGAGGAATCGAGATAACACTGATTTGATTTTAAATATGAAGTTAAATTCTAAGCTTATATCGGAAGATATAGAAAGAATCTGAAAAGCTTAAGAAAATAACTCTGGAAAATGTGTGAATAATGAAATTCACGTGTAGAGGTTTAGATGACGAAAATACTAATAAAAAAAATAATAAAATAATAATAATAATTTGAGAATAAAGGAGTTATCTGTATAGGTGTAAATGAGAGAAATGCAAATGATGTTGAGTTGTAGACAAATCAAAAAGGATATATTAAATTTCTATCATTGATGAAGTTCTGGTGAAGAACAAGTATTAATCTACGTGAAAATAGACGCTTTATTGATCTGATTAGAGATACGTGAGGAGTAAATAAGACTAGCTGCTGCATAAAGCGTCCTTAGATAAAAGATTGAAGGTTGGTGTCTATAAGATGATGATTTGAACTCGGAGTGAATTTTACGAGTTCCGATTGAAGCTACAAAGATAATGAGTTGCCTTGTAAAGTATATAAGCCTAAAGAATGAGGCATCCTTACAGGAGTAAATTGATGAAATACTGATAGTCTAAAGTATAAATGGAACATGAGCAACATTGTGATATGATCCTTAAACTCTTAAAGGCTATGGGACTGTGCTAAGATTAACAACTAAGAAATTTGGCTAGACAGTATCTCCTCTTGAAATATATGATTTTGAGACGACAGGATGACAGTGAACCTGTCTATGACATAAAGATAATGATTGAGATACGAAAGTAATGAGTCTAGCTAAATACTACTGCCAGCCTATAAAAGAGTGATGAGACTGGCTGCTCTATAGACGAGATCTAATTAAAGAAATTAAAGTCGGCAGATGGCTAGTGTAAAGAAAAAGATGGTACGCAAGATTTTAAAAGATCTTAGCTATATAGTACCATACCAATCGAGAAAACCGACAAAAAGGAATGAGAGTAAAAATATGAAAACGAAAATGAAAGTGAGATAAGGAAATAAATTGCATGACGAGAAGGGAACATTAATATAAAACAGTTCCCGCAGTTAAGACTGAAAGCGAAGGGTGTTGGTTATCACATAACTGTGGCAAGATGTAAAATCAAAGCCAGAATTGATAAGTGAAAGTAATGATACTCCAAGGAGTAAGATAATTGATATGTTTACTGCCAGTAAAATGTTGTACATATAACCACCTTGAAATGATGGAGATGGTGGAATTGTATAGATAATGTGGTGCTTAAATGGATAATTCGAGGACTCAATCACAGAATCTAAATTATGAAAAGAGTATATTCTCAGGTATATTCAAAAATTTAAATGATATTGAATATACCATAAGAGTAAGAGATGTAATGACCATACTACATGAAAAGAGACATGGAGAGAAAATGATTGTCTTATGATTTATTTCTATAAGAGATGATTAACAGTAAAATTTGCAATGATATGTAGCCTTGATGGAATAAGTGTGAAAATGAATATTGTGGACAATAAAAAAGTCCAAAAGAGAAATAATGACATGGAAGTGATTAAAGACTGATGATCTAAATAGAATCACTTTCCATTATCAGACATCTAGATTCTCTAGTGCCTTAGTCGAAGTATAAGTGTTAAACGGTGTGAATGTGTATGTACAGTTCCAGTGAGCCTTACATGTGATGGGAGTCTCTGTGTTGCCATATGCTAATGAGAGATAGCAAAAGGCTTTGAGATCCCAAGTGTATTGATAGCACCGCTCCATACTGATATATATTTATATATATGAGCGTGAGATGTAACCGCTCCATGATATTGAGAGAGCGTGTGCACGAGATGTGAAAGCTACTGGGACACTTACATATAATTGATTGACACGAGTACATGATAGTACCAAATTATGTCGACTCGGCACTAAGTGAGAAGCATGGATGATGAACAGCATAAATCAGCTGTAATATTAAAATATTATGTATGGCTCTTATATGAAAAAAGTAAAAGTGAATAACTTTTGATTTGAGAAATGAACTTACGGGAGTATAGACATATATGATGAAAAACAACATGTAGTGGTCTAAAGTATTGTTGATGTTGAAAGTGTGCTGGCAGTATTACTTGGAGGATGAACTAAAGGTCAGAAGTCATAAGTATACGGCGTATACCCCTTTGGACTTAAGTTAAATTCGGAGGACCGAATTTCTTAAGGTGGGGAGGATGTGATAACCGTAAATTTTCCATTTATTGGAAATTAGAAATATTGAAAATAAATATTAGAGAAATTAAATAAGGGGAAATAAATAAAATTTTGCAAGAAACGGGATATTGGTGAAAATCCTGAGAAATGAGGAAGTGATGAATAAGGAAATTCGTGTGAAGGAAATTAAATGGAAATAAAAATAAAGTCGGAGTTATGGAAAATAAGGAAAGGAGGAATTTAAATTGGATTAATGAAAATCCAAAATTAATAAAATAAAAATGCGTATATTATATATTTGTATAATTAAATTATATAAATATATTTACACATGTTTTTATATAAATACATATGTATGTATATGAATATTAGTATATATTATGAAATAAAATATATACTATTTTGTCTTAAATAAAGACATGTGTATATTATAAAATGTATTTATATAATTATAAATATATATGTACAGATATATATATGAAATATATATATTATTATTTTAAATAAAAGTATATGAATATAGAAGAAAAGTAAATGTGGTTTTATATTAAAGTTTAAATGTATAAATATTGTATTATACCATCTATATAATTTGTACATGTAAAGGTTATTTATTTTTAAAGTATATAATTATACATACATATATATATACAAGATATATATTTTGTAATATACAGTATATATAATTTATGTATATAATATATATTGTATATTGTATTTTATTAAAATGAAATAATATATGTATGATATATATAAAATATATATTACAAGTATAAAATATAAATGATAGTGTATAATATATAGTATGTATTATATTACTAAAAAGGGAAATAGAAATAACCTAAAAATAGAAATAGAAAAAAAAAAAAGAAAGGAAAGGAGTATCGGGGCAAGAATCCCGATCCCCCCCAGGTGAGACCGTCGGTGGCGGAGATGCCACCGCCGACGAGGGAAAAGGAAGGGGATGCGTCGCCGGCCAAGGAAGAAGGCCGGGAAACCACCGGCGACGGAAGGAAGAAGGAAAACAGAAGCGAAATCACGGCGGAAGCCGAGAAGAGGAGAAACCAGATCCGGCTGCCGCCGGCCAAACCGGCTGCCGCCATCACAGTCGAAGCATCGACGGAAGAAGACGAAGCCGATGGAAGTCACCCGACGTGCAATGGACGGCGGAGGAACGCCGGCGAAGAGGAGAAGAAGCCGAGGCAAAACCGAGTGGATCCGCCGCCGTGCCGCCGATCCAGGCCAAGCTGAGACCACCGGCAGCTTCGCCTCGACGCCGGCCAGCTGAGGGACCAACGAGCCGCCGGAGAACCGGCCGCCGGCGAGGAACCGGCGAGGAAAGAAGCTGGACCGGTCTGACCGGGAAAGGAAGAAAAGAAAAAAAGAAAAGAAAAAGGAAAAAGAAAAAGAAAAAAAAGAAAAAGAAAAAGAAAAGAAAGAAAGAAAAGAAAAAGAGGAAAAAGGAAGAAAAAGGAAGAAAAAGAGGAAAAAGGAGAATTTTGGGAATTCGGAAAATTCCCGGAAATTCGACAACCCGGGATTTTACAAATTCGGTAAGAAATTTCCCGAGAATTTAATTTCAGAAAAAATTAAATAAATTATGAAAAATTCTAAAAATTAGAATTTTAATTCCAGAAATTATTTTCAGCAATCGAGATAAGGAATCGGGAGAAATGGAGTGCGGGCGCGATCGATAAGCAGAATTCGCCGACCCGGAAAAAGGTAAGGGATGCATGTGCAGCACTGTAAGGATACTCAGTCTGCATAATTTAATTTAAAATATTTTATGCAATTATTTTATGAAAATTATTATGATGCATGAATTGCTGAAAATAATTTGAGAAGAAGTACTGGCTGAAAGATTTTAAACTGTATTTTCCGTGCAGGAGGTTAGTGAATCGGCAGCCGTTATGCTGCCGAAAATTTTAGAAAAACTTTATAAAATCATATTAAATGATTTATTTCCGAATTTCGATAGTAAATCACGAGACATGAGGAAATTTCTAAATTTCATAAAATATGAATATAATGAGATGGAACTTTAGAATATTCATGTATTCGAGAATGGTGATAATGAAATCACCGAAAATTCTCGAAATAGATAAATTACACGAATTACGAGACGAAAGATGAAGTGAAACATAGTGAATATTTTATGGATATTTTTATCAATATTCACTAAAGGATTATAACCCTTATGGTTTTAAATCATGGAATTATATAATTGTATAAATTCCATAAGGTGTATTTTCCGATGAAAAATACAGTTTTGAGACTGGTTGGTATTCTTATCATGCTGATACATGATATGTGACATGTTTAGTCCGGTCGACACCTGATCTGTGATCCACCGAGGACAATATAGATTATGGTCATAGATTTGACCGGTTTAGTCCTTTACCCTCCGTGGTTTATAGTACGACAAAATTAACGTCTATATTGAAATCCATAAATGATAGGTGACATGTTAAAAAGGGGAAATATTTTACATGACATGGAATATGTCAAACGGAAAAGGCCATACCGAGCAGAGACTCGATGATTGAACCGTGGGAGCCACCTCTAGAGTCCTTCGGGAACTAAGTGCTACACGTGTTCCGATATTTCAGTACAGGCCATACCGAGCAGAGACTCGATGATTGAACCGTGGGAGCCACCTCTAGAGTCCTTCGGGAACTAAGTGCTACACGTGTTCCGATATTTCAGTACAGGCCATACCGAGCAGAGACTCGATGATTGAACCGTGGGAGCCACCTCTAGAGTCCTTCGGGAACTAAGTGCTACACGTGTTCCGATATTTCAGTACAGGCCATACCGAGCAGAGACTCGATGATTGAACCGTGGGAGCCACCTCTAGAGTCCTTCGAGAACTAAGTGCTACACGTGTTCCGATGTTTCAGTACAGGCCATACCGAGCAGAGACTCGATGATTGAATCGTGGGAGCCACCTCTAGAGTCCTTCGGGAACTAAGTGCTACACGTGTTCCGATGTTTCAGTACAGGCCATACCGAGCAGAGACTCGATGATTGAATCGTGGGAGCCACCTCTAGAGTCCTTCGGGAACTAAGTGCTACACGTGTTCCGATATTTCAGTACAGGCCATACCGAGCAGAGACTCGATGATTGAATCGTGGGAGCCACCTCTAGAGCCCTTCGGGAACTAAGTGCTACACGTGTTCCGATGTTAGTATGAGAAATCGTAGGATATTGTGACGATAAGTAAGTGAGTGTGATTCGTGAATTCGACAAATGTCAAAGAATGAAAAAGATTTTCAGCATATAGGAAGCTGAGTATCAAGTGAGGCATATAATTCTCTTACTGAGCCGTGGTTTTGCTCACCCCTTAATTTTCAACATCTCAGGTTTTGATGAATGTGAGATCAGTGGATTGTGGATCCTGGCTGTACACGAAGGACAATGTGTCAGACCGACTGTTTATTTGAGGTATGATCATTTAATTCTCTGTATTTAGACACGTCAATAGTACTACTTATCTGATGTATTACGATAGGGGATGTGTATAATATAAACAATATTATGTAAAATTTATTAACAGTCAGTACAAGTGAAGTATCGCAGACAGCCCAACCGGTTAAGTTGTGTATAAGAAGGGTAAAAATGTGGTCACGGGTCGTGACACTTCCTTAAAACCATTCGGGTCACATCAGCACTTTAAGTGTAGTGAAATTTATACTCGGGATCGTTATACTCATATTGTGTCTTTATACCATCAATAACTCCATTACTATCAATATATTCAAAATCGACTTGATTTTATCACTATTTAAACCATAATCCCACATAGGGGCATTTTCGTCATTTTCATATTTATTTCTTTCTCCTCAATTTACATTTAAATCAGTGATCTTATTATCTATTTGCTGATAGTATCCCTTTCTCATACCAATATCAGCAGTTTAAAATCTTTTTCGATTTCGACAAAGAAATCCAATAGAATCTATAATTAGATTATTTTGCCTGAAATATAGCTTTACATCATCAATTTCTCTATCAGATCGGTCAATTCCAACTTCTAGTGATCTATTTTGACTCTCGGTAAAAATTTTGAGGGTAGCGGTTTTTTGGTCATTTTTGGCCAAAAATTTTCTCTCTCCTCAAAATACCTTTAATCGATGATCTTAATGTCTATTTAGTGATGATACTTCATTCCCCTCCTTTATATCATAACTTTCAGGTCTCAGTTCGATCCAGACAGAAAAGTACTGGTGGGGCCCTCACCGAGTATTTTACTGATCCTTACCGAACAGACCCTCATTTAGACTATAAAATCACCAGTTCAGGTAACATTCCAGAGCCATTTTCCCTTTTTGCAGTCCTTATTTCATAATTGCTCACTCCCTTCTAAAATATTTAACTCAATTTGCAATCATTTATTTTCTCTATGTATTCAGACTACACAGTACTATATGGGATGTTAACCTTTTCAACACATTTTATTTCCAAAAGTATCGACAGACATCAGGCCAACCGTGCTCTGATTCCATTAAAGAATTAATCCCCTATCTTAATTCATAAGGAAGTAATACTGTAGATAAGTCTAAATACAAAAAATAAATGATCATACCTTATTAAATAAATCAAGCTGTCGCATCGTCCTCAAATGCACAGTCGAAGCCCTTTAGATGTCAGACTCTTACTCCTCAAAAACCTGAAATGTTAAAATTAAGGGGGTGAGCAAACCATGGCTCAGTAAGGGAATTATATGCCTCACTTGATATTCAGCTATCTATATGCTGAAAAACTTTTTCATTTTTCCTATGGGCTCTAGGCTCGCATGTAGGAAGGATACTACAGTCGGCTAAGGATCCGGATGGAGTAAGGTAGGTATTTTGAAATACCTATCTTGTCTCGGAACCTAGAAGCAACTGTAGAGAGTAATAAATTTCTTTTCGTTTGAAATTTAAATCTTTTTCCTTTTTATTTCTTATCATTTTCATATTCTTTTCAAAATAATGCTTTTATGAAATAAAGCATTTAAATAAAGTAACTAATATTCATATATTCTTTGAAAAGAATATTAGTTAAATCATCATCATTCTCATTTAAACTCTTTTCATATTTTATTGTACAATCATAATTAGTACAGTACTTTAAATAGAAAAATAAGCTATTAAATCCTTTTCATATAAAATATACATCATTTAAATCTAATATTCAATTTAAAATTAAAATATTAGATTTATTTTCCTCCTCTTTCCTTTTTTGGAAAACATATCACATATTCATGTCACATATAGTCTAATATTCAATTTAAAATCATAGTAAGAATATTAGACTTATAAACTCCTTTTCCTTTTGAAAACATATTACATATTCATATCACATGTCATATGAAAATCATCTCGTAGTACTAAAATCAGTACTAAAATAAGCATTTTGTAAAATGCTGTAAATCACTTTCATTTGATTTATCACATATCATGTAAAACATTTTCATTTCACGTATCACATATCATATAAAACATTTTCATATATGGAGACTGAGGCACGCCCAGCCCGTCCACTGGGTCATTACTCATATCATGCTATAGACCCCAAAGGGTATAAAATAATCATGTCAGATCTATGGCCATAGTCTATAACTGTCCTCGGCGGATCACTGATCAAGTGTCGGCCAGGACTACATATCACATATCACATATTACATATTACATATCACATGTCACATATCACATATCACATATCACATATCACATATTAGCATGATAAGGTTGCCCACTAGTCTCAAAACAGTATTTTTCATCATCAATCAACCTTTATGGATTTATAAAAATATATAATTTCATAATTTAAAACCATAAAGGTTATAAAACCATTTAGTGAATATTTAAGAAATATTTATAAAAATATTCACTTTATTTCTTTTCATTTTCCATCTCGTATTAGGTGCAATTTACCTATCAAGAGAATTTTTGGTGATTTCATTATTACCATTATCGAAAATATGAATATTTTAAAATCACTTTCATTTTATTCACATTTTTTTATGAAAATATTCATTTTCTTGATTTTCTTGGTTGAAAATCATTTCTCGTGAAATAAAATCATTTATTATGATTTTATGAAATTTTCTAGAAATTTTCGATAATTTTCAATAATTTTTCAGTAGTATAATGGCTGTCGATTGGCTAGCCTCCTACACGGAAAATACAGTTTATAATTCCAGCCAGTACATCATCACAATTTTCCAACCAAAGAATCTTCAGAATATTTTCATAAAATATTTCATAATTAAAAACATGCAGACTGAATATCCTTACAGTGCTGCACATGCATCCCTTACCTTTTCCGGGTCGACGACTTCCGCATTATCGATCGCGCCCGCAATCCTTCTCTTCCGATTTCGGCCTCTCGTTCGCCTAGAATAATTTTTTGGAATTTAAATTCTAAAAATTAGAATTTTTTCATAATTTATTTAAATTAAATACTCGGAATTAATTTTCGAAATCCTTACCGAATTTTTGGGATTTTTCGGATTTTCAAATTTTCGAGAAATTCGAGAATTCCCGAATTTCCCCAAAATTCCTTTTCTCTCTCTTTTTCTTCTTTTTCTCTTTCTTTCTTCCTTTTTCTTTTTCTTTCTTTTTCTTTTCTTTTCTTTTTCTTTTCTTTTTCTCTTTCTTTTCCCCTTTTCTGGTCAGAACCGGTTCGGACCGGTTCAAACCGGTTCAGACCGGTTCAACCCGATTCTCTTCACCTAGCCGGTTCAGCCTCTTCCCGCCGGCATCACCGCCAATTCAGACCTCCCACAGTTGGCCACGGTTGCGGGGACATCGGATCTGGCCTTGGTTTCTCCCCATCACCGGCAACGGCGCCGAATTTGGAACGGGAACTTTCGGCTCTTTTCTCCTCTGTTTCTTCCTTCCTCCGTCGTCCTCTGCCTCGTCGGCGGTCAGTTTTCCTTTCTTCTCACTCTTGCCGACGTCGGGTTGCGGTGGCGGTGCATGGATCGGCCGGCACCGTCGATTTCCCTTTTCTCTTTTCCTTTTTTTCCTTCGATTTTCTTCTTTTGTTTTCGCACTGATTCCTTCTCTTTTCGCCTCATGCTGCCGTCGTTTGCTTCTTCTCTTACCGGTGACGACCTCGTCTCCCTCTTCTCTCCCTTTCCGACAGCCGCTGATAGGGGCGGCAAATCTATGTTGTTAACACAGAAACGGGAAATCGGGTGTTTCCCGTTTCTGTTATTTCTCTTTTTTTTTATATATTATAATTATATTTATAATCATATATAAATATAGTTATATTACATATTTATCATATGCAATATATATAATTATATTTATAAATATATATTACTTTTATTATTAACAATATACATATATATATATATATATATATTTATGTATACTTTGTTTTAACAATATATATATATATTTATTTATATACATAATTGTATATAAAACTATACACATGTATTTTATTTAATATAAAGTAGTATATATATCATTTTATAATATATACTATATTTCATCTATATATATTTATATAAAACATATCAAAATATATTTATATAATCTAATTATATAAGTATATAATATATGCATTTTTTTTCATTTAATTTTTGGATTTCTAAATATCAAATTATTTTATCCTTTTTCTTATTTAATTTGGATTTTCATTTATCCAAATTAAATTTCCTCTTTCATTTCTTATTTCCAATTAAATTTTCCTTTTCATTTCTTATTTAATTTGGATTTCTATTTATCCAAATTAAATTTCCTCAATTTCATCTTTTCATCAATTTCGAAAATTTTAACAATATTCCCTTTTTCATTTTTTCTCAATTTATTACTTTAATTTATCTCTTGCATTAAATTAAATTTTCGAATACTTATTATCAAAATTTGAAAATTCGCGGTTATCACACAAGCAGGGAGAAACAGTAACAGTAAGACATATGACCATTGTCATAACGTGTCAAGTCCTAAGACCTAACCGCTAGACTTAAATTCAGGAGTCGCCACCAACCATTCAAACCTAAGGTGTGATTGGTCACCTATTCTTGTCTAAAGATAAGGCATGGTCTGCGTTCAAAGATTCTTAGACTCGGGAGTACGGTTACGTGCGGGGAAGGATTAGCACCCCCACAACGCCCATCCTAAGATGGTACCAACTAGCTTTAGGTTATCTTTATAGTTTGCCTTGGGTTCATATTAATTTCGATATACTTATATATTGGAAATTTTCTAAGATTTTTCCATCGATTTGGCTTAAACCTTAGAAATCCCCCTCACCTCAAGATATTCAAGAAGTCTCAATTGACTTTCTTGAACTCCATCGTCGGATAAATTTTAATATTTTATGAGATTCCTATTTTCTCCTAATATTGTCTCTAGTTTTTGACTCCATATTCATTTTATAAATTTCTTAAATTTTCTAATTCGCTTTTATATTTTTATATTCTTATTTACCTTACTTGTAAGAAACAAGCATGAATTATGTTTTATTGAAAATTCACTTTTAAGCGTCCCATCAATTTCGCTCAGCCCAAAAGGAACCTTCTCACCTAGAAATTTCCAAGGAGTCTCAATTGACTTTCTTGAAATTTCATCATCGGCACAACTCATATTTACTCTTTTTCATTTATCTTATTTATTTATTCATTTACGTAATTTCTTTATATCTTCATATCTTTATCTAATTTATTTTTATTTTATTTATTATTAAAAATAAACATGAATTATAATTTATTGAAAATTCTTTCAAAAGTATTCCATCAATTTGGCTCAACTTAAGAAAGATTTTCTTACCCAGAAATTTCCAAGGAGTCTCGATTGACTTTCTTGGAATTTCATCATTGGATAATTTGTATTCATTTTCGTAATTTAATTATTCTTATCTAATTTTTGTATTTTATTTATCTTTATTCATTTTTTATTGACTTTCCACAACCTAAAGGCTTTTCTAACATTTTTTAAAGGGTTAATTTTCTAAATAAATTTCCTAACCTCTATTGCATAAATTACCCTAGACATGCAAATTATTTAATTAGTTTCTAAGTATACATACAAACTAAGTAACACATTCATATTAATCATCATGCAAACAAATAAAAAATATACAAATTATATACATCAAATCACTAATTTAATTATCATGCAAATTTGTATTAATTGAAATCTTCTTAAATTAAACTGCATGCAAACTATCACTAAAATACATATCAATTCTTACATCCAATTATTAAAGTATACATATCCTATAAGTATTAAATTACCAAATTATTATAAGCATACAATCAAATTATTATATTATATTATTAAATTAGTGGATTAGATTGATCAAAGGATTAAACAATTATTAAAATATGAAAGAACCTGATAGAGCAACCGATTTTACTTTTCCACTTTCCTGTCTTGTTGCTCTTTACGTATTGAAGCTCCTTCACACAAGCCATTTGCGGCATCTTCTCTGTGTTGTTACAACAAACGATCATAGCAGCCAGGTTCTCTTGTTTCTTCTCTGTCTTGGTTCTTTTGTTGGCTATTCCGACAAGTGGTTCCCTCTCGTGCAGCTCTCGTTCTGCTGCACGTTACGCTGCTGTCACGATTCCACAGGTTCCAGCCTTTTGAAGTAGCTCTCCAAGTTAACAGTTGCTTCACGGGTTCTCCTACTTTGCTCCTGTTTCGGCTTCAATCTTGTTTTCCTCTTCAATGGCTGCTTGTTCACGTTTTTGGTTCCAGTGGCGACAAAATGGCGAGGCAGATGGAATGGAAGTAACAAATTGTTGAAGTGGCAAAGGAATTGGGCAGGGTGTGACGATGAGGATTGGACGAAGCAGGCTTGATGGTTCAGCTTTGAGCAGTTTGTTGGACGCAATAGGTGATGCAGGAAAATCAGTTTTTGGGGAAGCCCAGTTCAGTGCAAGCGTCAAGTGGAATTTGGTCGCCAGGTGCAGAGGCCGTGATGGCAAAACTTATAAAGGAGATGGTGCGATGTTGAATGATTGGTGTGGGATGGTGGTGACAGTTGATTATGTTGATTGTGTATGTGCCCCCTTAAATCATAAGCCTTAATCCTTTTTATAGCCACAAATTTGTTAGAGTCCTAATACAACTATACTTATTCTAATAATTATCTCTTATTTTTAATACTTTATTTATCTAATTCTTATATTAATTCTAATCTAACTCTACCAAATTTAATATTAATCCAACTAATTATCCTAAAAAAATAATTATCCTAATCCTAAAATTAATTTTATTTTTATTTCTTTTTATCTTTTCTGTTTCTTTTTTTTATTCCTAAATCCTATTTTAATTTTAATTTCCTAATTAATGTTAATTCTAAATCTAAAAATTCTAATTTAATTCTAGCCTAATTCTAAATTGTTAAATTAAACTACAAATATCACCCAACCCAATTAATTATTTATACAAATTAAGACCCCGGACAAAATAGGGTGTCTACAACCATAGTTTGGGGGTCCACAATGAATACTTGCCAGGTGACAACTACGGATGCTAAAGACTTGGCAGGTATATTAGCAGCAGTACAGTAATAGTAACAGTTAGCATGATACGGGGCCTAATAGTCTCAAAACAGTTTATAAGCAGTATAAATACCATTCAAGAAATCAATTCCAGTCATAAAACCTTCAATCAGTCCATAAATGCATATGTTGGAAAACATAAGTAGTTCAGTAATAAAAATTCATAAAACATTCACAATCCAGTATTCATTTCTAAAAATGTTCTATTTATTTGTAAACAAGTTATAAGAACATGCCAGTACTCTCATGTACATAAAATTCGACAACATGAATTTTTAAATATTGTTTTTCAGTAATCAGTGAAAATATGAAATTTCAAAGAGTAAAAGGAAATTAACTTAATAAATCTTTCACTTCTAATACTCAAGGATGTTAAAAGATAATTCCATAAAATTATTAGAATTTTCAGTAGTATAACGGTTGTTTCTCCTCTAACCGTCTTGCAGTGAAAACACAGTTTATAAAACCAGCTAGAGTCTACAATTTCAACAATTCCAAAGCAATTGACTTCAAGACAATTTCATATAATCATTTTCAACCACAACATGCATTTACAGTATTCCTATGTCTTCCATACTCATCCCTTACTTGTCAAATTCTAGAGAAGCAACTGACAGCACCACACGATTGTTCTCACTCCCGGGTTGCAAAACATTATGCCAATACCATCATTTCACTACACTTTAATTATGATAAATTCTTCTTCATTAAAATCTATCACATTTTCTACAGTAATCACTAAACCAGATTAATTTACACCGATGCTAAAATACAACTATGCCTATATCAACTTCGTTTTCAATTTCGATCACACTGATAGTCTCATCTTAATTTATATAGTATCATGGGACCTATAACACACCAAATTGAGCACTATTACATGGTCCCCTTCTTATGGTCGAAAGCTTCATGGTGAGATTCACTATGTTTTTCAACAATTTAATCCTTAATTCATATTTTATCATTATTTTCCACTTCTCTTACACCATTTTCATGCATCAAAGCACCATGTATCATGAACTCTTTATCATGACCAAAACCCTAAGGGAGTGTCTGAGTGAGTTTTGATTCAATCTAAGGCTATATTCATCCTTAGGTTCCTTAATTATATCACTTACTAACATTAAATCGTAAAGAAAACTCAAGCATGGTGATATCTTACCCTGGCTAAAATCAAGAGGGAGTCCTACACTTTGATTTTGTCCACTTTACCACTAAATATTGGTATGGGCTTGTAAAGCATAAAATTCTCTACAAGATTGCAAAAGGAATTTTTCGGTTTTAAGGTAGTTTGGTAGGTGTTTAGGAAGCTTTTCTCTATTTCTCTTAGGTTGTTAGTGGTGGAGTGGTGAGAGGTTGAAGATGAAGTGATCGGCCTCTTGAAGAAATATGTAGAATTTTCTTTAAAAATTCTCTTGTTAGCAAAATGATCAAAATGCCCTCATTTATAATGATTTTGCCCATAAACTTTCATAATATTTTTAACTATTCAATTTAACTCCAAAATATTTTATTCCACCACTAAATATTATTTTTGAACATATTTTAATGAATGGATGAGGTTTTATTAAGGTTTGACTGACCGTAAGGGTGAAATTATGAAAATACCCCTATCGGGTCAATCGCTTAGATTTATTATTTTACCTTCGATTCAATCTATCTATTGACATGGTCTAGAAGTTATTTACATGCAGATTATCATTCTTCAGTCAGTTGGTCAAAAGTCAATTTAGTTTGACCATGTTTACGAACGTTCAACCAAGCTATGTCCTTAACCGTCATTTTCTAATTTGTTGGCACACTTTCCAAAATAATTTAAATAAAGGATTTTGGGTTCTAGATTCTTACCATAGGCTTATTCGGCTTTTTTTACCGCGTGTACCCCGCCTCCTGTCCATTCGGGCACTGTAGGTTCTGTGGGACCCTTCACTTTGTTTCCTTTTATACTTGCAAAATACACAGGAATTGAATAGTAGTGAGAAGCCTCATACATGTAACAGTACCAAAATATGCGATTCTTACAAAGATGCTCTAAGCAAGAAGCACGTGGGAATGGTATCATATATGATGGTAAGAGAATATGAATTGTTAGATTAGTTTGCAAGCCTTAGCTTAAACGTTACACCTTCTGAGCGTTATGGGATGACAGCTAGTATGTTAATTGAGCCAAAGTTGAAGGACAGAATTAGGGTTGCTCAAAGGGAAGACACTTAGTGTATTGAGGTAGTAAATCAGATTCAATCAAGGGTGCCATCAAAGTTTACTGTCAGCAGTGATGGGATTTTGAGATTTAAGGGTCGTATATGTGTTCCCGAGGATAAAGAGTTGAAAAAGTTGATTTTGACAGAAGCACATTCCACTAAGTACACTTTGCATCCAGGTAATACAAAAATGTATCATATTCTACACAAGGTGTATATGTGGCCTAGCATGAAATTAGACATAGTAGGGTTTGTGGCGAAGTGTCTCACATGTTAGCAGGTAAGATGGAGCACCAGAAACCAGCCAATTTATTACAGCCTCTATCTATACCTATGTGGAAATGAGAGCACATTACGATAGATTTCATCATGGGCTTACCTCAGACCTATAGGAATCATGATGATGTTTGGGTGATTGTTGACAGATTGACTAAGTCTGCTCACTTTTTGCCTATCAAGTCCATAGATTCACTTAGTGCTTTGGCAGATTTATATGTTAAAGAGATTGTTCGATTGTAGGGGGTTCCAATGAGCATCGCCTCTGATAGAGATTCTAGGTTTACTTTCCATTTATGAGAACATTTCCAAGAAGCCATAGGATCTCGATTGAACTTTAGAATGGCTTTCATCTATAGACTGATGGTCAGTCCTAGCATACTATCCATATACTTGAGGATATGTTGAGAGCCTATGCTTTGGATTTCAAAGGCTCCTGAGATGATCATCTACCATTAGTTGAGTTTGCTTATAACAATAGTTACCACTCAAGCATCGGAATGGCACCGTACAAAGCTTTATATGGTAGAAGGTGTCGATGGCCGATAGGTTGGGAAGAAGTGGGTGAGTGCAAACTGTTAACCCCAAGCTTAGTCAAACAGGCTTCTGAGGATGTCAAGTTAATTTGCCAAACACTTAAGATGGCTTAGAGCCGACAAAAGAGCTATGAAAATACTCGACGTAGGTGTAACAGTCCACATGTACAGTATAACACACACTTACACATAAAATTTACGGTTGGGCCATCTGTGATGCCTTTAACACTTGAACAATAATAGTGATACACAATAAACTTTAATTAATTTATAAAATCGGAATACGTAATTTTACAATATTCCTTACATTTTACATCTCCTATTTCTACTTTACAATTTAAGTAGTACTGTATAACAGATCTGAATATATAAAAGAAAATTTTAGATACCTCTAGGATCGACTCACTACAGTCTCAGGTAACACAAAATGCAGCTGATATCCTCAGAATATATACCTCTTAATCACTTAAAATATCCTGTGGAGTGGAAAAATAAAGGGGTGAGCGGAACGTGCTCAGTAAAGGAATCGTATGCAAGACTGATATAACGAAATCTATATGCTCGAAAAACATTTATTCTCCAAACAGTTTACTAGGCATAGTAATCAGAAGGATACTATAGTCAGCTAGGCAATCGGATGGAGCGTGGAAGGTATTTTGAAATACCTGTCTTGTCCTGAAAACCCAGAAGCAACTATAAAGAGTAAATGTTAAATTGTTGATATAAAAATAATTTAATATTGTAAGAGCCTCGCCCGTATCACCAGGCCGACGACGAACATCCCCTTGGCAAGTCCACGCCCCAGGTTTACTCTTACTACATTGTCAACGCCTCATCCGTTTCACCAGGCCCATGGCGAGCATCCCCTAGGCTCCTCGCCCCAAGTTTACCTTGACAGCGAGAGTAAGCAGTCGCCCAACACTCACCAACAACGTATTGTCCGCTCTGGGAGGTCGCCCACCCTCACGGCTTTACCTTAAGGCTCCTAAAGAACTCAGGATAATGCTTTAAGCGCGTTTTCTGAGGTTGTCTCGATGGTATGATGAGTGTAAGGCATTAGTATCTAAGGATGCCAAGGTTCGAACCTCAGAAAATGCGCTCAAGGCATTATCTTGAGTTCTTCAGGAGCCTTGAGGTAAAGTCGTGAGGGTAGGCGACCTCCCAGAGCAGACAATACGTTATTGGTTAGTGTTGGGCGACCGCCTACTCTCTCTGTCAAGGTAAACCTGGGGCGAGGATCCTAGAGGATGCTCATCGTCAGCCTGGTGAAATGGGCGAGGCCTTGACGATGTAGTAAGAATAAACCTGGGGAGTGGACTCGCCAAGGGGTTGCTCACCGTCGGCCTGGTGATACGGGCAAGGCTCTTACAAATATATTCTCAATAAATAAATGGTATGAAAACCATTTAATAAACACTTCAATATTATTTAAAATCACATGACAGTAAATAGTAACAATGACAGTATGGTAAATAGTTTTAGTGAATAATAGTAATAGTAAAGTGATAATACGAAAAATAGTGAAAATAAGGTTTGACATAGTAAACACTTTAGTAAAACAATGAGTAACGATTCAGTAAACAGTTTCACTTTAACAATTTATTAGGTAAGTACATTTGGTCGTAACAGTTGAGTAAACAGTAGCAGTTTCAGTATACAATGACAGTTCAACCCCAGTTCAAAAAACATGACAGTGAAGTGAGTAGTTTCAGTAAACCGTAATAAGTTTAGAGACAGTAAAAATTTTTGTTTCAAAACATTAACAGTTTAATAAAACACTTTTAGTAACAGTAACCTTTTAGTAATAGTAAAACAATTCGGTAATGGTACGATAGACAGTTCAGTAAATAGTGCAGAAACAGTTCAGTACAGTATACACTTGAATTTTAAAATAAGATAACAGTTCAATAAACATTTCATAATCAGTAATAATTCTATAAACATTTTCAATTCAGTAAATAGTAATAATTCGATACAGTTCAGTAAACAGCAAACAATAATGCACAGTTCAGTAAACAGTTAACAGTAAATCATAGTTCAGTAAACAATTAATAGTAGGTGGCGACTAGGCAACACCCTAGGTATATCATGCTATAATAATCCCCAAAAGGAAACAGTAACACGTGAATCTATAGTCATAGACTATAAAGTGTCCTTAGAGTACACTTGCCAGGTGTCCTTAGGACTGCTGATGACTTGGCAAGTCTATCAGCCACAGCAACAGTACAGTAAATAGTGAGCATGATATGAGCCTAACAATCTCAAAACATTTTATACACAGTGGAAATACCTTTAAGGAAATTAAATAAATATCATTAAATTTAATAAAATTCTAAAATGGTATTTAATTTCACATTTAACAATACCGTGAAAACAGTCAATAAAATATTCATGCTTTAGTGAGAATTTCTATAAACATTCTATTTTACTATAAAACATTTTAAAGAACGTATCGGTAATCTCACTTTGTTAAAATTTAATTACATGAATATTTAAATATTATATTTCGGTAAAACAAAAATTTATGAAAATTATTGGAAATAAATTCCAAGATTCACAATTTCACTCAATTTATGCTCATAAAATATTTCATGATATTTTAGAAAATTTTGGAGGAAATTGTGACAGCATAACAGCTGCGATTACCCCAACCTCATGCACTTAAACGTAGTTTACATAATAGCCGTTATACCACAATTTTGCATGATTTCAAGGCAATTAAACACCAATTAATTTTGTAAAATTAAATCCATATAAATCATGCATTCATTATGTCCTTGCGGCTTCCACACTCATCCCTTACCTATCTCGTGTTACCGAACTTTTTAATAACATAGCATGTAATCCGATTATCCAGGCTGCAAAACAATTTCACTAATAATTTTTATTAATTTTCCTCTAATTTTTGAACCATTATTCATCACTAAATGCAGTCACATTGTAAACTGCTTATGCCTAACCAGTGCAATTTACACTGCTAGTAAAATACAACTTCTCCGTTTTAACTCCGATTTCATATCAGATTGCACCATTCATCTTCTCTTAATTTCTACATTATTTTAGCATATTAAACTCATAAAATGAAGCACTTAAACCTGTCCAATAAGCCATGGCCAAATGGTGCACTATAGGATTCTTGGTGTTTTTCAACAAGTTATGGTCACCTAACTTTAAATCCATGCTCATTAAGCTTTTTGGCACCATTTTCATGCAAAAATCACCATGGTTTCCTTATGCCCTTATGTAAATCGAAACCCCTTAGCCACCATTAAGCTTGATTCAATTAGATTTAGGCAAAATAAACACTAGATCCTTGCTTAGCAAAGTTAAAAAAACATAAGAATTCATCTTTAAAATTAAAGAAACTAAAATGGGTGAGAAAGTAATACCTTTGGCTGAACCCTTCACCCTTCCTTTTCTTCCTGTTTTCTTCCTTATTTGATGATCTTTGTATGGATGAAGAGAGGAAAGTAAATGGAATGTTTTTCTAGTTTTAATCTTGGTGAGAAAATGTAGTTTTGGTTAGGTTTTGCTAGTTTTATTTTCTTTCTTCTTGAAAATGGCGTGAGAGTTCTTGAAGAAGAAGATGAATAGTGCTGGCCATAAGTTGGCTGAAAATTAAAGAGCATTCTAGAAGGGTGCAAAATTACCAAAATGCCCTTGGTGATGTAAATTTTGGATAATTTTGCCCTTAAGCTTCTGTAATCGTAAAAACTATGTAATCGTACTCCAAAATTTCAGATTCCATCACCAAATAATCAGATTAAATGTATTATGATGAATAAAAGTGGTTTCGTAATTGCACGGTACACTGAAAATGAGAACTTACGAAATTACCCCTAACGGACCACTAGCGAATTTTTTCGATTTAACCACCGATTTGATAAATCAATTGACACTATGTTATTCTCTTTTTCTTTAGAATACCATAATAGTTTTACTTCATCCCAATTCATTTTTGTTTGTGAGTAATTTATGAAAATGCCCTTGGGACGTAACTGTCATTTTGTAATTTGTTTGTTGTAATTCACAAAATAATATAAAAATTATAAATAAATGATCTTAAACCTCAAAATCATCATATGTGAGACCCGATTCTACTCTATTGTACATGTGATATGTAATTAATTATTGAGTTAAAATTGATGTATTAAGTGATTATAAGTGAAAGTGCGATGTGGGCCCTACTTATTTTAAGTGTGTTCAGATGAGCTCGAGACAAAAAATACTATGTACAGTGTGTAATAAAATATAATATTATGAATTTGAGGTTTAAAATCACTGAATTTTATTATTATAAAATATTTTGAATTATTTTGTTCAGGTGGGAAACAAATTGGAAAATGATGGTTACGTCCCAAGGGCATTTTCATAAATTACACCTAAACTAAAATGAGTTGGGACAAAGTAAAAATACCATGATATTCTACATAAAAAGGAGAATAAGATAGTGTCAAGAGATTTATCAAAAACAGTGGTGAAGTGAGAGAAATTCACCGGCGGTTCGCTAGAGAAAAATTTTAATTTCTCACTATCTGTGCACCGAGCATTGACGAAACCACTTCCAATCATCAAGATACATTAAATATGATTATTTTACAATGCAATCCAAAATTTTGGAGTCCAATTACATGGTTTTTATGATTACGAAATTTACATAACCAAGGGCAAAATGGTAATTTTGCCCCTTCTATGTGATAACCGTAAATTTTTCATTTATTGGAAATTATAAATATTGGAAATAAATATTGGAGCAAATAAACATTGGAAATAAATAAATAAATGAATAAAATTATGAGAACGGGATACTAGTGAAAATCCCGAGAATTGAGGAAGTGACGGATCGAGAAATTCGAGTGAAGGAAATTAAGTTGGAAATAAAATAAGGAATAGAGAAAATTTAATTTGGATAAATGGAAATCCAAATTAAATAAGAAAATGAGGAAGAAAATATATATATTGTAAATACAATATATATGGAATTTTCTACATTTATATATAAAGAAATATATAAATGTTAAGCAATTTAAATTAAACAAATATATATATATATATACTAAATATGTATTTTGAAAATACATAATATATATAATATATATATATATGTATTATGTATATATCATATATATAAACATAATATATATAATAGTAATATTATATGTATTATGTATATATCATATATGTATATATAAGGATATGTAATTAAATTAAAGGAATAAAAAATTAAATAAAAAAAAATGGGAAACAAAAATGGAAAGGAGAAATCGGGGAAGCAAACCCGATCCCCCCCCAGGTGAGGCTGACGGTGGCGGAGATGCCACCGCCGGCGAGGGAAAAAGGAAGAGACGGCGCTGCCCAGAGAAGAGAAGACGACCGACGACGGAAACGGGAGGAACAGAAGCGGAAACAAGGGTGGAAACCGGCGGAAGCCGAGAAGAGGAGAAAACCAGATCTGGCGGTTGCCGGCCAAATCGGCCGCCGCCACCACAGTCGAAGCACCGGCGGAAGGATAGGAATGGGATGGAGGCCACCGAAGAGGCTGGGAACGGCGGAGGAAGGCCGACGGAGGAGGAGAAGTGACTGAGGCAAAACCGAGTAGATCCACCGCCGTGCCACCAAACCAGGCCAAGCTGAGGCCACTGGCAACTTCGCCTCGACGCCGGCCAGCTGCTGAGCCCCCGACCCGCCGGAGAACCGGCCACCGGAGGAGAACCGGCGGTGAGGAGGGTGGAGCCGGTCTGATTGGTCTGAACCGGCCAAGAAAGAAAAAGGAAAAAGAAAAAGAAAAAAGAAAGAAAAAGAGAAAAAGAAAGAAGGAAGAAAAAGAAGAAAAAAAAAGGGGGAAAGGAATTTCGGGAATTTGGAAAATTCTCGAGAATTCAGAAATTACGGGAAATCCCGAGAATTACGGGAATCGGTAAGAAATCCCGAAAAGTATTAAAAAAATTATTTAAATAATTTATTTATTTAAATAATTATGGAAAAATTCTAAATTTTAGAATTTAATATTCAAAAAATATCCTCGATGACCGAGCCGATGGAATCGGGCGAGGTGAACACGGGCGCGACCTTCGAGAGGCAGTCGCCGACCCGAAACAGGTAAGGGAGACATGTGCCGCCTGTAAGGATATTCGGCCATGTTTTTAAATTGCATTTAATTTTTTAAATGCTATCGATAATTATCGGTTTATAATGTGGTGATTTATCGGTTTTAAATTGTGGTGAAATACCAGTTGAGAAATATAAACTGTATTTTCGGTGCAGGAGGCTAGCCAAATCGGCAGCCGTTATACTGCCGAAAAATTATTGAAAAATTACTGAAATTTACCGAAAATCACTGAAAACCAAAATAAAAGATTTGATTTCACGTGAATCGATTTTCAGGCACGAAAATTGAGAAATTAAGTAAATTTTATAAAACATGAATATAATGATATTTAATTTTAAAATATTCATGTTTTCGAGTATGGTGAAAAGGAAATCACCGAACATTCACCCGATGGTGATATTTCACGTGAAACGAGATGAAAATGAAAAAAAGATTGAAGTGAATATTTTTATAAATATTCTTAAATATTCACTTGATTTTACATAAAACCTTTATGGTTTTAATTGTGGAAACAAATAATTATGAAAATTTCATAAAGGTTAAGAAATGGTGGAAAACCATGATTTCGAGACAAAAGGTCTCTACACGTGTTTCTAGAAGAAAACATGGTTAAGGGATTTTGAATTTAAAAAGTAAATAATTTATTTTTACATATATTATGAAAATATTTGATTTGAATCCCGATTTCTTTGAAAACCATGTTTTGGATAAAAGGCACGGGAAAGCGTGCATATGTGTTTTACGATGGAAAAGGACAGTTTTGCCCTTCTATTTTTACAGTGATGATTTTGCAGACTGTTTTCACCGTATGGAAAACATGATATATACCTTTATGAAATAATTTGAAAAATATTATTTATTTTATAAATTTCATAAAGGTGATTATATTTACATGTAAGCCTTATGGATAATTTGATTTACGGTGTTTAAAATCCATAAAGGCTAAGGTACGATTTTTATACTGTTTTGAGACTTAGGCCCCTAGCTTCATGCATCATACTATACTGTTACTGTCACGTGGCTGATTGACCAGCTAGTCATCAGCGTCCCGGATTGTCGCCTAGCAAGCGTACACCGAGGACATATTATAGATCATGGCCATAGATCTCATTACTGTTACTGTGTCCCTAGTGGACGAGATAGCATGATTTACTTGTAGGGTGTTGCCTAGTCTCACTTATTGCTTACTGCTGACTGTTTACTGTTTACTGAAAGGATTTACGGAATCCTATTTACTGTACTGTTTACTGTACTGAACTACTGTACTGTTTACTGTTACTGATGAAGAACCGTACCAAAATACTCTTTATTACTGAACTGTACTGTTTACTGAGATGGTAGCCACTAATGACTGTTTTACTGAAAAGAAAGCTACCATTTACTGTTTACTGAACTGAAAGCTACCGTATACTATTTACTAAATTGGTAGCTACTGTTTACTATTACTTACTGAACCGTATAGGCTTACTGTTTTATTGAATATACTGTTTTACTGAACTGTACGATACGGTTACTGATTTGAAAAGAGAAATAAATGTTCATTCTAAAAGAATAACATAAGAATTATTTCTAAGATAGAAATAATCGAAGAAGTAATTATCCAATGATTGGATAATTACAAATTACTGTACTGTACTGTTTTTACTGTACTGAAGAGAAGAGAAGAGAAGTAAACCACTGTTTTTATTACTGAACTGTCACGTGTTTTAAAGTATACTGAAGTGAAAAGAAATAAGTGGTTTACTTTGTGGAAAACGAAAATTATATCGTTTGAAAACAACGAAATTAGTACTCTCTACAGTTGCTTCTAGGTTGCGGAACAAGTCAGGTATTTCAAAATACCTGCCTTACTCTATCTGGATCCCTAGCCGACTGTAGTATCCTTCCTACATGTGTGCCTAGAGCCAGCTAGGAAGATTTTAAAGAAAATGAAAAAAAATTATTTTCAGCATATAGATTGCTGAATATCAAGTGTGACATATAACTCTCTTACTGAGCCGTGGTTTGCTCACTCCCCATTTTTAACATTTCAGGTTTTGATGATGGTGAGATCCAATATTTGTGGATTACGGCTGCACATAATGGACAATGTGACAGACCGACTAAGATATATCAGGTACGATCATTTATTTTCTGTATTTAGACATGTCTACAGTACTACATATTTGTAATTAAGATAGGGGATGTGTATAATGTTAACAATATTTTATTAAATTGTTTAACATCAAGTGTAAAATGAAGTATCACAGACAGCACAACCGAATAAATTGTGTAAAATAAGGTGAAAAATGTGGTAACGGGACGTTACAGATTTAATGGTATCAGAGCATGGTTGGCCTGATGTCTGTGAATACTTTTGAAAGGAAAAGTGTTAAACATCCCCGGTAATATTGTGTCATCTGAATACATAAACAAAATAAATGAATTTAAATTAAGTAAAATGATTTAAAGGGAGTGAGAAAGTATAAATTGAGAATGTGAAAGAGGAACATACGCTCAGAAATTACCAGAAAATTGGTGATTCTTATAATCTAAATAGAGGCCTGTTCAGTAAGGAACCAAAAGGACTCGGTGAGGGCCCCACCAGTACTTTACGGTCCGGATCAAACTGAGACCTGAAAGTGATGGTATAAAGGAGGGAAATGACATATCATCATTAAATAGACTTTAAGATCACCAATTGAGGGTAATTTGAAGAGAGAGAAAATTTTTGGCCAAAAAATGACCAAAATACCCCTGACTCCAAATTTTTACTGGGAGTCAGAATAGACAAACAGAGGTTGGATTTGATCAATCTGACAGAGAAATTGATGATATAAAGCTGAGTAACAAGCAAAATAATCCAATTATGGATTTTAGTGAACTTCTCTGTCGAAATCGAATGAGATCTAAATTGCTGATATAAGTATCAGAAAGGATACTATCAGCACATAGATGATCAGATCATTGATTTCAATGTATATTGATGAGAAAGAAATAAATGTCAAAATGACGACAATGCCCCTATGTTGGGCGATGTTCGGAACAATGATAAAACCGAACTGAATGTGAATCCATTGATGATAATGAAGTTATTAATGGCATAGAGGATGTCATATGAATATAACGATCCCTATTACTGATTCCACTGACACTTAGAGGACGGACACGAATTACGAGTGACCTAGTGAACGGGCTCGGCCTCATGATAAAACCTCGAGGAGTGACCCAGTGAACGGGCTGGGCATTCTCAAAGAGGTTAATACACATGTGCACAGGCGGACGGCGGATGGGCCGGGGCCTTATATGATGCGATCCGATAAGAGTGTAGTGGGACGTTGCAAAATGATTGGCCCGGTTAATGACTATAAGGGCCTGAAACATGAGTGTACTGAATTAAATATTATCACGGGGTCGTTAGATATTATGAAAAGTGAAAAGAATACAGAAAATGACTGAGAGAGTGAATAGTACAAATAATGAAATCCATAGCAGTACGGTTGATTGAGGTTCTATACATTTATACTGTTTTGAAGTATTAAATGATTAATTAATTATAGAACTCAAGTATTATGAGATATGCCTTGCAAATTAATGTACTGTATGGAGTACTGTGAATTGGTGAATATATATAAGAATAGTAAAGTGATAAAAAGAAGATGACAGCTAACCTGGAGATTTTCAGGACCCTTGAGACAGAATTGTGATGGGCGACCTAATGATGGGCGACCCGTAGGGGATCATGTGTTGTGAGATGCGGGCGAACTATGTTATCGCTGACTCACTTGTAAGGGTAAACCTGGGGCGAAAGGATAGCCTAGGGGATGCTCGCCGACGGCCGATACGAACGGGCGGGACTCTTACAATTATTTTAATGGCAACACGAGTGAAAGGAACTAGGTACGTAAAGGTGCCAGGGTTCAAACCTCGTGGATAACATACTCAAGGGAATTAAACATGAATTTATTAAATGAAATTGATTTTAAAGCAAATTACAGAAATAATAAATTGGTTAGCTGTAACATTTGTTAATAACTGTTGTACTCGATACAGCTTACTAGATTGAGAGTCGTAAGCTGTAAAGTATGAGTAAATAATGAAATCAAGGTAGAGTATGAGTCGAAATGAATCGAATAGTAAATGTCTCTGCCTTGAGAATACACAGTGTAAATGATAGGACATGAGCATGAAATGTCCGAATTAATAAGAAATATGTGATTAAAGAAAGTATCGGATTTGATTTCCGATAGAACTTCCAGAGTTACATAAATTGGAGGAATCGAGATAACATTGACTCGATTGTGGATATGAAATCTAATTCTAAGCTTATATCGGAGAACTTAAGAAAATTTGAAAGCTTAAGAAATCCACTCTGGAAAATGTGAGAATAATGAAATACACATGTATAAGGTGTGATTGAGGGAAATACAGCTAACGTAAATTGAGGATAAGAAAGTTATCTGTATAAGTGTAAGTGAGAGAAGCACTGATGATATTGAAATGTAGATGAAATAAAGTGATATAGTAAATGATTACTATTTAATAAAGTTCTTGTGAAGAACAAGTATTCATCTACATGAGGAAATAGACGCTTTATGGATCTGATTTGATATGCGTGAGGAGTTTATAAGACTAGCATCGGTATAAAGCGTCCTTGGATAAAAGATGGAGACTAATGTCCGTAAGATGACGATTAGAACTCGGAGTGAATTTTACGAGTTCCTATTGAGGTTACAAGGTTAATGATTTGCCTTGTGAAGTGTATAAGCCTAAAGAATGAGGCATCCATACATGAGTAAATTGATTAAATACTGATAGAGTTTAAAGTACAAATGGAAAATGAGCAGCATTGTGGTATGACTCTTAAACTCTTAAAGACTGTGGAATTATGTTAAGATTGGTAAATAAATGTTTGGCTAGACAGTGTCTCCTTATGAGGGATATATGATCTCGAGATGACAGAGTGACAGTGAATCTGTCTATAATAAAGAAAATGATCGAGATATGAAAATAATGAGTCTAGCTAGATACTAATGCCAATCCATAAAAGAGTGATGAGACTAGCTGCTCTACTAATGTGATGTAATTAAAGAAAGATGTTAAGTCGGTAAATGGATAAGTGGGAAGAAAAGATGGTATGCAAGATTTTAAAAGATCTTAGCAGTATAGTACCATACCAATCGAGAAAACCGACTAAAAGGATGAGAGTAAAAGCATGAAAAGATAAAAGTGGGAATATGAAAACCAAAAATAAAAGTGGAATAAGGAAATAAATTGCATGATGAGAAGGGAACATCAATATGAAACAGTTCCTGAAATTAAGATTGAAAAGTGACTCGTGTTGGTTATCACATGACAGTGGGTAGATGTAAAATCAAGCCAAATTTGATCAGTGAAAGAAATGGTACTAAAAGGAGTAAGATAATTGATATGTTTACTGCCAGTATATAAATAAAAAATGATTATACATATAACCACCGTAACATGATAGAAACGGTGGAAGTATATAGATGATGTGGTGATCAAAAATATAAATTGAGGATTCAATTGTGGAATCTAAATTATGAAAAGAGATGTAAAGACCATACTACATGAAGAGAATATGATTGTCTCATGATTTATGATTGTAAGAGATGATCAATAGTAAAGTCTGCAAGTGAGATGCAGCCTTAATGAAATAAAAGAGAAAATGAATACTGTGAATAATAAAGAGTCCAAAAGAGATATGATGATATGGAAGTGATTAAAGACTAATGATCTAAATAGAATCACGTTCCCTTATCGGAATCCTTTATTCTCTAGTGCCTTAGTCACAGTATGATTGCGAAACAGTAGAAATGTATATGTACAGTTCCAGTGAGCATTACATGTGATGGGAGTCTCTGAGATGCCATATGCTTAATGAGAGATAGCAAAAGGCTTTGAGATCCCAAGTGTATTGATAGCACCGCTCCATACTGATATGTATACATATATGAGTGTGAGATGTAAACGCTCCATGATGTTGAGAGAGCGTGTGCATGAGATGTCTAAGCTACTGGGACAATTACATATAACTGACTGACATATGTAATTGATAGTTTTAAACTATATTGACTTGGCACTAAGTGAGAAAAATGGATGATGAACAGCATAAATCAGCTGTGATATGAAAAATATAGTGAATGGACTCTTATGTGAAAAGAGTGGAAATGAACAACTCCCGAATTGATAAATGAATTTATGGGAGTATAAATATATACTAAATGATGAAAGTCTTCATGTAGTGATCTAAAAGTAATCTGGAATGCTGAAAGTGTACTGGCAGTATTACTTGGGGGATGATCAAATAAATAAAGTCGTAAGTATACGACATGTACCACCTTTGGACTTAAGTTAAATTCGGAGGACCGAATTTCTTAAGGTAGGGAGAATGTGATAACCGTAAATTTTTCATTTATTGGAAATTATAAATATTGGAAATAAATATTGGAGCAAATAAATATTGGAAATAAATAAATAAATGAATAAAATTATGAGAACGGGATACTAGTGAAAATCCCGAGAATTGAGGAAGTGACGGATCGAGAAATTCGAGTGAAGGAAATTAAGTTGGAAATAAAATAAGGAATAGAGAAAATTTAATTTGGATAAATGGAAATCCAAATTAAATAAGAAAATGAGGAAGAAAATATATATATTGTAAATACAATATATATGAAATTTTCTACATTTATATATAAAGAAATATATAAATGTTAAGCGATTTAAATTAAACAAATATATATATATACTAAATATGTATTTTGAAAATACATAATATATATATATCTTTATATACATATATAATATATAGTTATATAGTAACATAATATATATAATAGTAATATTATATGTATTATGTATATATAATATATGTATATATAAGGATATGTAATTAAATTAAAGGAATAAAAAATTAAATAAAAACAAAATGGGAAACAAAAATGGAAAGGAGAAATCGGGGAAGCAAACCCGATTTCCCCCCCCCCCAGGTGAGGCTGATGGTGGCGGAGATGCCACCGCCGGCGAGGGAAAAAGGAAGAGACGACGTCGGCCAGAGAAGAGAAGACGATCGGCGACGGAAACGGGAGGAACAGAAGCGAAAACAAGGGTGGAAAACCGGCGGAAGCCGAGAAGATGAGAAAACCAGATCTGGCGGTTGCCGGCAAAATCGGCCGCCGCCACCACAGTCGAAGCACCGGCGGAAGGAGAGGAATGGGATGGAGGCCACCGAAGAGGCTGGGAACGGCGAAGGAAGGCCGACGGAGGAGGAGAAGTGACCAAGGCAAAACCGAGTAGAGTAGATCCGCCGCCGTGCCTCGTCGCCGGCCAGCTGCTAAGCCCCCGAGCCGCCGGAGAACCGGCCACCGGAGGAGAACCGGCGGTGAGGAGGGTGGAGCTGGTCTGACTGGTCTGAACCGGCCAAGAAAGAAAAAGGAAAAAGAAAAAGAAAAAAGAAAGAAAAAGAGAAAAAGAAAGAAGGAAGAAAAAGAAGAAAAAAAAAGGGGAAAGGAATTCCGGGAATTTGGAAAATTCTCGAGAATTCAGAAATTACGGGAAATCCCGAGAATTACGGGAATCGGTAAGAAATCCCGAAAAGTATTAAAAAAATTATTTAAATAATTTATTTATTTAAATAATTATGGAAAAATTCTAAATTTTAGAATTTAATTTCCAGAAAATATCCTTGATGACCGAGCCGATGGAATCGGGCGAGGTGAACACGGGCGCGACCTTCCAGAGGCAGTCGTCGACCCAAAATAGGTAAGGGAGACATGTGCCGCCTGTAATGATATTCAGTTATGTTTTTAAATTGCATTTAATTTTTTTAAATGCTATCGATAATTATCGGTTTATAATGTGGTGATTTATCGGTTTTAAATTGTGGTGAAATACCAGTTGAGAAATATAAACTGTATTTTCGGTGCAGGAGGCTAGCCAAATCGGCAGCCGTTATACTGCCGAAAAATTATCGAAAAATTACTGAAATTTACCGAAAATCACTGAAAACCAAAATAAAAGATTTGATTTCACGTGAATCGATTTTCGGGCACGAAAATTGAGAAATTAAGTAAATTTTATAAAACATGAATATAATGATATTTAATTTTAAAATATTCATGTTTTCGAGCATGGTGAAAAGAAAATCACCGAAAATTCACCCGGTAGGTGATATTTCACGTGAAACGAGATGAAAATGAAAAAAAGATTGAAGTGAATATTTTTATAAATATTCTTAAATATTCACTTGATTTTACATAAAACCTTTATGGTTTTAATTGTGGAAAAAAATAATTATGAAAATTTCATAAAGGTTAAGAAATGGTGGAAAACCATGATTTCGAGACAAAAGGTCTCTACACGTGTTTCTAGAAGAAAACATGGTTAAGGGATTTTGAATTTGGAAAGTAAATAATTTATTTTTACATAAATTATGAAAATATTTGATTTGAATCCCGATTTCTTTGAAAACCATGTTTTGGATAAAAGGCACAGGAAAGCGTGCATATGTGTTTTACGATGGAAAAGGACAGTTTTGCCCTTCTATTTTTACAGTGATGATTTTGCAGACTGTTTTCACCTTATGGAAAACATGATATATACCTTTATGAAATAATTTGAAAAATATTATTTATTTTATAAATTTCATAAAGGTGATTATATTTACATGTGAGCCTTATGGATAATTTGATTTACGGTGTTTAAAATCCATAAAGGCTAAGGTACGGTTTTTATATTGTTTTGAGACTTAGGCCCCAAGCTTCATGCATCATACTATACTGTTACTGTCACGTGGCTGATTGACTAGCTAGTCATCAGCGTCCCGGATTGTCGCCTAGCAAGCGTACACCGAGGACATATTATAGATCATGGCCATAGATCTCATTACTGTTATTGTATCCCTAGTGGACGAGATAGCATGATTTACTTGTAGGGTGTTGCCTAGTCTCACTTATTGCTTACTGCTTACTGTTTACTGTTTACTGAAAGGATTTACGGAATCCTATTTACTGTACTGTTTACTGAAAGGATTTACGGAATCCTATTCACTGTACTGTTTACTGTTATTGATGAAGAACTGTACCAAAACACTCTTTATTACTGAACTGTACTGTTTACTGAGATGGTAGCCACTAATGATTGTTTTACTGAAAAGAAGCTACCATTTACTGTTTACTGAACTGAAAGCTACCGTATACTATTTCATGAATTGGTAGCTACTGTTTACTGTTACTTACTGAACCGTATCGACTTACTGTTTTACTGAATAATTGTTTTACTGAACTGTACGATACGGTTACTGATTTGAAAAGAGAAATAAATGTTCATTCTAAAAGAATAACATAAGAATTATTTCTAAGATAGAAATAATCGAAGAAGTAATTATCCAATGATTGGATAACTACAAATTACTGTACTGTACTGTTTTTACTGTACTGAAGAGAAGAGAAGTAAACCACTGTTTTTATTACTGAACTGTCACGTGTTTTAAAGTATACTGAAGTGAAAGAAATAAGTGGTTTACTTTGTGGAAAACGAAAATTATATCGTTTGAAAACAACGAAATTAGTACTCTCTACAGTTGCTTCTAGGTTCCGGAACAAGTCAGGTATTTCAAAATATCTGCCTTACTCTATCTGGATCCCTAGCCGACTGTAGTATCCTTCCTACATGTGTGCATAGAGCCAGCTAGGAAGATTTTAAAGAAAATGAAAAAAATTATTTTCAGCATATAGATAGCTGAATATCAAGTGTGACATATAACTCTCTTACTGAGCCGTGGTTTGCTCACTCCCCAATTTTAACATTTCAGGTTTTGGTGATGGTGAGATCCAATATTTGTGGATTACGGCTGCACATATTGGACAATGTGACAGACCGACTAAGATATATCAGGTACGGTCATTTATTTTCTGTATTTAGACATGTCTACAATACTACATATTTGTAATTAAGATAGGGGATGTGTATAATGTTAACAATATTTTATTAAATTGTTTAACATCAAGTGTAAAGTGAAGTATCACAGACAGCCCAACCGAATAAATTGTGTAAAATAAGGTGAAAAATGTGATAACGGGAAGTTACAGAAATGGCCCACTATTAAATATAAATTTAAAAACATAAACATGTTATTTTATTTAAATATAATATATATTTTTATTTTTTTATATTATTAACAATATCTATACATTTTTACAAATCTAATGATACCCATATTGCATATTTTATTTGATATTTTTCTTTTTGTAATATATAATAATATTATTTTTCTTTTATAATTATTTTTTATTTAATCAAATTCTAGTATCCAAAAATTCTTTCTAAAAATTATTTACCCAAACAAGTCAATTATAAATGTTAGTATTTTAAAATGACAAATTTTGAAATGCCTCAAAATTTTAAAATTCCCCATCCAAACGCACTGTTAAGGTTAGCAAAACTCAGAACCAACCACATTGATCAGATAGAATTGGTACCAGTCCATCGACTCAGGACAAGTCTAAATGCCTCTAGTTCAACAATGAAGCATAGCATGGTGTATCACTTATATATAACAGTAAAAATGCTCATGGTTTTAAATCAAAATAAGAATACCAATAAATACATGTCATGGGCACTTTCATTAAGGAATAACATAATATAACATCATCAGAAAACTAAGTTTGAGCCCTAACTATTAACTCTTTTCAAAACGTGCATAAGGCTAAACAACTCAGGCAAAACATATTAAAATGTGTGCCTTAGAGTGGTGTCCTACTTGTAGATAAAAACATGAGCACGTACAGTTTCCTTTTTCTTTTGCAGAAAAGTTAATTTAATACTAAGAGTAGAAAACTAATGCTCCTTTAATTCACTTACCAAGCCCTTCTTGCTTTGAACACTCCCTCTCCTAGTAACACCAAGATTAGGATCAAAAGTGTTTTCAAGCAATTCTAATAGTCTACAGTCAAGCATAAGCAATATTTCATCAATTCCTACTTATTCACTATCAACAACCTCTTCAATCATCAAGCCATAAACTATAATTTGTCTAACTTTAACAGGAGTAATTTACACCTTACCAAGCTCTTTGGCCGAAAGCACTTTCCACCACTTTTACTCAATTTTTTTGAATTTGTTTCTCAAACACCTCTAAAGCCACAACTTATACCAGTTGTGCTCCCAACATGCCAAATCTAAGAGCTCCTCATTTGCAAGACTCTTACATTTGTTTATAGTGATTGTCTCAAAACACTATTACACCAATTTAACATGTAAAATTATAACACAACCTTTCCCTACCATTCTAACAAAAATTGTCACATCTCGAACTACAAGATATCTTACTATTTGACATAACTAAATCGCTTATGGTTAGGCTATCTGCAGCGTCGACATATACTCAAAATGAATTGTATCATTTTCAAGTAAAACTAGGATTCAAATTCACACGCAACTATATAGGAATATCTTGAACTTGAGATTTTTTTAATAAACATATAAGTAACACCGTACATCCCATATATTATTTACATACAAATGGTATTGTACAGAGAAAATCTGAGTACATAAAGTAAGCTTGTATACCTTAATCGAATTGAAAACCCGCCTGAGGGAAACCAAAATCAGGTCCTCCTATGCATGCCAAAGCTATTGTAGGTAATCTAGAAGGAAAATAGGGGGTAAGCTTATTCCCAGTAAGAAATATATATACAAAAGCTGATACTACGTATACTATATGATTATAAATCAAATCATGTTCTCATACACGAAAAACAGTAATCGTTGACACAAATGTCGAAAAGGATATTATAGTGGATTAGATAAGAAGGCTGAATATAGAAGGATACTTTGAAGTACCTCACTTGTCCCGGCATCCAAGTCCAACTATAAGGAATTCAGTAATATTCGATTCAATTACTAAACCTTGTAAATATAGTAATCCAAGTCCAACTATAAGGAATTCAGTAATATTCAATTCAATTACTAAACCTTGTAAATATTTACTATAGCTTCCGTCATGCGAAACATAAAGCATTTAGAGATGTAGTTCTAAAATACTCCATAAACATTGTAAATCAGTTCGACAGATAATTTTGAATTATAAAGCATAAGATACAATCATCATATAAATCAATATTCATAATAAAACAAATCTAAGAGTGCCTAGATCTATGTTAACTGGGGATTTACCACTCCAGTATCATAAAACAGTGGAGACTAGGCTTCACTGTCACGTCCAGAAACGTAAACTTTCGAACCAACTTTTTCTTTTTGAAAACATTTGATCAATTACAATTATATGGTTTGCATTCAGTGTCAATGAAAGTTCACCTTATAACTTTCGATATCTATTAATCCTTATACCATTAGAATAATTTATTCATGAATATTAAATATGAAATCAGAGTATAAACCACAATATAAAAATTTATACTTTTATTAATATTAACTTATTGCAAGTACATTTCAACTAGTTCTTTAATATTCTTGACCTTAACTACACGATTTACATTCCATACTACAATTACATTAGCTATGCATATACTGTCTGAATATAAAATATAACACTCAACATATACATGCTCGTGTAAGACTTTAACTCCTGGTAGTCTTCTTCGATTAATTTTGAAGCAACAATCACCACATATATAGATAAACTATCTGAGATGGTGAATAAGGGGGTGAGCTTGGGGAAGCCTAATAAGAAATAAGTATAAGAGAACTGATACTATGAAATCTATATGCAAAAAAAAATCATTTTATTCCTAGCGGTACACTAAGAAACATTTTAGGAAGGATACTATAGTTGGCTAGGTAACCGAATAGAATATGGGAGGATACTTTGAAGTACCTGTCATGTCTCGATCCTTAGTTCTGACTATAGGGAGTAAGCAATTGATGATGAGATGAGTAAACGGTATAATCATTTAAAATAAAACCATATAGTCTTTCAGTTTATAACAATGTATAAAACATTTTAAACAAATCAATTCAATAACAATTCAGTATGGGATTCTAATAAATAATGCAGTAAACAATTTAAAACCATAGCGCAATCAATATTTAAACCGCTCAATATAGTTACAGTATAAAATTCAATTAAGTAAAAATGGTACAGTGGAGACCAGGCAACACCTAATAGATATCATGCCATAGCAGTATCCCAAGAAGGGAGAAACAATAATAGTAAGACATATGGCCATAGTCACAGTGGTGTCCATAGTGTGCACTGATCAGGTGACAACTGGGATGCTGATGATATGATCAGTATTAATTAGCAACAGTACAGTAGTAGTAACAGTTAGTCAGCATGATATGGAGCCTAAGAGTCTCAAAATAGTTTATAGGCAGTATAAATACCTTTAAAGAAATCAACTTCAATAATAAAATCTTCAATCAATCCATAAATGTATATATATTAGAAACATAAGCAGTTCAATAATAAAAATTTACACAATATTCATAGTTTAGTATTCAGTTCTATTTATCTGTAAACAAGTTATAAAAACATGTCAGTACTCTCACGTATGTAAAATCCAATAACATGAAATTTTAAATATTGTTTTTGGGTGTTCAGTGAAAATATGAAATTTCAATAAATAAGATGAAATTAAGTT
The DNA here is from genome assembly GCA_031772115.1 of Heritiera littoralis. Lineage (NCBI taxonomy): Eukaryota > Viridiplantae > Streptophyta > Magnoliopsida > Malvales > Malvaceae > Heritiera > Heritiera littoralis. The sequence goes on along the minus strand of JAPDPK010000013.1, from coordinate 8,818,746 downwards.
GATAAATCTTTTATTTCTAATACTCAAGGATGTTAAAAGATAATTCTATAAAATTATTAGAATTTTTAGCAGTATAATGGTTGTTTCTAACCTAGCCTTCTTGTAGTGAAAACATAGTATATAAAACCAGCCACAATCCACAATTTCAACAATTCCAAAGCAATTAACTTCAAAACAATTTTATAAAATCATTTTCAACCACACTATGCATTCACAGTATCCTTACGGCTTCCATACTCATCCCTTACCAATTCAATGTCAACACCTTTTCTTTCATTCCCGTTTGGAGCACTGAGCTAGTAGGTGATTACATATTCGTCTATGTATCCATTTCTACCCCACTACTTCAAAACTACATAAATCAATATTTACAATATAAGATATGTATTCTATATCTCAATAGTTTTCACAAGACACTTAAAATTTCATATCACTTTTTAAATTTCACTTGACCCTAGTGAACAATGTCCTATGGCCCTTAATCACATTTCTCATATCCTATAAATATTAAAATCAATTTCCCATTAGGTACCAAATTTTCTCACAACACTCCAATAGGATTTCCATAACTATACTTCACGTTTTGTCTAGATCAAGTGTCATTTCCAAAATCATAAATTTTCATAGTGATGCAAATAGACAATTTACCTAGCTCATATTGCTAGTTGGTAAACCATATCAACACATGAACTACAATATAATTAATCATATCATCCTTCTCTATAATATATCAATTTATCCAATTAATATAATTACTCAAATCACTTATCTTTAAGACTAAAAGTCAATTCTCATTCAATCACAATGCATGTACGTCATCACTTTTATATACCAATTCAATATATATACATAATCAAATCATTCATTTAATTCAATCACAATGCACGCACGTCATCTCTTCTACATATCAACCTATCAATTTAACTTATATGCTTAAGTTGACTTAATTCTAATATGCAAAAACATTTTTAACTTCTCAACCTTATACAATATAATTTTAAATTCTACGTTATATAAACAACTTACCTTAATGTTTTAAGTTATAAGTTTAGGCTCCCATAAGCTTGGTCAATCTCAAGTCACTACTTTGTCATTCTCTACAAATCAAATTCACATTCATATTTATTTAAAAAGTAATTAAATAATTTCTATAAAATTTCATAGGAATATAACCAAGCCTATTAATTTCCTTACTTATTTTCGTATCAAAACTCTAGCAGAATACCCTAACTTTCCTCTCTTTTTAGTAACCATAAACACAACTCTGTTCTCGATGCCTAAAGAAACACTGATTCTGCTTCACTGATCAGCCCTCAAACAACCCGAATTTTCAAATCTTAATCGACCTTGTTTCAACACTCAAATTCACTTAACTCAAGCCCCATTTTAGCCGCCTATCAGCACCGTTTGGCGAGCAACAAATAGTCCCAAGACACCCATTTTCAACACCATTTCAAGCCTTCTCTCCTCCCTCCCACAAGCCTAAAAGTACCTTGCTTCAACGTCAACAAGCTAAATCCCGAACTCCTAAAGTCATCTTTGTCTAGACCCCCAACAAAAACCTTAACCTCAACCTACTGCTTTGCCCTCCTTTAGCACATAGAACCCTTACTTGTTTTTTTTAGATCAGGGCTTATCTCAACCTTTTCAACGGCCTTGGTTCATCACCGCTCCTCCCCCTGGTTTTGTCAACTAGAACAACCTTGATAATCATAGCCTTTTAACTCTCTCTTCTTTTATTTTTCTATTCGATTCAACCCCCACAGTCGAACCATTACTGGTTTCCTTCCCCTGTTTCGATCCTTCTTCCTCTCTCATTTTTTTCTTTTCTCCATTGGTTGATACAGCCAACACAAGCAGAATCGATGCCAGTTACAATGGTAGAGCTAGGTTCGACACCTTTTCCTTCCTCCCTTGTGATGATCGTAAATTTTCCATTTATTGGAAACTAGTATTATTGGAAATTAATATTAAAGCAAATAGATAAGTGGAAATAAATAAATATAATATGAGATAGGAATATTAGTGAATATTCCGTGAATTAAGGAAGTGACAAATTGGGAAGTTCGAGTGAAGGAAAATGTAAATGGAAACAAGAATGAAGTTGAAATTATGAAAAATAATGAAGAGAAGAAAATTTAATTTGGATAAATGGAAATCTAAATCAAATACGAACGTGAGGAAGAAATATGAAATATATTTATATAATTATATATTATATAAATTTATTTTTATACAAATACATATGTATTTAAATATTGTATAGTATATAGTATATATTAATATACAAAGGTATATATAGATATATATACTATTGTATAAATTTAAATAGTACATATGTATTAAATATAACATTATATGTATATATATAAGTATATACATATTTGAGAAATGTAAATATTAATTTACATTAAAGTTTGTATATATATATATTGTAAATACAATATATATTGTAGTATTTCATTTATATAAATATATATAAATGTTATTTAATTTTAAAGTGTATAAATATATATATACTAGATACATATATATTTTTAATACACAATATAATTATATCTTGATATAATATATAGTACAATACTATATATAATATAATATTATTATATGCATAATATATGAAAGATATTATATGTATAATATATAATATATAGTAGATAATGTATTATATATTAAAAAATAAAATAGAAAAAAATAGAAAACAAAAGGAAAAGGAAAACAGAGGGAAGAATCAGGAAACCCGATCTTCCCCCGTGAGCAGCAGACACTGTTGGCCGGCGAGAAGGAAAGGTGAAGAGGAAGGGCCGTCGTCGGCCGGTGAGCCAAGGAAAGGAGGAGACGATCGGCGACGGAAAATGAAGGAAATAGAATCAGAAACAGAGTCGAAACCCGACGGAGCCGAGAAGGAAAAAGAAAAGAGAAAGTGGCGGTGCCGGTCGATTCGGCCACCGCCGCTTCCACGAAGCTTCGCCGGAGGAACAGGAAGAGGTAGAAGGCCACCGGAAAGGCGGTGAACGGTGGAGGAGGGAGAATGAAGAGGCAGAAGGAACCAAACCAAAATCGAGTAGATCCGCCGTCGTGCCGCCGATCTAGGCTGAATGGAGGCCACTGGCAAGTTCGTCTTGACGTCGGCCAGATGTAGAGCCACCGAACCGTCGGAGAACCGACCGTCGAAGAAGAACCGGTGATGAGGGGATTTGACCAGTCTGAACCGGTCTGGCCAGGAAAGGAAAAAGGAAAAACAGGAAAAAGAAAAAGAAAAAGAAAAAGCAAAAGAAAAAGGAAAAAGAAAAAATGAAAAGAAGAGAAAAAGAAAGAAAAGAAAGAAAGAAAAGAGAAGAGAAAAAGAGAAATTTTCAGAATTTGGAAATTTGAAAAATTACGAAAAATTCCGAAAATTCGAAAAACTCGGAAAAAATCCGATAAATTTGATAAGAATTTGGGAAATTAATTTCGAGTATTTAATTTAAATAATTATGGAAAAATTCTAAATTTTAGAATTTTAATTTCCAAAAAATTCCCTCGATCACCGAAACGATGAAATCGGTAGAGGTGAACACGAGCGCGACATAATGAGGCAATTGTCGACCCGAGACAGGTAAGGGAGACATGTGCAACCTGTAAGGATATTTGGCACGCATGTTTTGAATTATGCATTTAATTTTTATAAATGCTATTGATAATGATTGTTTGGAAAAATTGTGGTGATTTACCAGTTGAGATTTAAACAGTATTTTTCGCGTAGGAGGCTAGCCAATTGGCAGTCGTTATACTGCAAAAAATTATTGAAAAAATTATCGAAAATCATAATAAATGGTTTTTCATCACGAGAAACGATTTTCGACATGGAAATCGAGAAATCGATTAGTTTTCATAAAACATGAATATATTGATAATTAATTCTAAAATATTCATGTTTTTGAGAATGGTGAAAAAGAAAATCACCAAAATTATCTCGATAGGTGATATTTTCATGTGAAACGAGGTGAAAAATGAAAATGACCAAAGTGAATATTTTAATAATGTTTCTCCAAATATTCACTTGATTTCATAAATAACCTTTATGGTTTTAATTTATGAAATTAATTATTTATAGAAATCCCATAAAGGTAATTAAAGATGAAAAATAGTATTTTGAGACTAGAAGGTCTCTACACGTGTTTATAGAGGAAAACATGGTGACAGGATTATTGAATTTGGAAAATAAATATTTTATTTTTCCATAAATCATAAAAATAATTTATTTGAATTCTGATAACTTTGAAAACCATGTTTTGGATAGAAAGCATGGAAAAGCGTGCGTAAATGTTTTACGGTGAAAAAGGAACAGTCATGAGATTTTTTTTATAGTGTGATTATTTTATAAACTGTTTTCACCATATGGAAAATGTGATTTATACTGTTCTATAATATTTAGAACATTTTCGGGAATGATTACCCCAGTATGAATATTTTATAAATTGCTATTCATAAGATGAAAATATTTTCCTTATGAATATTTATGGATTGATTGAACTTATATTCAGTGAAATTGATTTCATAAATGGGGTTTATATCACGTGTTTACTATTTTGAGACTATTAGGCCCCATATCATGCTCACGTGTCACGTGTTAGTGCTGATAGATACTGATCCTATTATCAGCGTCCCAGTGGACACCTGATCAGTGAACACTGTGGACCCCATAGACTATGGCCATAGATCTCATGTGTTTCCCCTATTTGGGATGATATTATAGCATGATATATTTAGGGTGTTGCTTGGTCTCCATGATACTGAACTGAAAGCTACCGTATACTGTTTACTAAATTGGTAGCTATTGTTTACTGTTTACTGACTGAACCGTATCAAGATACTGTTTTACTGATTTGCAAGATATTGTTTTACCGAATGGTACTATTTTGAATATTACTGTTTTACTGAACTGTAAGATATGGTTACTGTACTGATGAGAAGAAAGTAAACTACAGTTTTGCTACTGTACTGTCATGTGTTTTAACTGTATTGAAGTAAACCACTGTTTTATTACTGAACTGTCACGTGTTTTAAATTATATGGAAGTGAAAAGAAATAAGTGGTTTACTCTGTGAAAACGAAAATTATATCGTTTTGAGAACAAGGAATATAGTACTCTCTACAGCTGCTTCTAGGTTCCGGGACAAGACAAGCATTTCAAAATACCTGCCTTACTCCATCCGGATCCCTAGTCGACTGTAATATCCTTCTTATATTTGAGCTTAGAGCCTCTAGGAAGATTTAAAGAAAGTGAAAAATTATTTGCAGCATATAGGTAGCTAAATATCAAGTGTTGCATATAACTCTCTTATTGAGCCGTGGTTTGCTCACTCCCCAATTTTAACATTTCAGATTTTCGATGACTGTGAGATCTGACATCTGAGGATTTCGAGCTGCGCATTTATAGACATTGCGACAACTTAATTTATAATATGAGGTATGATCATTTATTTTCTGTATTTAGACTTACTATCACACCCCGAAAACGTGGAAGTTTTAGGCTAATTTTTTTTTATACATTTAATCTTAATTTCTTACTTGGTTTGCATTCCTGCCAGTATCTCATCACACTTTTTCAATCACAAAAACATCATAATATTTTCATAAAATATTTCATTCACATTATATGTGTACATTCATACGATATCGACTACATCCCAAAAGTATTATTTATATACAAATATATGTGCCATACAGGATGTCTGGTATCAAAATATGAGTATACCTTACGTGAGTACAAAAAGTAGCCGGAGGAGAGACGTATCCCTCAGCCTACGTCATATGTGCAACAAGCAAAGGGATGATCACTACAAATAATCTGGTAGAGTAGGGGGGTGAGCATTTTGGAAAGTCCCATAAGAAATGCATTTAAAATAGTCATAGCATCTATATATATATATATATATATATATATATATATGCAGAAAACAAATGCCATAATAATGCATTTCATACTTTCAAACATTGTATGAATTCTTTAATACATATATATCAAAATTCATACTTGATCAAACATGCATCTTACTTTAAAAATTTAATATCAAAATTTATAAAACATGTCATACAGTTCTTGGAGACTAGGCAGAATCATATAGCCAGTATGCAGGTCATGACACTTACTTCTTCCTCCGAAGAGGGAACGAAATACCTATGGCCATGGTATGGGCTGTAGACCTGATCAGGGTCATACAGCGAACATGCACCATGAAGGACCAACATACCCACAAAGGATGGAAACATACACAATGTGGGCGACGACATGCACGACGTGGCTAAACTTATGCCACAAAGGATGAAAACATGCATAATGTGGCATGCATGATAGGCAATAACATAAACTATAGGAAGGCCTTAGTCTCAAAGCTTACTTACTTATGTAACTTCTTAAATCATACCATTTATATAAAATAGTAAGGACCGGGCGTGCCAGGATCTAAGTTAGCCTGGGGTTTGCCACTCCGATACCTTTTCGGAAAACATATTTATTTCATGTCATACTTAAAACATTATGGAAAAATATGCATAGAAATTTTAAGGTTCATTTAGCTAATTATCAAAAGATTATGGAAATTAATTTCGGAATAAAATTCATGCTTCAAACATTTCCTTAAAATTAGCGATGAAAGTAAGGGACACCATCACAACTTTAAATTACATCCCTTACCTCAGTACACTGTAGAGCAATGCCTTATGTTTCACCCATATGCTTCCTATCTTTTCGAATTATAAACTGTCAAGTCACCATTTAATATAATTAATTTTTAGTTAAAATTCCTTTGCTTGTCTAATTCTTAGTTAAATTCCCTTTACTTAGGATATTAGAATTTCCTAAAATTTCTTATACTATATTCTATATATTTTCTTGTATAATGTCCAGCCACTTTAGTTGACTGCTTTTCTCCCATTTCCTATGCCACTTACCTTACTTTTCTTGTCTAATTTTAATGGCCAAATATCTCTCTTAAATAACTAAATATATTTGGCTTATGTCCTTTATTTCCTTCTTATTACATCTATATCATTCCTACCTATTTTCACCCTTTTTATGTCAGCAAATTTCTTTTATTTTCCCACTTATTCATGTCACTCTTTTTATTGCACATGGTGACCGAATGGCTTTACAAGGTCAGGTATAATTGGCTCATTCATTATATATACATATATATATATATATATGTATATATACATAGCCTAGTTTACACGTTTTTCTTCCCATTTAGCAAGTCAAACCTAGCTTTTCTTTCATTTTTATTTATTTTCCTGCTACATGCTGTCCAAACCGACAGCTTACTTCTCTCTTTTCTGTTCTGCAGTTCAAGTTTGTCACGACCCGTGACCACATTTTTCATCTTCTTATACACATCTTAACCGGTTGGGCTGTCTGTGATACTTCACTTGTACTGACTGTTAAACAATTTTACAATGTATTGTTTATATTATACACATCCCCTATCGTAATTTATCAGATAAGTAGTACTGTTGACATGTCTAAATACAGAGAATAAATGATCATACCTCAAATAAAAAGTCGATCTGACACATTGTCCTTCGTGTACAGCCAGGATCCACAATCCACTGAACTCACATTCATCAAAACCTGAAATGTTGAAAATTAAGGGGTGAGCAAAACCACGGCTCAGTAAGAGAATTATATGCCTCACTTGATACTCAGCTTCCTATATGCTGAAAATCTTTTTCATTTTTCCTATGGGCTCTAGGCTCGCATGTAGGAAAGATACTACAGTCGGCTAGGAATCCGAATGGAGTAAGGTAGGTATTTTAGAATACCATACTTGTTACGGAACCTAGAAGCAACTGTAGAGAAAAATTTTTCTTTTTGTTTTGAATTAATAAATCCTTTTCCTTTTCAATCTTTCATAACCTTTTTCATATTCTTTTCAAAATAATGCTTCTACGAAATAAAGCCTTTAAATAGAATAATTAATATCCGTATGATCCTTGAAAAGAATATTAGTTAAATCATCATTTTATTTCTTTAAAATTCATTTCATGTTTTAATGTACTCTCTTAATTAGTACCATCCTTTAAAAAGCAAAATAAGCTATTAAAGTCTATTCCATTCTTAAGTTCACAAGGCATCATTCTTTTTATCAGTATGATTAAGTGTGAACGAGACGAACATTCAAGTAGCACATGTTTGAGTGGCATATATAAACAAAATTCGTTATATCACACACATCATATGTCATGTGCACAAGATCTATTTCATCCTTCGACATTTGTCGCATCCCCATAAGAACTTAGACCTTTACTAACACATCAAAACACGTGCAGCACTTAGTTCCCAAAGGATTCTAGAGGTGGCTCACACGGTAAAGTCATCGAGTCTCTGCTCGGTTTGGCCTTTACTAATACATCAGAACACGTGCAGCACTTAGTTCCCAAAGGATTCTAGAGGTGGCTCACACGGTAAAGTCATCGAGTCTCTGCTCGGTTTGACCTTTACTAATACATCAGAACACGTGCAGCACTTAGTTCCCAAAGGATTCTAGAGGTGGCTCACATGGTAAAGTCATCGAGTCTCTGCTCGGTTTGGCCTTTACTAATACATCAGAACACGTGCAGCACTTAGTTCCCAAAGGATTCTAGAGGTGGCTCACACGGTAAAGTCATCGAGTCTCTGCTCGATTTGGCCTTTACGCCATATGTACTTTCCACTGTCTTATCAGATCTCATGTAGTACTTATGATCTCATATTCCATTTAAGACCATAGAAAGAATATTAGAATTATCATTTCTTTCTTTTTGAAAACATATCACATGTTTGTATCTCATGTCTTATGAGAATCATCTCACGGTAGTATAATCAGTACTAAATGAGCATTTTGTAAAAATTGTTATAATTCAATTGATTCTCTTATCATATTATATAAAACATGTTCTTTTCATATGTCACCCATCATGTATCACATTTTCCGGTTGGCATATTCCATCTTATGTAAAATACTTTCCCTTTTAACATATCACCAATCATTTATGGAGTCTAAGATAGACATCAATCTTATCATACTGTAAACCACGTAGGGTAAGAGAATACGCCGGTCAAATCTATACCCATAACCTATATTGTCCTCGGTGGATCACTGATTTAGGCGTCGACCGGGACTAAACAGGTCACATATCATGCATCAGCATGATAGGAATGCCAACCAGTCTCAAAACCGTATTTTCATCATAAAATAAACTTATATGGAATTTATATAAATATAAAATTCCATAATTTAAAACCATAAGGTTTAAAATCCTTTAGTGAATATTTATAAAAATATTCATAAGAATATTCACTATATTCCACTTCATCTTTCATCTCGTAATTCGTGTAATTTATCTATTCCGAGAATTTTCGATGATTTCATTATCATCATTCTCGAATACATGAATATTCTAAAGTTCCATCCCATTATATTCATGTTTTATGAAATTTAGAAATTTCCTCATGTTTCGTGATTTACTATCGAAATTCGGAAATAAAATCATTTAATATGATTTTATAAAGTTTTTCTAAAATTTTCGGCAGCATAACGGCTGCCGATTTACTAACCTCCTGCACGGAAAAATACAGTTTAAAATCTTTCAGCCAGTACTTCTTCCCAAATTATTTGCAGCAAATCATACATCATAATAATTTTTCATAAAATAATTGCATAAAATATTTCAATTTAAAATATGCAGACTGAGTATCCTTACAGTGCTGCACATGCATCACTTACCTTTTTCCGGGTCGGCGACTTCCGCTTATCGATCGCGCCCGCACTCCATTTCTCCCGATTTCTTATCTCGATTGCTGAAAATAATTTCTAGAATTAACATTCTAATTTTTAGAATTTTTTTCATAATTTATTTAATTTTTCTGAATTTAAATTTCCGGGGAATTTCTTACCGAATTTTCGTAAATGTCCGGGTTGTCGAATTTTCGGAAATTTTTCGAATTCCCGAAATTCTCCTTTTTCCTCTTTTTCTTCCTTTTTCTTCCTTTTTCCTCTTTTTCTTTTCTTTCTTTCTTTTTCTTTTTCTTTTTCTTTTTCTTTTTCCTTTTTCTTTTCTTTTTCTTTTCTTTTTTCTTCTTCCTTTCCCGGTCAGACCGGTTCAGACCGGTCCAGCTCCTTTTCCTCGCCGGCGGCCGATTCTCTGGCGGTTCAGGCGTCCCTCAGCTGGCCGGTTGCACGACAAACTTGGCGGTGCCATCCGTTTGCCCTGGATCGGCGGCACGGCGGCGAATCGAGGCGGTTTTTCCTCGATTTCTTCTTCCTCTTCGCCGGCGTTCCTCCGCCTTCCATTGCGTCTCCGGTGGCTTCCATCGGCTTCCTCTTCCTCCGGTGAAGCTCCGGTGGTAGTGGCAGTCACCGATTCGGTCGGCGACGCCGTCGGCCATTTTCCTTTTCCTCCGACTTTTGCTTCGTTTTCCGTCGATCCCGTTCCGTTTCTTCACGCCGCCGGCAGCTTCTTTCCTCTCTCTGGCCGGTGGCGTCTCGCTTTCCTTTTTCCCTCTCGCCGGCGGTGGCATCTCCGCCACCGACGGTCTCACTTGGGGGGGGGATCGGGATTCCTGCCCCGATCCTCCTTTCCTTTCTATTATTTTTTTTTCTTTCTATTTCTATTTTTAGGTTATTTCTATTTTTAGTATACTATATAATATATATTATACCATAAGTTTTATACATATAATATATTATATGTTATACATACATTATTTCATACATAACATTATACAATATATATTATATACAAAATACATATTGTACATTACAAAATACATGTCTAGTATATATGTGTATATTTATATATATACTTAAAATTAAGTAACATTTATATATATAAATTATATAAATGCTATAATAAAATATTTATACATATAAAGTTTAATATAAAATCACATTTACCTTTCTTCTATATGTATGTATATATATATATTTATATATACATGAAATATTATGTTTATATACATATGTATTATTTAAATTCATGAAATAGTATATTTCTATATATATAATATATACCAACGTATATTAAAATATATTATATAGTATTTTTAAATACATATGTATTTATATAAAATACATTTATATAATTTGTAATTATATAAATATATTTCATTTTATTCTCTTATTTTCTTAATTAGATTTGGATTTTAATTTATCCAATTTAATTCTTTTCCTCTCTATTATTTTTATCTTTATTTTCATTTAATTTCCTTCACACGAATTTTCTTATTCATCACTTCCTCATTTCTCGAGATTTTCACCAATATCCCGTTTCTCGCAAATTTTATTTATTTCCTCTTATTTAATTTCTCTAATATTTATTTTCAATATTTCTAATTTCCAATAAATGGAAAAATTTACAGTTATCACATCCTCCCCACCTTAAGAAATTCGGTCCTCCGAATTTAACTTAAGTCCAAAGGTGGTATATGCCATATACTTAAGACTTTTGATCTCTAGTTCATCCTCCAAGTAATACTGCCAGTACACTTTCAACATCAAGAGTGCTTTAGACCACTACATGCTGTCTTTCATCGTATATGTCTATACTCCCGTAAGTTCTTTTCTCGAATCGGGAGTTATTCCCTTTTATTCTTTTCATATAAGAGTCCATACTCAATCTTTTTCATATTATAGCCGATCTATGCTGTTTATCATCCATTCTTCTCACTTAGTGCCGAGTCGACAAAATATGGTACTATCATGTACTCATATAGATCAATTATATGTAAGTGTCCCAGTAGCTTTCACATCTCATGCACACGCTCTCTCAATAATATGGAGCGCTTACATCTCACGCTCATATATATAAATATATATCAGTATGGAGCGGTGCTATCAATACACTTGGGATCTCAAAGCCTTTTGCTATCTCTCGTTAGCATATGGCAACACAGAGACTCCCATCAAATGTAAGGCTCACTGGAAACTGTACATACGCATTCACACTGTTTAACACTTATACTTCGACTAAGGCACTAGAGAATCTAAAAGTCTGATAATGGAAAATGATTCTATTTAGATCATCAGTCTTTAATCACTTCCATATCATCATTTCTCTTTTGGATTTATTGTCCACAATGTTCATTTTCACACTTATTCCATCAAGGTTGTATATCATTGCAAATTTTACTGTTAATTATCTCTTACAGTAATAGATCATGAGACAATCATTTTCTCTCCATGTCTCTTTTCATGTAGTATGGTCATTATATCTCTTACGCTTATGGTATATTCAATATCATTTAAATTTTAGAATATACACAGGAATATACTCTTTCCATAATTTAGATTCTGTGATTGAATCCTCGAATTATCCATTTAAGCACCACATTATCTATACAATTCCACCATCTCTATCATTTCGAGGTAGCTATATATTCAAACATTTCTCTTTACATACTGGCAGTGAACATATCAATTATCTTACTCCTTGGGGTATCATTACTTTCACTTATCAGTTCTGGCTTTGATTTTACATCTTGCCACAGTTATGTGATAACCAACACCATTCACTTTCGGTCTTAACTGCGGAAACTGTTTCATATTAATGTTCCCTTCTTGTCATGCAATTTATTTCCTTATCTCACTTTCATTTTCGTTTTCATATTTTTTACTCTCATTCCTTTTTTTTGTCGGTTTTCTCGATTGGTATGGTACTATACAGCTAAGATCTTTTAAAATCTCGCATACCATCTATTCTTTACACTTATCCATCTGCCGACTTTAATTTCTTTAATTATATCTCGTCTATAGGGCAGCCAGTCTCATCACTCTTTTATATGCTGGCAATAGTATTTAGCTAGACTCATTACTTTCGTATCTCAATCATTATTTTATATCATAGACAAGTTCACTGTCATCCTGTCGTTTCGAGATCTTATCTCTCAAGAGGAGATGCTGTCTAGCCAAATTTCTTAGTTGTTAATCTTAGCACAATTCCACAGCCTTTAAGAATTTAAGGATTATATCACAATGCTGCTCATGTTCCATTTATACTTTAGACTCTATCAGTATTTTAGCAATTTTCTCTTGTAAGGATGCCTCATTCTTTAGGCTTATATACTTTACAAGGCAACTCATTACCCTTATAACTTCAATAGGAACTCGTAAAATTCACTCCGAGTTCAAATCATCATCTTATGGATACAAATCTTCAATCTTTTATCTAATGACGCTTTATACTGAGGCTAGTCTTATTAGTTCCTCACATATCTCAAATCAGATCAAGAAAGCGTCTATTTTCATGTAGATGAATACTTGTTCTTCACCAGAACTTTATCAATGGTAGGAAATTAATACATCATTTTTAATTCATCTACATCTCAATATCATTTGTATTTCTCTCATTTACACTTATACAGATAATTCCATTATTCTCAATTTGTCATTATCTGTATTTTCGTCATTCAGACCTTTACACGTGAATTTCATTATTCACACTATTTTCAGAGTTATTTTCTTAAACTTTTCGGATTCTTTCTACATCCTCCGATATAAGCTTAGAATTTAACTTCATATTCAAAATCGAGTCAATGTTATATCGATTCCTCTAATTTATATAACTCTGGAAGTTTTATCGGAAATCAAATCTGATATTTTCTTTAATCATACATTTCTTATCATCTTGTGACCATCGTTCTTCAACTTTTCATCTGATTATGCCTTTTACAAAGATTGTTCTTATAAGCTCCTTATACGTCTCCGATTGAATCATATTTAAGGCATCACTTCCATATAATATTTATTTGTTCTTCATAAGAATTTTAGTGTATAACCAAAAATTTTAATACATCATTTAATTCATCCTCAAATCATATCATTTGTATTTCCTTCCTTTACATCTATACTTGTGAATTTCATCATCCATAATATTTTCCAAAAATTATTTTCTTGAGCTTGTTGGATTTCTTCTATATTCTTCGATACAAGCTTAAGAATAAATTCCATATCCGCAATCGAGTCAACATTCACCTGATTTCTCAATCTATGTTACTCTGGAATTTATCGGGGTTTTGATCCGATAGTTTCTTTAACCACCCTTCTTTTATCATGTTGGACCTTCATCATTGTGTCCCATCATTTCACAGTGTATTCTCAAGGCAGAGACATTCAATGTTCAAATCATTTTGATACATACTCTACCTTGATTTCATTACTTAGTCATACTTTACAGCGTTACGAATCTCATTCTGGTAAGCTGTATCAAGTACAATGTTTATCAACACACTTTACAGCTACTCGTTTCAATTCAGTTATTCACTTTAGAACCATTTCCATTTACTAAATTCAGGCTTTGTTCCCTCGAGTATACTCTCCACAAGGTTTGAACTTTGGCACCCTTACGTACCTAGTTCCTTACACTCGTGTTATCACTAAGCTTCTTGTAAGAGTCCCGCCTATTCGAATCGACCGTTGGCGAGCATTCCCTAGACGATTCCTTTCGCCCAGGTTTACCCTTACTAGTGAGTCGGCGATAACATAGTTCGCCTATATCTCATAACACATGATCCACTACGGGTCGCCCATCATTGAGTCGCCCATCACAGTTCTGTCTCAAGGGTCCTGCAGAATTTAGGTTACCTGTCATCTTCTTTTTATCACTTCACTATTCTTATAATTATTCTCTAACTTACAGTACTACACACAGTACTTCATTCTGTAGCACATATTTCAAGATATGTCGGTTCTATATACGATTATCACTTTGATACCTAAAAATAATAAAACGTATAGAACCATAAGTAACCACACCAGTATGTATTTCATTATCGATACTGTTCACCTCATCAGTCAATTCCTGTAATCATCTCACTCTTCATAGTATTCAACGATCCCGTTCAGCACACTCTTAATTTTTTTTCGACCCTTAGAGCCAATAACCGGGTCAATCATCTGATGACATTCAACTACACTCTTTGGATCGCATCATACAAGGCCCCGGCCTGTCCGCTGTCCGCCTATACACGTTTTATTGTGATGCCTCGGATTTGCCGGTCTTAAGCCGGAGAGGCCCGAGCCGCACCACTCATCCGTACTCGTTTTATTGTAAGGACCGGGAGTGCCTGGATCTCCGTTAACCAGGGATTTACCACCCCAGTATCTTACTCATACGTACTGTCCGCTCTGGGTTCTAGAGGTGGCCCTCGTCACACAGACGTGGCACTTAGTCCCTCACGGATTGTTTTATTGTAAAGCCCAGGATTTACCACTATGGCCCAAAGTCCACTCATGGAGAGGCCCTGGCCGCCTCACTCAATCGTACGGTTATCCCCTATGGCCCACAGTCCACTCGGGGTTTTTTTTTTCTTTCGCGTCCGTAATCTAAGTGTTAGTGGAATCAGTAACAGGGATCGTTAGATTCATATGACATCTTCTATGCCATTAATAATTCCATTACTATCAATGGATTCCAATTCAGCTCGGTTTTAACACTATTCCGAACATCGCCCAATATAGGGGCATTTTCGTCATTTCGACATTTATTTCTATCTCCTCAATATACATTCAAATCAATGAACTGATCATCTATGTGTTGATAGTATCCTTTCTGATACTTATAACAGCAAGTTAGATCTCATTCGATTTTCGACAGAGAAGTTCACTAAAATCCACAATGAGATTAATTTACTTGTAATTCAGCTTTATAACATTAATTTCTCTGTCAAATCGATCAATTCCAACTTCTGGTGATCTATTTTGACTCCCGATAAAATTTTGAGGGTAGGGGTATTTTGGTCATTTTTGGCTAAAAATTTTCTCTCTCTTAAAATTACCCTCAATCGGTGATCTTAAAGTCTATTTAATGATGATATTTCATTCCCCTACTTTATACCATCACTTTCAGGTCTCAGTTCGATTCGGACAGAAAGGTACTAGTGGGGCCCTCACCGAGTCCATTTCTGTTCTTTACCGAGCAGGCCTTCATTTAGACTAGAAGAATCACCAATAATTCGGTAATTTCTAAGCCTATTTTCTTCTTAACATTCTCAGTTTATACTTTCTCACTCCCTTTAAATCATTTTACTCTATTTACAATCATTTATCTTCTCTATGTATTCAGACGACACAGTACTACCGGGGATGTTTAACTCTTTTCCTTCCAAAAGTATCCACAGACATCAGGCCAACCATTGCTCTGATACCACTAAATCTGTCACGACCCGTGACCACATTTTTCATCTTCTTATACACATCTTAACCGGTTGGGCTGTATGTGATACTTCACTTGTACTGACTGTTAAACAATTTTACAATGCATTGTTTATATTATACACATCCCCTATCGTAATTTATCAGATAAGTAGTACTATTGACATGTCTAAATACAGAGAATAAATGATCATACCTCAAATAAACAGTCGGTCTGACACATTGTCCTTCGTGTACAGCCAAGATCCACAATCCACTGAACTCACATTCATCAAAACCTGAAATGTTGAAAATTAAGGGGTGAGCAAAACCACGGCTCAGTAAGAGAATTATATCCCTCACTTGATACTCAGCTTCCTATATGCTGAAAATCTTTTTCATTTTTCCTATGGGCTCTAGGCTCGCATGTAGGAAAGATACTACAGTCGGCTAGGAATCCGAATGGAGTAAGGTAGGTATTTTAGAATACCATACTTGTTACGGAACCTAGAAGCAACTGTAGAGAAAAATTTTTCTTTTTGTTTTGAATTAATAAATCCTTTTCCTTTTCAATCTTTCATAACCTTTTTCATATTCTTTTCAAAATAATGCTTCTACAAAATAAAGCCTTTAAATAGAATAATTAATATCCGTATGATCCTTGAAAAGAATATTAGTTAAATCATCATTTTATTTCTTTAAAATTCATTTCATGTTTTAATGTACTCTCTTAATTAGTACCGTCCTTTAAAAAGCAAAATAAGCTATTAAAGTCTATTCCATTCTTAAGTTCACAAGGCATCATTCTTTTTATCAGTATGATTAAGTGTGAACGAGACGAACATTCAAGTAGCACATGTTTGAGTGGCATATATAAACAAAATCCGTTATATCACACACATCATATGTCATGTGCACAATCTATTTCATCCTTCGACATTTGTCGCATCCCCATAAGAACTTAGACCTTTACTAACACATCAAAACACGTGCAGCACTTAGTTCCCAAAGGATTCTAGAGGTGGCTCACACGGTAAAGTCATCGAGTCTCTGCTCGGTTTGGCCTTTACTAACACATCAGAACACGTGCAGCACTTAGTTCCCAAAGGATTCTAGAGGTGGCTCACACGGTAAAGTCATCGAGTCTCTGCTCGGTTTGGCCTTTACTAATACATCAGAACACATGCAGCACTTAGTTCCCAAAGGATTCTAGAGGTGGCTCACACGGAAAAGTCATCGAGTCTCTGCTCGATTTGGCCTTTACGCCATATGTACTTTCCACTGTCTTATCAGATCTCATGTAGTACTTATGATCTCATATTCCATTTAAGACCATAGAAAGAATATTAGAATTATCATTTCTTCCTTTTTGAAAACATATTACATGTTTGTATCTCATGTCTTATGAGAATCATCTCACGGTACTATAATCAGTACCTAAATGAGCATTTTGTAAAAATTGTTATAATTTAATTGATTCTCTTATCATATTATATAAAACATGTTCTTTTCATATGTCACCCATCATGTATCACATATTCCGGTTGGCATATTCCATCTTATGTAAAATACTTTCCTTTTTAACATATCACCAATCATTTATGGAGTTTAAGATAGACATCAATCTTATCATACTGTAAACCACGGAGGGTAAGAGAATACGCCGGTCAAATCTATACCCATAACCTATATTGTCCTCGGTGGATCACTGATTTAGGCGTCGACCGAGACTAAATAGGTCACATATCATGCATCAGCATGATAGGAATGCCAACCAGTCTCAAAACCGTATTTTCATCATAAAATAAACTTATATGGAATTTATATAACTATAAAATTCCATAATTTAAAACCATAAGGTTTAAAATCCTTTAGTGAATATTTATAAAAATATTCATAAGAATATTCACTATATTCCACTTCATCTTTCATCTCATAATTCGTGTAATTTATCTATTCCGAGAATTTTCGATGATTTCATTATCATCATTCTCGAATACATGAATATTCTAAAGTTCCATCCCATTATATTCATGTTTTATGAAATTTAGAAATTTCCTCATGTTTCGTGATTTACTATCGAAATTCGGAAATAAAATCATTTAATATGATTTTATAAAGTTTTTCTAAAATTTTCGGCAGCATAACGGCTGCCGATTTACTAACCTCCTGCACGGAAAAATACAGTTTAAAATCTTTCAGCCAGTACTTCTTCCCAAATTATTTGCAGCAAATCATACATCATAATAATTTTTCATAAAATAATTGCATAAAATATTTCAATTTAAAATATGCAGACTGAGTATCCTTACAGTGCTGCACATGCATCCCTTACCTTTTTCCGGGTCGGTGACTTCCCCTTATCGATCGCGCCCGCACTCCATTTCTCCCGATTCCTTATCTCGATTGCAGAAAATAATTTCTAGAATTAAAATTCTAATTTTTAGAATTTTTTTCATAATTTATTTAATTTTTCTGAATTTAAATTTCTTGGGAATTTCTTACCAAATTTTCGTAAATGTCCGGGTTGTCGAATTTTCGGGAATTTTTCGAATTCCTGAAATTCTCCTTTTTCCTCTTTTTCTTCCTTTTTCTTCCTTTTTCCTCTTTTTCTTTTCTTTCTTTCTTTTCTTTTTCTTTTTCTTTTTCTTTTTCCTTTTTCTTTTCTTTTTTCTTCTTCCTTTCCCGGTCAGACCGGTTCAGACCGGTCCAGCTCCTTTTCCTCATCGGTTCCTCGCCGGCGGCTGGTTCTTCGGCGGTTCAGGCGTTCCTCCGCTGGCTGGCTGCACGACGAACTTGGCGGTGCCCTCCGTTTGCCGTGGATCGGCGGCACGGCGGCGAATCGAGGCGGTTTTTCCTCGGTTTCTTCTTCCTCTTCGCCGGCGTTGGCTTCCATCGGCTTCCTCTTCCTCTGGTGAAGCTCCGGTGGTAGTGGCAGTCACCGATTCGGTCGGCGACGCCGTCGGCCATTTTCCTTTTCCTCCGGCTTTTGCTTCGTTTTCCGTCGATCCCGTTCCGTTTCTTCACGCCGCCGGCAGCTTCTTTCCTCTCTCTGGCCGGTGGCGTCTCGCTTTCCTTTTTTCCTCTCTCCGGCGGCGGCATCTCAGCCACCGACGGTCTCACCTGGGGGGGGATCGGGATTCCTGCCCCGATCCTCCTTTCCTTTCTATTAATTTTTTTTTCTTTCTATTTCTATTTTTAGGTTATTTCTATTTTTAGTATACTATATAATATATATTATACCATAAGTTTTATACATATAATATATATTATATGTTATACATACATTATTTCATACATAACATTATACAATATATATTATATACAAAATACATATTGTACATTACAAAATACATGTCTAGTATATATGTGTATATTTATATATATACTTAAAATTAAGTAACATTTATATATATAAATTATATAAATGCTATAATAAAATATTTATACATATAAAGTTTAATATAAAATCACATTTACCTTTCTTCTATATGTATGTATATATATATATTTATATATACATGAAATATTATGTTTATATACATATGTATTATTTAAATTCATGAAATAGTATATATTTCTATATATATATATATACCAACGTATATTAAAATATATTATATAGTATTTTTAAATACATATGTATTTATATAAAATACATTTATATAATTTGTAATTATATAAATATATTTCATTTTATTCTCTTATTTTCTTAATTAGATTTGGATTTTAATTTATCCAATTTAATTCTTTTCCTCTCTATTATTTTTATCTTTATTTTCATTTAATTTCCTTCACACGAATTTCCTTATTCATCACTTCCTCATTTCTCGAGATTTTCAACAATATCCCGTTTCTCGCAAATTTTATTTATTTCCTCTTATTTAATTTCTCTAATATTTATTTTCAATATTTCTAATTTCCAATAAATGGAAAAATTTACGGTTATCACAAAGTTAGCTTCATCTTGTCTCTATATTATGGTCATATCTAGTATGTCTTAGGTTGCTAAAAGTCTAGTATTCACACTCTCAAAATCAGTCAAGGTTAGCCTCTTCTTCTCTCTTTTATTTTGCATAACCGGTTGTCTTTATTATTCTTTGTCTTCTCTCCCACGTACTGCACTTCTTTTTTTTTTATCCCTTCTAGCTTTTTCTTGATCATTATAACACTACCCTACATAATATAATTTTAGACTATTAAATTTATACTCTTTCCTCATCTAAAAGTCAGCAACCAGGTCAGTCATTTTATCAAATTTTTCTTCATTTTCGGCTAGACTTTTTAGTCACCTGTTCTCACTTCCTTTTCGGCTATACTACCAGCCAGCTTACTTCCTTTCTTTCAACCATCATCTTGACCATATAAAACCTTAGCTTATTTATTTTTCTTCTTTCATCTCAACTCACTTAACCCTACCTACATCCCAGTCTACGTTTTTATTCCTTTTTACACCTTTCATGACTATTTCGGTTATCAACTTCCAGCTTGTTTTTCCTTTTTCCACATGAATCCTCATCATCAACATCATCTCTTCTCCTTTGAACTCTCACAACCAAACCTCTAAACTTCATTTATATATGTACTTATTTCAAAATCATGCTATAAACATCTTATTTTACTTCACCACAGCCATGATTAAAGGACTAAAAAAAAAAACTTAAAAGCTGATGTTGGAAATTACCTGTACAGGGAAAAATCTGTCCACGTTGATTCAGTCTCTGTTTTGGAGGCTTTTGGCTAACGTTTCTTGTGGTTTTAATATTCTTGAGTCAAGGTTTAACTTTCCTAAAGAAACTTGTTTTATTTACTGAAGAACTCATAGGTTCTGCTATGGAGAAGAAGGCTACTCGACATACTCAACCGAGAAGAAGTTTTTCGGTGATGAAGGTTGAAGATGAGGGTTATAACGTGAATAAAAACAAAGCAAAAGGAATATTTTAACTTGACTTTAGCAGCCCTCATTAAAAGCCTTCTTAATTGTCTATGTCTTTTCTTTTGTTTTTATATTGCTTATCTTCCAACCGAACTACACTTCTTTTCTGTTATATTTCTTTTTCTCCATGCAGCCACACATCTTGACTTTCCAAATCAGAATTTGTAAGCTAATAAGTCTTCCTATCTTTTCCTTGCTTTTTCGTTTCTTGCCTTGTTATTTGTTCATCCTTCGGTGTTGCAAGAAAATAACGAAGACTAGTGCTAATTTCTGTCAACCTATGAAACACGTGAGGTAGACTTTATTTTGTGTATTCTTTGTTTCTTCATGCCGCACCATTTTTCTGATTTATCCAAATCAGAATTTTCCAACATTCATTTAATTATTTATTCCATCTTGTATGTAGTATTTTCCATATC
Organism: Heritiera littoralis; assembly: GCA_031772115.1. Classification (NCBI taxonomy): domain Eukaryota; kingdom Viridiplantae; phylum Streptophyta; class Magnoliopsida; order Malvales; family Malvaceae; genus Heritiera; species Heritiera littoralis. The sequence goes on along the minus strand of JAPDPK010000013.1, from coordinate 8,797,243 downwards.
TATATTTTTCGTCTAGGATTTAAAATTTTTTCTATGTGAGAGACACTATTCTTTTATATTTAATTCCTCAAAATATTATCAATAACTTCTTTATTGATAATTAATTGATATAGATGTGCAACTATAGTATAAGATAACGAGTTCTCACAGTTACTTTCAGTACTACTTTCTTAAAAATTAGGATAAGGGATTTAATTGATATTACTAATTTTATAGTTAATAGTTAAATGAATATGAAAAGTAAAGTATCACAGACAACCCAACCATATAAAATGTATAGAAAAATGTTAAAAATGTGATCACGGGATGTGACAGATTTAATGGTATCAAAGCATGGTTGGCTTGATGTCTGTTGATATATTTGGAAAGAAAACATGTCGGAAATGTTAACATCCCTTGTAGTACTGTGTAGTCTAAATACATAAAGAAAATAAATTATTGCAAATTGAGTAAAATAATTTGAAGGGAGTGAGAATTTATGAATTAATGATGGTAAAGAGAAATAATAGGCTCAGAATTTACCAGAAAATCGTGATATTATGATCTAAATGAAGGCCTGTTCGGTAAGGAACTGAAAGGACTTGGTGAAGGCCCCACCAGTACTTTCTGTTCGGATCGAACTGAGACCTAAAAGTGATGATATAAAGGAGGAGAATGAAATATCATCATTAAATAGACTTTAAGATCACCGATTGAAGGTATTTTAAGGAGAGAGAAAATTTTTGGCCAAAAATGACCAAAATACCCCTGCCTCCAAAAATTTACTGGGAGTCATAATAGACCAACAGAAGTTTGAATTGAGTGATTTGATAGAGAAATTGATGAGGTAAAGCTGCATTACATACAAAATAACCCAATTATGGATCCTAGTGGACTTTTCTGTCGAAATCGAACAAGATCTTAAACTGCTGATATTAGTATGAGAAAGGATACTATCAGCTCATAGATGACAAGATAGTTGGTTTAAATGTATACTGAGGAGAAAGAAATAAATGTCGAAATGACAAAAACGCCCCTATATTGGGCTATGTTCTTAACAGTGATAAAACCAAGTTGATCTTGAATCCATTGATGGTGATGGAGTCATTAATGGCATAGAGGATGTAATATGAATATAACGATCCATATTACTGATTCCACTTACACGTAGATTATGGACGCGAATTGCGAGTGACCTAGTGAACGGGCTAAGCCTCATGACAAAACCTCGATAAGGCCAATGGACTCGCCAAAGAGGACAGTACAGATGTGTAAAGGCGGACGGTGGATGGGTCGAGGCCTTACATGATGAGATCCCATAAGTGTAGTGGAATGTTGCAAAATGATTGGCCCGATTATTGATTGTAAAGGGCCAAATTAAGAGTGTATTGAATAGGATGTTTATTACGGGATCGTTGGATATTATGAAAAGTGAGATGACTATAGAAAATGACTGAGAAAGTGAATAGTACAAATAATGAAATCCATATCAGTATGGTTAATTAAATGATTACAATTGTTACAACATTACTAATCACTTTGAGTAATATGTTGTGAAACATGAGAAAATAATGAAATCAAGGTGGAGAATATTTCAAAATGATCTGAATATTAAATGTTTCTACCTTGAGGATATATAGTGAAAATGATAGGACATGAGATGAAATGTCCGAAATAATAAAAGATGTGTGATTAAAGAAAGTATCAGAGGTGATTCTCGATAAATTTTTCAGAGTTATATAGATTAGAGAAATGGAGCTAACATTGACTCAATTTGATATATTAAATCTAATTTCTAAGCTTATATCAAAAAACATAGAAAGAATCCGAAAAGCTTTACAACTACTTTGGAAAATGTGTGAATAATGAAATTCACTTGTATAGGTGTGATTGATGGAAATACATATAATGTAAATTGAGCATAATGAAGTTATCTGTATAGGTGTAAATGAGAGAAGCACAGACGACCTTGATAAATAGATGAATTAAAAGGATATAATAAAGTTCTTATAAAGAACAAGTATTCATCTATATGAAAATGGACGCTTTATTTATTTGATCAAAGATACATGAGGAGTTAATAAGACTAGCCTTAGTATAAAGCATCATTAAAAAAAATTGGAGACTGAGGTCCATGAAATAATGTTTAGAACTCGATGAAATTTTACGAATTCCTATTGAGGTTTCAAGGTTAATGAATTACCTTGTGAGGTATATAAACCTAAGGAATGAGATATCGAAATAGTTAAGGATACAAACAGAACAAGAGCAGCATTATGATATATAATCTTTTAAACTCTCAGAGACTGTGGACTTATGTTAAGATTGGTGAATAAGAGACTTGGCTAAACAGTATCTCTTTCTAGGATATATGATCTCGAGATGACAGAATGACAGTGAATCTGTCTATGATAGTGAGATAATGATTGAGATACGGAATTATTGAGTCTAGCTAGATATTGTTACCAATCTATAGAAGAGTGATGGGATTAGCTACTCTACTAATAAGACATAATTAGAGAAATTAAAGTCGGTAAATGGATAAGTGGAAAGAAAAGATGGTACGCAAGATGTTAAATGATTTTAACAATAAAGTACCATACCACTTGAGAAAACCAACTAAAATAATGAGCGTGAAAAGATGAAAATGAAATAAGAAGGTAAGTTACATGATGAGAAGGGAACACAAATATGAAACAGTTCCCGAAAGTAAGACTGAAAGTGATTTCACGTTGGTTATCACATGATTATAGTTAGATGAAAGATCGAGTCAAACTGACAGGTGAAAATAAATGATACTCAAAGGAGTAAATAAATGATTTAACTTTTACTGTCAGTAATGAAATAGAAAAGTGTTATATATACATATAACCACCTCGAAATGATAGAAATGGTGGAATTATATGGATAATGTGGTGATGAAATTGATGATTTCAATATTCTACTGTGGAATTTAAATTATGAGAAGATTACATTCTCAGGTATATTCTAAAATTTAAGTGATGTTGAATATACCATAAGAACAAGAGATGATTAACAGTAGACTCTGCAGTGAGATGCAGCCTTGATGGAATAAATGTGAAAATGGATATTGTGGATAATAAAGAGTTCAAAAGAGATATGACGATGTGGAAGTGATTAAAGACTAATTGTCCAAATGGAATCACTATTCCACTATCGGACTCCTAGATTCTCTAGTGCCTTAGTCGAAGAATGAGTGTGAAACAGTGTAAATGTATATGTACAGTTCCAGCCAGCATTACATGTGATGGGAGTCTCTGAGTTGCCATATACTAATAGAAAACAACAAAAGGCATTGAGATCCCAAGTGTACTGATAGCGCCGCTCCGTACTGATGAAAATGATCGAGCGTAATACGTGGACGCTTGAGGATATATTGAGAGAGCGAGTGCACGAGATGTGAAAGCTGTTGGGACAATTACATACAACTAATTGACATGTGTACATGATAGTACCAAATTTTATCGACTTGGCACTAAGTGAGAGAAATGGATGACGAACAGCATAGATCAGCTGTGATATGAACAATGGTGTGAATAGACTTTTATGTGAAAAGAGGAATGAAATGAATAACTCCCGATTTGAGAAATGAACTTATGGGAGTATAGACATATGATGAAAGACCGCATGTAGTGGTCTAAAAGTAATCATGATGTTAAAAGTATGCTGGCAGTATTATGTATAACTTGATCTAAAGGATAAAAAAACCGTAAGTATACGGAATGTACCACCTTTTGGACTTAAGTTAAATTCGGAGGACCGAATTTCTTAAGGTGGGGAGAATGTGATGATCGTAAATTTTCCATTTATTGGAAATTAATATTAAAGCAAATAGATAAGTGGAAATAAATAAATATAATATGAGATCGAAATATTAGTGAATATTTCGTGAATTAAGGAAGTGACAAATTGGGAAGTTCGAGTGAAGGAAAATATAATTGGAAACAAGAATGAAGTTGAAATTATGGAAAATAATGAAGAGAAGAAAATTTAATTTGGATAAATGGAAATCCAAATTAAATAAGAAAGTGAGGAAGAAATATGAAATATATTTATATAATTATATATTATATAAATGTATTTTTATACAAATACATATGTATTTAAATACTGTATAGTATATAGTATATATTAATATACAGAGGTATATATAGATATATATACTATTGTATAAATTTAAATAGTACATATGTATTAAATATAATATTATATGTATATATATATAAGTATATACATACATATTTGAGAAATGTAAATATTAATTTACAATAAAGTTTGTATATATATATATATTGTAAATACAATATATATTGTAGTATTTCATTTATATAAATATATATAAATGTTATTTAATTTTAAAGTGTATAAATATATATATACTAGATACATATATATTTTTAATACACAATATAATTATATCTTGATATAATATATAATACAATACTATATATAATATAATAATATTATATGCATAATATATGAAAGATATTATATGTATAATATATAATATATAGTATATAATGTATTATATATTAAAAAATAAAATAGAAAACAAAAGGAAAAGGAAAAGGAAAACAGAAGGAAGAATTGGGAAACCCGATGCCAGGAAAGGAAAAAGGAAAAAAAGGAAAAAGAAAAAGAAAAAGAAAAGAAAAAGGAAAAATAAAAAGAAAAAGAAAAGAAAAAAGAAAAAGAAAAAGAAAAGAAGAGAAAAAGAAAGAAAAGACAGAAAGAAAAGAGAAGAGAAAAAGAGAAATTTGTGGAATTTGGAAATTTCGAAAATTACGGAAAATCGTGAAAATTTGAAAAAACCCGAAAAAAATCCGATAAATTTGGTAAGAATTTCGAAAATTAATTTCGAGTATTTAATTTAAATAATTATGTAAAAATTCTAAATTTTAGAATTTTAATTTCCAGAAAATTCCCTCAATGACCGAGACGATGGAATCGGTAAAGGTGAACACGGGCGCGACGTAATGAGGCGGTTGCAAACCCGAGACAGGTAAGGGAGACATATGCAGCCTGTAAGGATATTAGGCACGCATGTTTGAAATTATGTATTTAATTTTTACAAATGCTATTGATAATGATTGTTTGTAAAAATTGTGGTGATTTACCAGTTGAGATTTAAACTGTATTTTCCATGCAGGAGGCTAGCCAATCGGTAGTGATAGGATGATATTTTGTGAATTTTATATGTGCTAATATATTTGCTTTATTGATGTTTTATGCCTAAAAGAGTTTACTAATATTTATTTTATGTTTTAGGTATTAAATATCAAAGTTGAATAAAAAGAAGATAAAAAGAGCAAAGTGCAGTATTTTCTCTCTAGCTTGAAAGATTGACATTTTTGACCAATTTAATGACTTGATCTCAAGAAGTGGCCTTCATAGAAGTTGTAGAGGACTTCTCAAGGTTTCCAGAATGTCCAAGATCGCAAAAATTGGAGTTCATTTGATGGTTCAAATGTCTGGACAAAATCAGTACGAAATTCTGGGCAGAAAAACGAGATTGAGAAGAAATTCCAACAAAGCAAGTTCAAGACCATATTTTGTTGAGGGAAGATAATTTCTTAATTTTATTTTGTCTTATATCTGTAATTAATTAATAAAAATAGGCCTTAGGAATTTTACTTAGAAAATAATAGTAAAAAGATGATGAGATAAAGGTAAGAGTTTGACTAGTCAAATTACTTGTTTCCCAAGTAAACTCTTATCTGAATCCCACATTGCTTAGGAAAGTATTTTAAACTCTTTCTTAGGCCTATATAAAGAGCACAAGGCTCTCAGATCCCTCAAATCCCTTTACATCTCTCACATCCCTCTCCTCCCTCTTCTCTTTTAGTTTTGTAGGATTTTCTTTAGGGTTTTTAATAAAATTTTATTTTTTTTATTTTTAATTAGTTGCTGATTTCTTTATTATTTTTAATTCGGATTTTGTTTTCTTTATTTAAATTAATATTGTTTGTGTGTTCTTGCTTGCTACTTTATAATCTTGATTAGTAATTCTGATTTTATATTATTAAAGATTGCTTATTTGATTGTTTCTTGCATGATATTTGTAATCTTTATAATATATAACTTGAATTATATGATTTTGAATGTCTAGTGAGTAGTTTTCTTATTCAGTTATGAGGTAAATTGATTATTTTTGGGAAAAGCATGTTGTGAGATTCTTAAACCTATTATATAATTGTTGATTAAGTATCCAAGATTCTCAGAGCACATTATAATGATTGTTTGTTTGATTAGATAGGGTGCACACTATTTAGTTAAATTAAATAATCTACCGCCAGATTAAAAACATAAGTCCGTAATTGCTTGTGGAGTTAATCGCTAGGGATGGAGGAGAATTAAGGTTTAGATTAAATGAACCGAGCTTATGTGTTTGTTATCTAATGTCAACCCATATCTTTCTTGTTGTTAATGCTGCCACAACTTATATCTAGAGAGCTTGTTCTAGGTAGGTTAAGTAGTTAGAGATTAGTTAAAGAGCTTGTTTTAACTAAAGACTCAGTGAGGAAAGATGGTGTAACAGAGCTTGTTGTTATCTACGGTTGACTATTTAATTGACAGTGATATTTTGTAATCAATGATCAACATCAAAATCCAAGAATGATTGATTGCCTCATAACTGAAGCTTTTTGCTATTTGTTTTTATATTTAATAATTCTTGTTTTCTTTATTTTAGAATAGTCTCCAAAACCCCCAAATTTCTTCTTTCCTTAAACCCTAAAATTAGATTTTTAATTTAGTAATTAACTTAAATAATTCAGTTTCTGTGGGTTCGACCCTTGCTCTGCTATCTACAGAATAGAGTTAGGAAATTTTATTTTGGTGACTCATGACACTCATCAAATTTTGGCGCCATTGCCGGGGATTGTTATTTATTTAAGTTGTTTATTATAATTTAAAGATCTAATTATTTTCTTTTCTTTCTTCCTTGCAAGGTCTGCATGTCTGACGAGGACTCTAGTTACAGACTTCGAAAGATTAGAGACTACATTCAAGCAACCCAAAGTGCAGTGCTACAAACGCCCCAACCACCACCATCCACTTCCAACGATCCACCTTCCACCGAGCCCACGTTCAATCCTACTTTCGAATTCTCTAGTGATTTAGAAGAGGACACCATGGCTCAAAATGCTAATAGAACCTTGAAGGAGTTGGCAGCACCCACTATGAACCAACAACCCCTTTGCATAGCCTATCCTACTTTAGATGTTGCTTTTGAATTAAAATCTGGTTTGATACATCTTTTACCGACTTTTCATGGTCTTGCAGGTGAAGATCCACATAAACATCTCAAGGAATTCCATGTAGGTTGCTCAACCATGAAGCCAGCTGGGGTTAGTGAAGAGCAAATCAAGCTGAGGGCCTTTCCATTCTCTCTGGCAGATGCAGCCAAGGATTGGCTTTACTACTTACCTTCTGGGACCATCAACACTTGGGATGATATAAAGAAACTCTTCTTGGAAAGATATTTTCCTGCTTCTAGGGTAGCCAACATCTGCAAAGAAATTTGTGGAATTAGGCAATTTAATGGTGAGTCACTCTATGAATATTGGGAAAGATTTAAAGGATTATGTGCTAGTTGCCCACATCACCAAATTCATGAACAACTATTGATCCAATATTTCTACGAGGGATTATTACCCCATGATAGAAGCATGATAGATGCTGCCAGTGGAGGAGCTTTGGTGGATAAGACTCCTTAAGAAGCCCAAAACTTGATAGCAAACATGGCTGCCAATTCTCAACAATTTAACACAAGGAGAGATCCACAACCACCACTTAAGCAAGCACATGAGGTAAGTACTTCTTCTTTGGAAAAACAAATTGCTAATCTAACATCCCTTGTGCAACAATTGGCTATAGGTAACATGCAACAAGCCAAGGCTTGTGGAGTTTGCTCCAACATCGGACACCCTACTGATATGTGTCCAAACTTACAAGAAGATTCCATAGAGCAAGCTAATGCTATAGGAGGATTCCTAGGGCCTTCCCAAGGTAAGTATGATCCTTATTCAAGCACTTACAACCCTGGTTAGAGGGACCACCCAAATTTGCAATACGGAAATAGGTCTGCACCATATGTCCCACCACACAATAGGCCAAATAATTTCCAAGTCCCCAAACCTACATACCAAGAGAAGCCACCACCCCAAACACAACACCAAAGTGGAACCATGTCTCTTGAAGAAATTGTAAAGAATCTTGCTGCCTCTACTTTGCAAAATCAATAAGAGAACAATCAAAGAATTGCACACCTTGAGCGTCAAATAAGCCAAATGGGTACTTCCCTAAGCAGACTTGAAGCCAAGGAATCCAACAAATTTCCATCTCAACCAGAGGTCAATCCAAGAGAGAATGCACATGCCATCTTTTTGAGGAGTGGGAAGGAAATTGGACCCAAGGAGAATGCATATGAAGAGGTCAACATAAAGGCTCCACCACATAAAAATGTTGAGAATCTCCCCCCTCTTTATAGAGATTTTGACAAGGTAAGTGAAAAACGTGTCCCTTTTAATGTTGGTACTTACCCTCCTCCTTTTCCTAGTAGGTTGGCAAAACCAAAGAAGAAGAGCATGTTAACACTAACATGGAAGGAAAAGGAGAAGTTGACAACAATGCTTCAAAGTCTAAGGTAAGTGATAAAAGAGTCCCCTTTAATACTGGTACTTTCTGTCACGACCCGTGACCACATTTTTACCCTACTTATACACATCTTAACCGGTTGGGCTGTCTGTGATACTTCACTTGTACTAGCTGTTAAACAATTTTACAATGTATTGTTTATGTTATACACATCCCCTATCGTAATAAATCAGACAAGTAGTACTGTTGACATGTCTAAATACAGAGAATAAATAATCATACCTCAAATAATCAGTCGATCTGACACATTGTTCTTCGTGTACAGCCAGGATCCACAATCCACTGATTTCACCAGCATCAAAACCTGAGATGTTTAATATTAAGGGGTGAGCAAAACCACGGCTCAGTAAGAGAATTATATGCCTCACTTGATACTCAGCTTCCTATATGCTAAAAATCTTTTTCATTTTTCCTATGGGCTCTAGGCTCGCATGTAGGAAAGATACTACAGTCGGCTAGGGATCCGAATGGAGTAAGGTAGGTATTTTAGAATACCATACTTGTTACGGAACCTAGAAGCAACTGTAGAGAAAAATTTTTTTCTTTTTGTTTTGAATTAATAAATCCTTTTCCTTTTTTAATCTTTCATAATCTTTTTCATATTCCTTTCAAAATAATGCCTCTACGAAATAAAGCCTTTAAATAGAATAATTAATATCCGTATATTCCTTGAAAAGAATATTAGTTAAATCATCATCTTATTTCTTTAAAACTTATTTCATGTTTTAATGTACTCTCTTAATTAGTTCTGTCCGTTAAAAAGCAGAATAAGCTATAAAAATCTATTTCATTCTTTGACATTTGTCGAATTCACGAATCACAATCACTTACTTATCGTCACAATATCCTACGATTTCTCATACTAACATCGGAACACGTGTAGCACTTAGTTCCCGAAGGACTCTAGAGGTGGCTCCCACGGTTCAATCATCGAGTCTCTGCTCGGTATGGCCTGTACTGAAACATCAGAACACGTGTAGCACTTAGTTCCCGAAGGACTCTAGAGGTGGCTCCCACTGTTCAATCATCGAGCCTCTGCTCGGTATGGCCTGTACTGAAATATCGGAACACGTGTAGCACTTAGTTCCCGAAGGACTCTAGAGGTGGCTCCCACGGTTCAATCATCGAGTCTCTGCTCGGTATGGCCTGTACTGAAATATCGGAACACGTGTAGCACTTAGTTCCCGAAGGACTCTAGAGGTGGCTCCCACGGTTCAATCATCGAGTCTCTGCTCGGTATGGCCTTTTCCGTTTGACATATTCCATGTCATGTAAAATATCTCCCTTTTTAACATGTCACCTATCATTTATGGATTTTAATATAGACGTTAATCTTGTCGTACTATAAACCCTGGAGGGTAAAGGACTAACCCGGTCAAATCTATGACCATAATCTATATTGTCCTCGGTGGATCACGGATCAGGTGTCGACCGGGACTAAACATGTCACATATCATGTATCAGCATGATAAGAATACCAACCAGTCTCAAAACCGTATTTTTTTATCGGAAAATACACCTTATGGAATTTATACAATTATATAATTCCATGATTTAAAACCATAAGGGTTATAATCCTTTAGTGAATATTGATAAAAATATCCATAAAATATTTACTATATTTCACTTCATCTTTCGTCTCGTAATTCGTGTAATTTATCTATTTCGAGAATTTTCGGTGATTTCATTATCACCATTCTCGAATACATGAATATTCTAAAGTTCCATCTCATTATATTCATATTTTATGAAATTTAGAAATTTCCTCATGTCTCGTGATTTACTATCGAAATTCGGAAATAAATCATTTAATATGATTTTATAAAGTTTTTCTAAAATTTTCGGCAGCATAACGGCTGCCGATTCACTAACCTCCTGCACGGAAAATACAGTTTAAAATCTTTCAGCCAGTACTTCTTCCCAAATTATTTTCAGCAATTCATGCATCATAATAATTTTCATAAAATAATTGCATAAAATATTTCAAATTAAATTATGCAGACTGAGTATCCTTACAGTGCTGCACATGCATCCCTTACCTTTTTTCGGGTCGGCGACTTCCGCTTATCGATCGCGCCCGCGCTCCATTTCTCCCGATTCCTTATCTCGATTGCTGAAAATAATTTCTGGAATTAAAATTCTAATTTTTAGAATTTTTCATAATTTATTTAATTTTTTTCTGAAATTAAATTCTCGGGAAATTTCTTACCGAATTTGTAAAATCCCGGGTTGTCGAATTTCCGAGAATTTTCCGAATTCCCAAATTTTCCTTTTTCCTTTTTCCTCTTTTTCTTTCCTTTCTTTCTTTTCTTTTTCTTTTTCTTTTTTTTCTTTTTCTTTTTCTTTTTCCTTTTTCTTTTCTTTTTCTTTTCTTTTTTCTTCTTCCTTTCCCGGTCAAACCGGTTCAGAGCCTTTCCTCGCCGGTTCCTCGCCGGCGGCCGGTTCTCCGGCGGCTCGTTGGTCCCTCAGCTGGCCGGCGTCGAGGCGAAGCTGCCGGTGGTCTCAGCTTGGCCTGGATCGGCGGCACGGCGGCGGATCCACTCGGTTTACCTTCGGTCACTTCTCCTCCTCCGTCGGCCTTCCTCCGCCGTCGTTGGCCTCACCGGTGGCCTCCATCCCATTCCTCTCCTTCCACCGATGCTTCGGCTGTAATGGCGGCGGCCAATTCGCCGGCAACCGCCAGATCTAGTTTCGTTTTCTTCCTCGGTTTTCCGCCGTTTCGCGTCGATTCCTTCTCCGTTTCGCTTCGCCGGCGTTGCCATCAGCTTCCTCTTCCTTTGGGCGGCGACGACTTTCCTTCTCCTCTCTCCTTTCCTTCTCCGGCGGCCGCTGACGGGGGCGATCTCGCCTGGGGAAGGCAGAATCGGGGTCTTCCCGATTCTGTTTCTTTTTTTCTGTTTAGTTTCCTTTTTTTTTTTTGTTTTACCTTTCTTTCTATTTTTAGCATATAAATATATTATATACTATATACTTTACACTTTATACATATATATAATATACATACTATATATTACATATGTATTATTTCATATAAGTATAGTATAATATATATTATATATAATATATATTGTATATTACAAATATATATTTAGTATATATATTTGTATATTTATATACTTTAAAATACATAACATTTATATAAGTATTTATATAAATGTATTAATTCCATATATATATATTGTATTAACAATATATATATTCAAACTTTAATGAAATTTAATATTTACATTTTCTCAAATATGTATATACTTACATATACATAAAATATCATACTTGAATACATATGTATTATTTAAATTTATCAAATAGTATATATATTCTTATATATACCAATGTACCTTTAATATATACTATATACCATACAGTATTTAAACACATATGTATTTATATCAAAATACATTTATATAATTTGTAATTATATAACCATATTTTATTCTCATTTCTCATTTTCTTATTTAATTTGGATTTCCATTTATCCAAATTAAATTTCCCTATTTTCCTCATTTAATTTCCCTCACTTAAATTTCCAAATTTTATCACTTCCTCAATTCTCGGAATTTTCACAATATTCCGATTCTCACAATTTTATTTATTTACTTTAATTTATTTATTTCCTCTTATCTATTTTCTTTAATTATTTATTTTCAATATTTATTATTTCCAATAGTTGAAAAATTTACGGTTATCACATCCTCCCCACCTTAAGAAATTCGGTCCTCCGAATTTAACTTAAGTCCAAAGGTGGTATATGCCGTATACTTACGACTTCTGACCTCTAGTTCATCCTCCAAGTAATACTGCCAGTACACTTTCAACATCAAGAGTGCTTTAGACCACTACATGCTGTCTTTCATCATATATGTCTATACTCCCGTAAGTTCATTTCTCAAATCAAAAGTTATTCACTTTTACTCTTTTCATATAAGAGCCATACATAATATTTTAATATTACAGCTGATTTATGCTGTTCATCATCCATGCTTCTCACTTAGTGCCGAGTCGACATAATTTGGTACTATCATGTACTCGTGTCAATCAATTATATGTAAGTGTCCCAGTAGCTTTCACATCTCGTGCACACGCTCTCTCAATATCATGGAGCGGTTACATCTCACGCTCATATATATAAATATATATCAGTATGGAGCAGTGCTATCAATACACTTGGGATCTCAAAGCCTTTTGCTATCTCTCATTAGCATATGGCAACACAGAGACTCCCATCACATGTAAGGCTCACTGGAACTGTACATACACATTCACACCGTTTAACACTTATACTTCGACTAAGGCACTAGAGAATCTAGAAGTCTGATAATAGAAAGTGATTCTATTTAGATCATCAGTCTTTAATCACTTCCATATCGTCATTATTTCTCTTTTGGACTCTTTATTGTCCACAATATTCATTTTCACACTTATTCCATCAAGGCTACATATCATTGCAAATTTTACTGTTAATCATCTCTTACAGAAATAAATCATGAGACAATCATTTTCTCTCCATGTCTCTTTTCATGTAGTATGGTCATTACATCTCTTACTCTTATGGTATATTCAATATCATTTAAATTTTTGAATATACCTGAGAATATACTCTTTTCATAATTTAGATTCTGTGATTGAATCCTCGAATTATCCATTTAAGCACCACATTATCTATACAATTCCACCATCTCTATCATTTCAAGGTGGTTATGTGTACAAACATTTTACTGGCAGTAAACATATCAATTATCTTACTCCTTAGAGTATCATTACTTTCACTTATCAGTTCTGGCTTTGGTTTTACATCTTGCCACAGTTATGTGATAGCCAACACCATTCACTTTCAGTCTTAACTGCGGGAACTGTTTCATATTGATGTTCCCTTCTCATCAAGCAATTTATTTCCTTATTGCACTTTCATTTCCGTTTTCATATTTTTACTCTCATCCTTTTAGTCGGTTTCTCGATTGGTATGGTACTATACTGCTAAGATCTTTTAAAATCTTGCACACCATCTTTTCTTTACACTTATTCATTTACCGACTTTAACTTCTTTCTTTAATTACATCACATTAGTAGAGCAGCTAGTCTCATCACTCTTTTATAGACTGGCAGTAGTATCTAGCTAGACTCATTTTTTTTTCGTATCTCGATCATCATCTCTCTATCATAGATAGATTCACTGTAATCCTGTCATCTCGAGATCATATATCTCAAGAGGAGATACTGTCTAGCCAAATTTCTTAGTTGTTAATCTTAGCACAATCCCATAGCCTTTAAGAGTTTAAGGATCATATCACAATGTTGCTCATGTTCCATTTATACTTTAAACTCTATCAGTATTTCATCAATGTTACTCATGTAAGGATGCCTCATTCTTTAGGCTTATCTACTTTACAAGGCAACTCATTACCCTTATAACTTCAATCGGAACTCGTAAAATTCACTTCGAGTTCAAATCATCATCTTATGGACACCAACCTTCAATCTTTTATCTAAGGACGCTTTATACAGCAGCTAGTCTTATTTACTCCTCACGTATCTCTAATCAGATCAATAAAGCGTCTATTTACACGTAGATTAATACTTGTTCTTCACCAGAACTTCATCAATGATAGAAATTTAATATATCCTTTTTGATTTGTCAACAACTCAACATCATTTGCATTTCTCTCATTTACACCTATACAGATAACTCCTTTATTCTCAAATTTTTTTTTATTAGTATTTTCGTCATCCAAACCTCTACACGTGAATTTCATTATTCACACATTTTCAGAGTTATTTTCTTAAGCTTTTCAGATTCTTTCTACATCTTTCGATATAAGCTTAGAATTTAACTTCATATTTAAAATCAAATCAGTGTTATCTCGATTCCTCTAATTTATATAACTTTGGAAGTTTTATCAGAAATCAAATCTGATACTTTCTTTAATCGTACCTTTCTTATCATCTTGTGACCATCGTTCTTTAACTTTTCATCTGATTATGCCTTTTACAAGGATTGCTCTTATAAGCTCCTTATACATCTCCGATTAAATCATATTTAAGGCATCACTTCCATATAATATTTATTTGTTCTTCATAAGAATTTTAGTGTATAACCAAAAATTTTAATACATCATTTAATTCATCCTCAAATCATATCATTTGTATTTCCTTTCTTTACATCGATACTTGTGAATTTCATCATCCGTAATATTTTCCAAAAATTATTTTCTTAAGCTTGTCGGATTTCTTCTATATTCTTCGATACAAGCTTAAGAATAATTTCATATCCACGATCGAATCAACATTAACCTGATTTCTCAATCTATGTTACTCTGGAATTTATCGGAATTCTGATCCGATAGTTTCTTTAACCACACTTCTTTTATCATTTTGGACCTTCATCATTGTTTCCCATCATTTCACAGTGTAGTTTCAAGGCAGAGACATTCCATATTCAAATTATTTTGATACATATTCTACCTTGATTTCATTACATAGTCATACTTCACAGCATTACGAATCTCATTCTGGTAAGCTGTGTTAATTACAATGATTCTCAACACACTTCACAGCTACCCGTTTCAATTCCGTTATTCACTTTAAAACCATTTCCATTTACTGAATTCAGGCTTAGTTTTCCTTGAGTATATTCTCCACGAGGTTTGAACCTTGGCACCCCTTACGTACCTAGTTCCTTACACTCGTGTTACCGTTGGGATACTTATAAGGGCCTCGCCCGTTCATATCGACCATCGACAAGCATCCCCTAGGCGATCCTTTCGCCTCAGGTTTATCCTTACTAGTGAGTCGGCGATGAGATAGTTCGCCTATATCTCACGACACATGATCCACTACGGGTCGCCCACCATTGGGTCGCCCATCACAGTTCTGTCTCAAGGGTCCTGAAGAACTTAGGTTAGCGGTCATCTTCTTTTTATCACTTGACTGTTCTTATAATTATCCTCTAATTCACAGTACTCCAAACAGTACCTCATTCTGTAGCACATATTCCAAGATACGTCGGTTCTATGTACGATTATCTGTACTTTTCACCTCATCAGTCAATTCTTGTAATCATTTCACTCTTCACAGTATTTAACGATCCCGTTCAATACACTCTTAATTTTTCGACCCTTTCAGTCAATAACCGGGCCAAACATTTGATGACATTCCACTACACTCTTTGGATCGCATCATATAAGGCCCCGGCTCGTTCGCCGTCTGCCTGTACACGTTTTACTGTGATGCCTCGGATTTGCCGGTCTCAAGCCGGAGGGGCCCGAGCCTCACCACTCATCCGTACTGTCCGCTCTGAGCTCTAGAGGTGGCCCCCGTCACACAGACGTGGCACTTAGTCCCTCACGGATTGTTTTATTGTGAAGCCCAGGATTTACCACTATGGCCCAAAGTCCACTCGTGGGGGGAGCCCTGGCCGCCTCACTCAACCATACTGTTATCCCCTATGGCCCACAGTCCACTCGGGGTTTTTCTTTCGCGTCCGTAATCTAAGTGTTAGTGGAATCAGTAATAGGGATCGTTAGATTCATGTGACATCTTCTATGCCATTAATAATTCCATTACTATCAATGGATTCCAATTCAGCTCGGTTTTAACACTATTCCGCACATCGCCCAATATAGGGGCATTTTCGTCATTTCGACATTTATTTCTTTCTCCTCAATATACATTCAAATCAATGAACTGATCATCTATGTATTGATAGTATCCTTTCTGATACTTATAACAGCAAGTTAGATCTCATTCGATTTTCGACAGAGAAATTCACTAAAATCCATAATTGGATTATTTTGCTTGCAATTCAGCTTTATATCATTAATTTCTCTGTCAAATCACTCAATTCCAACTTCTGGTGATCTATTTTGACTCCCAGTAAAATTTTGGGGGTAGGGGTATTTTGGTCATTTTTGGCTAAAAATTTTCTCTCTTAAAATTACCCTCAATCGGTGATCTTAAAGTCTATTTAATGATGATATTTTATTCCCCTATTTTATACCATCACTTTCAGGTCTCAGTTCGGTTCGGACAGAAAAGTACTGGTGGGGCCCTCACCGAGTCCATTTCTGTTCCTTACCGAACAGGCCTTCATATAGATTTGAAGGATCACAAATTTTTCGGTAATTTCTGAGCCTATTTTCTTCTTTAACATTCTCAGTTTATACTTCCTCACTCCCTTTAAATCATTTTACCCCATTTACAATCATTTATTTTCTGTATGTATTCAGACGACACAGTACTACAGGGGATGTTTAACTCTTTTCTTTCCAAAGTATCCACAGACATCAGGCCAACCAATGCTCTGATACCACTAAATCTGTCACGACCCGTGACCACATTTTTACCCTACTTATACACATCTTAACCGGTTGGGCTGTCTGTGATACTTCACTTGTACTAGCTGTTAAACAATTTTACAATGTATTGTTTATGTTATACACATCCCCTATCGTAATAAATCAGACAAGTAGTACTGTTGACATGTCTAAATACAGAGAATAAATAATCATACCTCAAATAATCAGTCGATCTGACACATTGTTCTTCGTGTACAGCCAGGATCCACAATCCACTGATTTCACCAGCATCAAAACCTGAGATGTTTAATATTAAGGGGTGAGCAAAACCACGGCTCAGTAAGAGAATTATATGCCTCACTTGATACTCAGCTTCCTATATGCTAAAAATCTTTTTCATTTTTCCTATGGGCTCTAGGCTCGCATGTAGGAAAGATACTACAGTCGGCTAGGGATCCGAATGGAGTAAGGTAGGTATTTTAGAATACCATACTTGTTACGGAACCTAGAAGCAACTGTAGAGAAAAATTTTTTTCTTTTTGTTTTGAATTAATAAATCCTTTTCCTTTTTTAATCTTTCATAATCTTTTTCATATTCCTTTCAAAATAATGCCTCTACGAAATAAAGCCTTTAAATAGAATAATTAATATCCGTATATTCCTTGAAAAGAATATTAGTTAAATCATCATCTTATTTCTTTAAAACTTATTTCATGTTTTAATGTACTCTCTTAATTAGTTCTGTCCGTTAAAAAGCAGAATAAGCTATAAAAATCTATTTCATTCTTTGACATTTGTCGAATTCACGAATCACAATCACTTACTTATCGTCACAATATCCTACGATTTCTCATACTAACATCGGAACACGTGTAGCACTTAGTTCCCGAAGGACTCTAGAGGTGGCTCCCACGGTTCAATCATCGAGTCTCTGCTCGGTATGGCCTGTACTGAAACATCAGAACACGTGTAGCACTTAGTTCCCGAAGGACTCTAGAGGTGGCTCCCACTGTTCAATCATCGAGTCTCTGCTCGGTATGGCCTGTACTGAAACATCAGAACACGTGTAGCACTTAGTTCCCGAAGGACTCTAGAGGTGGCTCCCACTGTTCAATCATCGAGCCTCTGCTCGGTATGGCCTGTACTGAAATATCGGAACACGTGTAGCACTTAGTTCCCGAAGGACTCTAGAGGTGGCTCCCACGGTTCAATCATCGAGTCTCTGCTCGGTATGGCCTGTACTGAAATATCGGAACACGTGTAGCACTTAGTTCCCGAAGGACTCTAGAGGTGGCTCCCACGGTTCAATCATCGAGTCTCTGCTCGGTATGGCCTTTTCCGTTTGACATATTCCATGTCATGTAAAATATCTCCCTTTTTAACATGTCACCTATCATTTATGGATTTTAATATAGACGTTAATCTTGTCGTACTATAAACCCTGGAGGGTAAAGGACTAACCCGGTCAAATCTATGACCATAATCTATATTGTCCTCGGTGGATCACGGATCAGGTGTCGACCGGGACTAAACATGTCACATATCATGTATCAGCATGATAAGAATACCAACCAGTCTCAAAACCGTATTTTTTTATCGGAAAATACACCTTATGGAATTTATACAATTATATAATTCCATGATTTAAAACCATAAGGGTTATAATCCTTTAGTGAATATTGATAAAAATATCCATAAAATATTTACTATATTTCACTTCATCTTTCGTCTCGTAATTCGTGTAATTTATCTATTTCGAGAATTTTCGGTGATTTCATTATCACCATTCTCGAATACATGAATATTCTAAAGTTCCATCTCATTATATTCATATTTTATGAAATTTAGAAATTTCCTCATGTCTCGTGATTTACTATCGAAATTCGGAAATAAATCATTTAATATGATTTTATAAAGTTTTTCTAAAATTTTCGGCAGCATAACGGCTGCCGATTCACTAACCTCCTGCACGGAAAATACAGTTTAAAATCTTTCAGCCAGTACTTCTTCCCAAATTATTTTCAGCAATTCATGCATCATAATAATTTTCATAAAATAATTGCATAAAATATTTCAAATTAAATTATGCAGACTGAGTATCCTTACAGTGCTGCACATGCATCCCTTACCTTTTTCCGGGTCGGCGACTTCCGCTTATCGATCGCGCCCGCGCTCCATTTCTCCCGATTCCTTATCTCGATTGCTGAAAATAATTTCTGGAATTAAAATTCTAATTTTTAGAATTTTTCATAATTTATTTAATTTTTTTCTGAAATTAAATTCTCGGGAAATTTCTTACCGAATTTGTAAAATCCCGGGTTGTCGAATTTCCGGGAATTTTCCGAATTCCCAAATTTTCCTTTTTCCTCTTTTTTCTTCCTTTTTCCTCTTTTTCTTTCCTTTCTTTCTTTTCTTTTTCTTTTTCTTTTTCTTTTTCTTTTTCCTTTTTCCTTTTTCTTTTCTTTTTCTTTTCTTTTTTCTTCTTCCTTTCCCGGTCAAACCGGTTCAGAGCCTTTCCTCGCCGGTTCCTCGCCGGCGGCCGGTTCTCCGGCGGCTCGTTGGTCCCTCAGCTGGCCGGCGTCGAGGCGAAGCTGCCGGTGGTCTCAGCTTGGCCTGGATCGGCGGCACGGCGGCGGATCCACTCGGTTTACCTTCGGTCACTTCTCCTCCTCCGTCGGCCTTCCTCCGCCGTCGTTGGCCTCACCGGTGGCCTCCATCCCATTCCTCTCCTTCCACCGATGCTTCGGCTGTAATGGCGGCGGCCAATTCCGCCGGCAACCGCCAGATCTAGTTTCGTTTTCTTCCTCGGTTTTCCGCCGTTTCGCTTCGCCGGCGTTGCCATCAGCTTCCTCTTCCTTTGCCGGCGACGACTTTCTCTTCTCCTCTCTCCCTTTCCTTCTCCGGCGGCCGCTGACGGGGGCGATCTCGCCTGGGGAAGGCAGAATCGGGGTCTTCCCGATTCTGTTTCTTTTTTTCTGTTTAGTTTCCTTTTTTTTTTTGTACCTTTCTTTCTATTTTTAGCATATAAATATATTATATACTATATACTTTACACTTTATACATATATATAATATACATACTATATATTACATATGTATTATTTCATATAAGTATAGTATAATATATATTATATATAATATATATTGTATATTACAAATATATATTTAGTATATATATTTGTATATTTATATACTTTAAAATACATAACATTTATATAAGTATTTATATAAATGTATTAATTCCATATATATATATTGTATTAACAATATATATATTCAAACTTTAATGAAATTTAATATTTACATTTTCTCAAATATGTATATACTTACATATACATAAAATATCATACTTGAATACATATGTATTATTTAAATTTATCAAATAGTATATATATTCTTATATATACCAATGTACCTTTAATATATACTATATACCATACAGTATTTAAACACATATGTATTTATATCAAAATACATTTATATAATTTGTAATTATATAACCATATTTTATTCTCATTTCTCATTTTCTTATTTAATTTGGATTTCCATTTATCCAAATTAAATTTCCCTATTTTCCTCATTTAATTTCCCTCACTTAAATTTCCAAATTTTATCACTTCCTCAATTCTCGGAATTTTCACAATATTCCGATTCTCACAATTTTATTTATTTACTTTAATTTATTTATTTCCTCTTATCTATTTTCTTTAATTATTTATTTTCAATATTTATTATTTCCAATAGTTGAAAAATTTACGGTTATCACACTTTCCCTCCTCCTTTTCCTAGCAGGTTAGCCAACAACAAGAAAGAAGAGCAAGACAAAGCGATCTTGGAGACCTTTAGGAAAGTGGAGGTGAACATTCCTCTTCTTGATGCTATCAAGCAAGTACCCAGGTATGCAAAATTTTTAAAAGAATTGTGCATTAACAAGAAGAAATTAAAAAGTGATGAAAAAGTAGTTGTGGGGGAGAATTTGTCTTCCATCATTCAAAGAAAACTTCCCCCCAAAGTGTGGAGATCCTGGCATGTTTAGTATTTCATGTAAGATAGGTAACACTATGATTGATAAGTCCATGATAGATTTAGGAGCTTCTATAAATGTCATGCCTTTGTCAATTTATAAATCTTTAAATCTTGGACCTTTGAAAGAGACTGGTGTTATTATACAATTGGCTGATAGAACTAATGCCTATCCTGAAGGGATATTAGAGGATCTTCTTATGTAGGTTGATAAATTAGTCTTCCCAACAGACTTCTATGTTCTTGATATGGAAGATGATAATTCTCCTTTTCCAACACCAATGCTGCTAGGGAGACCATTCTTGAAGACATCCAAAGCCAAAATAGATGTGGATAAGGAAACACTCACCATGGAGTTTGATGATAACATAATGGAGTTCAACATCTTTGGAGAAGTAATTATAAGTCAGAACCAACAGAAATCAAAGAAAAGGTTTGCATTTGGGATTAGATGATGGAAGGTGGAGCAGTCGAGCTAACGACATTAAACAAAAGCGATACTTGGGAGGCAACCCAATAATGTAAAAACAAAAGGGAGTATTTCTTTCCTTACTTGTATTACCATTTAATTTTTGAGTTTTTATTGTTCTTCTTTGCATGCTAGACTTACTTTGAGGATTAAGTATGATTTAAGTGTGAGGGGGAATATTGGTTTATGAGTCTATAGAGTTTTTTTTTAGGAACTGGAAATTTTTTTTTGAAAAAAAAAAGACGTCAAATTTTTTAGTTTTAAAGATCATGATATGTTTTCTTTCTTTTAAGGATTGATTCTAAACTAAAGCAAAGTTTTATAAGAAAGTTGAGAGTATTTTGATTGTTATTATTGTTGAAGTGAATACTTTCTAAAGAATTTATGTGAGTTCATGATTAAATATAATTGCTTATATGATATTGATAATGTGATTAGTTCATTGAAGTTGGTATAAGCAAAGGATAAATAGACAGGAAAAAAAAAACATAAAAAGAGAAGAAAAATAGATGTTGAAAGCTTTAAATTCTACTCCAATGTTTTGAGTTACTCGATCTTGTTGATTAAATTCTTGAAGTGACTTAAAATATGAGTATGCAAAGCACTCTAAAAGAGGGCTTAGTTGTTGAGTAATCGGGTGTTGGTATCACCAATATTAACATTCGCGTAAAAAGGCAAGTAAGTACTTAGGGAAACCATTATTGAAACCTCAAAAGAAAAAAAAAGAAAAAGAAGGAAGAGAAAATAGAAAAAAAAAATCTTTATCTATTGACTTTGTTTGTGGTAATGTAAAATGGATAATTGCAAAGTTGATGTTATATGTTTCAATTGTGTTAATTGTGAATTTTGCATGAACTTATTTAGAAGTATGCATGAATATGAGAAGTAATGATTAGAATATGATTGACTTGATTATTTGACTCTTGTTGAAGTTATGAGTTAAGAATTGAAAGATTTGAAAATATGTTCATGATCTTTGTCTTGTTTTGAGTCTTAATTTTTAATTTTTGAGTCTTATTTTGAATTTTTCGGATTGAGTCTTAAGTAAAAGATTTTGTGGGTATATCTTCTGAAAGCCCTCACGAGACACAACTCGTCCACTAGGGGTGACCTAGGGGTTTAAAGGCTTATTGCATAAGCTAAATGCGATCGTGATTCCTACGAAAGTGAGTTAGGATTTAGGATTTAGTTCTTTAGGAAGTTAGCTTAGGTTTTGCTAGAGGACTAGCAAAACCTAAGTGTGGGGGAATTTGATAGGATGATATTTTGTGAATTTTATATGTGCTAATATATTTGCTTTATTGATGTTTTATGCCTAAAAGAGCTTACTAATGTTTATTTTATGTTTTAGGTATTAAATATCAAAGTTGAATAAAAAGAAGATAAAAAGAGCAAATTGCAGTATTTTCTGTTCAGCTTGAAAGATTGACATTTTTGACCAATTTAACGACCTGATCTCAAGAAGTGGCCTTCTTGATATGTAAGTTACACGTAATACGAGATGAAAAATGAAAGGAAATAAAGTGAATATTTATATATATATATATATATATATTTAATATTCACTAAATGGTTTTATAACCTTTATGGTTTTAAATGATGAAATTATATATTTTATAAATTTCATAAAGGTTTTCTGATGATGAAAAATACGGTTTTGAGACTAGATGGCATCCTATCATGCTGATATGTGATATGTGATATGTAACATGTGATATGTAATATGTGATATGTGATATGTGATATGTAGTCCCAGCTGACACCTGATCAGTGATCCGCCGAGGACAATTATAGACTATGGCCATAGATCTGACATGATTATTCATACCCTTCGGGGTCTATAGCATGATATGAGTGACGACCCAGTGGACGGGCTGGGCGTGCGTGCCTAAGTCTCCATATATGAAAATGTTTTATATGATATGTGATATGTGAAATGTAAATGTTTTACATGATATGTGAGAAGTTAAATGAAAGAAATTTACAGCATTTTACATAATGCTTATTTCAGTACTGATTTTAGTACTACGAGATGATTTTCATATGATATGTGATATGAACATGTAATATGTTTTCAAAAGGAAGAAGAGTTTATAAGTATAATATTCTTACTATGATTTGAAATTGAATATTAGACTATATGTGACATGAATATGTGATATGTTTTTCAAAAAAGAAAGAGGAGGAAAAATAAATCTAATATTCTTATTTTGAAATTTAAATTGAATATTAGATTTAAATGATATATATGTTATACGAAAATGATTTAATAGCTGATTTTGCTATTTAAAGTATTGTACTAATTACCGTTGTACAGTAAAACATGAAATGAGTTTTAAAGGAGAATGATGAGAATTTAACTAATATTCTTTTCAAGAATATATGAATATTAGTTACTTTATTTAAATGCTTTATTTTATAAAAGCATTATTTTGAAAAGAATATGAAAATGTTATGGAATAAAAAGGTAAAAGGGATTAAAATTTCAAACGAAAAGGAAATTATTCTCTACAGTTGCTTCTAGGTTCCAGGACAAGATAGGTATTTCAAAATACCTACCTTACTCCATCCGGATCCCTAGCCGACTGTAGTATCTTTCCTATATGCGAGCCTAGAGCCCATAGGAAAAATGAAAAAGATTTTCAGCATATAGGAAGCTGAATATCAAGTATGCATATAATTTCCTTACTGAGCCGTGGTTTGCTCACCCCTTAATATTAACATTTTAGGTTTTCGAGGACTAAGAGTCTGACATCTAAAGTGAAGGAAACCGAAACATACATGCAGTGGAATTTAAATCATTCGGCCTCCACCAGGATCGATTCGGAGAGTTGCCTAATTAGGGTTTCGAGATTTTACCTAAAGTTTTCTTTGATTTCAGTCGTTGGTCGAGTCACAAGCAACAACCTTTCGTTCCTGCCTCTATGGTATCCACACGAACGGATCTCACGACTCTTGAACGTCTCACGATCAGATGCCTTAAGGAGCGTTTTTGATTCTTTTTAACCGAACTGCTAGCTTCGATTAAAAGAATACTTTTCTGTTTTCTAATTGTTGTGTGGCTATGTTTCAGAAAACATCCTTTTATAGGCAGTAAATTTTACCCTAAAATTTACTGCCAAACAGAACTCTAATCCTACTTAGAATAGGATTAACTATATCCTTAATCCAAGTCAGAATAGGATTAGACATATCCTTAATCCAATTCAGAATAGGATTAATTAAGCTCCTCATTGATCCGTTCTAAGTGTGCGACCCAATAGGTTCTCAAAACAATGGCAATGACAAAATTGTCACAGGCAATGAGCGGTATCTAGCAACACATCATTGCTACCCATGTAACGAGAATGTCAATGACTCGACATAACCTTACTCGTGATAGATGTTACCGTGTAGTCTAATCCCTTTATCCTTTGATGTCTTGATTACACACAAGTCATGGAATGCGTCACACTTGTATAGTCTAATCAGCGTTTCTTGATTCCTGAGTAAACTAATTAAACAAATAAAATCAATATCTCATATTGACTTATTCGAGCACGGCCATGCATTTCTTAGTCTCACTCTATCAAAGGGCCCAAGACATCACTCTTGTTATATAAGAGGGATAAATTCTATCTTGATCACTCAACATCCCTCTACATAGATCAAGGCATACCCAATTACTACCTTTATAGTCCATCCTGTTACGAATGACATCTAGCAGCATTAAAGTATGCAATTCTCTATGTTGGGATCTCTGATGATCTCAAGTCAAAGGATCACATACACCATCATCACTATGAGAATCACTTATGACACTCATATAACAATCCATGTAGCGTTCTCATGGAGGGTCGATCCAGTACATAGTTCTCTAACATGTACCTATGTGATGACTTGATATCCTATATCCATGACAATGGTCATCAGTCAACCACATACTAGTCTTATCGTATCATTGTTATCCTTGTTCACAATAATACTTGACTAGGGATATTTTAAGAATAGTGTGTTATTACTATTCTAAGGACATTATCATATAAGATTATATTACTCAGTTATAAGACAAATATAATAATGAACTATAAATAAAAATGTCATGATACATAAAATTGCCAAAGTCAATCATCTAATGAATGGTTCTAAGGGCATAATCCAACATAAAGGACTTCGGCTGTGCATTTGGGGACGATGCGACAGCTCGACTTATGACATGAGGTACGATCATTTATTTTCTATATTTAGATATTTTCACAGTACTATTTTCTTATGAAGTAAGATAGGGGATGTAATTCATATTATAATTTAATATGAAATTGTTTATATGCAAAAGAAAAGTAAAGTATCGCAGACAACCCAACCAAATAAGACGTATAGAATAAGGTGAAAAATAGGGTCACGGGCTGTGACAATAATTGCAAAGCTGATGTTATATGTTTCAATTGTGTTGATTGTGAATTTTGCATGAATTTATTTAGAAGTATGCATGAATATGAGAAGTAATGATTAGAATATGATTGACTTGATTATTTGACTCTTGTTGAAGTTATGAGTTAAGAATTGAAAGATTTGAAAATATGTTCATGATCTTTATCTTGTTTTGAGTCTTAATTTTTAATTTTTGAGTCTTATTTTGAATTTTTCGGATTGAGTCTTAAGTAAAAGATTTTGTGGGTATATCTTCTGAAAGCCCTCACACGACACAACTCGTCCACTAGGGGTGACCTAGGGGTTTAAAGGCTTATTGCATAAGCTAAATGCAATCGTGATTCCTACGAAAGTGAGTTAGGATTTAGGATTTAGTTCTTTAGGAAGTTAGCTTAGGTTTTGCTAGAGGACTAGCAAAACCTAAGTGTGGGGGAATTTGATAGGATGATATTTTGTGAATTTTATATGTGCTAATATATTTGCTTTATTGATGTTTTATGCCTAAAAGAGCTTACTAATGTTTATTTTATGTTTTAGGTATTAAATATCAAAGTTGAATAAAAAGAAGATAAAAAGAGCAAATTGCAGTATTTTTGTCCAGCTTGAAAGATTGACATTTTTGACCAATTTAACGACCTGATCTCAAGAAGTGGCCTTCATAGAAGTTGTAGAGGACTTCTCAAGGTTTCCAGAATGTCCAAGATCGCAAAAATTGGAGTTCATTTGATGGGTCAAACGTCTGGACAAAATCAGTATGAAATTTTGGGCAGAAAAACGAGATTGAGAAGAAATTCCAACAAAGCAAGTTCAAGACCAGATTTTGTTGAGAGAAGATAATTTCTTAATTTTATTTTGTCTTATATCTGTAATTAATTAATAAAAATAGGCCTTAGGAATTTTACTTAGAAAATAATTGTAAAAAGATGATGAGATAAAGGTAAGAGTTTGACTAGTCAAATTACTTGTTTCCCAAGTAAACTCTTATCTGAATCCCACATTGCTTAGGAAAGTCTTTTAAACTCTTCCTTAGGCCTATATAAAGAGCACAAGGCTCTCATACACAGATCCCTCAAATCCCTTTACATCTCTCACATCCCTCTCCTCCGTTTTCTCTTTTAGTTTTGTAGGATTTTCTTTAGGGTTTTTAATAAAATTTTATTTTTTTTATTTTTAAATAGTTGCTGATTGCTTTATTATTTTTAATTCTGATTTTGTTTTCTTTATTTAAATTAATATTGTTTGTGTGTTCTTGCTTGCTACTTTACAATCTTGATTAGTAATTCTGATTTTATATTATTAAAGATTGCTTCTTTTATTGTTTCTTGCATGATATTTGTAATCTTTATAATATATAACTTGAATTATATGATTTTGAATATGTCTAGTGAGTAGTTTTCTTATTCAGTTATGAGTTAAATTGATTATTTTTGGGAAAAGCATGTTGTGAGATTCTTGAACCTATTATATAATTGTTGATTAAGTATCCAAGATTCTCTGATCACATTATAATTATTGTTTGTTTGATTAGATAGGGTGCACACTATTTAGTTAAATTAAATAATCTACCGCCAGATTAAAAACATAAGTCCGTAATTGCTTGTGGAGTTAATCGCTAGGGATGGAGGAGAATTAAGGTTTAGATTAAATGAATCGAGCTTATGTGTTTGTTATCTGATGTCAACCCATATCTTTCTTGTTGTTAATGCTGCCACAACTTATATCTAGAGAGCTTGTTCTAAGTAGGTTAAGTAGTTAGAGATTAGTTAAATAGCTTGTTTTAACTAACGACTCAGTAAGGAAAGATGGTGTAACAGAGCTTGTTGTTATGCTACGGTTGACTATTTAATTGACAGTGATATTTTGTAATCAATGATCAATATCAAAATCCAAGAATGATTGATTGCCTCATAACTGAAGCTTTTTGCTATTTGTTTTTATATTTAATAATTCTTGTTTTCTTTATTTTAGAATAGTCTCCAAAACCCCCAAATTTCTTCTTTCCCTAAACCCTAAAATTAGATTTTTAATTTAGTAATTAACTTAAATAATTCAGTTTCTGTGGGTTCGACCCTTGCTCCGCTATCTACATAGTAGAGTTAGGAAATTTTATTTTGGTGACTCACGACACTCATCAAATTTTGGCGCCGTTGCTGGGGACTGTTATTTATTTAAGTTGTTTGTTATAAGTTAAAGATCTAATTATTTTCTTTTCTTTCTTCCTTGCAAGGTTTGCATGTCTGACGAGGACTCTAGTTACAGACTTCGAAAGATTAGAGACTACATTCAAGCAACCCAAAGTGCAGTGCTACAAATGCCCCAACCACCACCATCCACTTCTAACGATCCACCTTCCATCGAGCCCACGATCAATCCTACTTTTGAATTCTCTAGTGATTCAGAAGAGGACATCATGGCTCAAAATGCTAATAGAACCTTGAAGGAGTTGGTAGCACCCACTATGAACCAACAACCCCTTTGCATAGCCTATCCTACTTTAGATGTTGCTTTTGAATTAAAATCTGGTTTGATACATCTTTTACCGACTTTTCATGGTCTTGCAGGTGAAAATCCACACAAACATGTAAAGGAATTCCATGTGGTTTGCTCAACCATGAAGCCAGCTGGGGTTAGTGAAGAGCAAATCAAGCTAAGGGCCTTTCCATTCTATCTGGCAGATGCAGCCAAGGATTGGCTTTACTACTTACCTTCTGGGACCATCAACACTTAGGATGATATGATGAAACTCTTCTTGGAAAGATATTTTCCTGCTTCTAGGGTGGCCAAAATCCGCAAAGAAATTTGTGAAATTAGGCAATTTAATGGTGAGTCACTCTTTGAATATTGGGAAAGATTTAAACGATTATGTGCTAGTTGCCCACATCACCAAATTCATGAGCAACTATTGATCCAATATTTCTACGAGGGACTATTACCCCATGATAGAAGCATGATAGATGCTGCTAGTGGAGGAGCTTTGGTAGATACGACTCCTCAAGAAGCCCAAAACTTGATAGCAAACATGGCTTCCAATTCTCAACAATTTAACACAAGGAGAGATCTACCACCACCACTTAAGCAAGCACATGAGGTAAGTACTTCTTCTTTGGAAAAACAAATTGCTAATCTAACATCCCTTGTGCAACAGTTGGCTGTAGGTAACATGCAACAAGCCAAGGCTTGTGGAGTTTGCTCCAATATCGGACACCCTACTGATATGTGTCCAAACTTACAAGAAGATTCTATAGAGCAAGCTAATGATATAAGAGGATTCCTAGGGCCTTCCCAAGGTAAGTATGATCCTTATTCAAGCACTTACAACCTTGGTTGGAGGGACCACCCAAATTTGCAATATGGAAATAGGTCAGCACCATATGTCCCACCACACAATAGGCCAAATAATTTCTAGGTCCCCAAACCTACATACCAAGAGAGGCCATCACCCCAAACAAAACACCAAAGTGGAACCATGTCTCTTGAAGAAATTGTAAAGAATCTTGCTGCCTCTAGTTTGCAAAATCAACAAGAGAACAATCAAAGAATTGCACACCTTGAGCGTCAAATGAGCCAAATGGCTACTTCCCTAAGCAGACTTGAAGCCAAGGAATCCAACAAGTTGCCATATCAACCAAAGGTCAATCCAAGAGAGAATGCACATGCCATCTTTTTGAGGAGTGGGAAGGAAATTGTACTCAAGGAGAATGCATATGAAGAGGTCAACATAAAGGCTCCACCACATAAAAATGTTGGGAATCTCCCCCCTCTTTATAGAGATTTTGACAAGGTGAGTGAAAAACGTGTCCCTTTTAATGTTGGTACTTACCCTCCTCCTTTTCCTAGTAGGTTTGCAAAACCAAAGAAAGAAGAGCATGTTGACACTAACATGGAAGCAAAAGGAGAAGTTGACAACAATGCTTCAAAGTCTAAGGTAAGTGATAAAAGAGTCCCCTTTAATACTGGTACTTTCCCTCCTCCCTTTCCTAACAGGTTAGCCAACAACAAGAAAGAAGAGCAAGACAAAGAGATCTTGGAGACCTTCAGGAAAGTGGAGGTGAACATTCCTCTTCTTGATGCTATCAAGCAAGTACCCAGGTACGTAAAATTTTTAAAAGAATTGTGCATTAACAAGAAGAAATTAAAAGGTGATGAAAAAGTAGTTGTGGGGGAGAATGTGTCTTCCATCATTCAAAGAAAACTTCCCCCAAAGTGTGGAGATCCTAGCATGTTTAGTATTTCATGTAAGATAGGTAACACTATGATTGATAAGTCCATGATAGATTTAGGAGCTTCTATAAATGTCATGCCTTTGTCAATTTATAAATCTTTAAATCTTGGACCTTTGAAAGAGACTGGTGTTATTATACAATTGGCTGATAGAACTAATGCCTATCTTGAAGGGATATTAGAGGATCTTCTTGTTCAGGTTGATAAATTAGTCTTCCCAACAGACTTCTATGTTCTTGATATGGAAGATGATAATTCTCCTTTTCCAACACCAATGCTACTAGGGAGACCATTCTTGAACATATCCAAAGCCAAAATAGATGTGGATAAGGAAACACTCACCATGGAGTTTGATGATAACATAATGGAGTTCAACATCTTTGGAGAAGTAATTATAAGTCAGAACCAACTGAAATCGAAGAAAAGGTTTGCATTTGGGATTGGATGATGGAAGGTGGAGCAGTCGAGCTAACGACATTAAACAAAAAGCGCTACTTGGGAGGCAACCCAATGATGTAAAAACAAAATGGAGTATTTCTTTCCTTACTTGTATTACCATTTAATTTTTGAGTTTTTATTGTTCTTCTTTGCATGCTAGACTTACTTTGAGGACAAAGTAAGATTTAAGTGTGGGGGGGAATATTGGTTTATGAGTCTATAGAGTTTTTTTTTTAGGAACTGGAAATTTTTTTTTTGAAAAAAAAAAGACTTCAAATTTTTTAGTTTTAAAGATCATGATATGTTTTCTTTCTTTTAAGGGTTGATTCTAAACTAAAACAAAGTTTTATAAGAAAGTTGAGAGTATTTTGATTGTTATTATTGTTGAAGTGAATACTTTCTAAAGAATTTATGTGAGTTCATGATTAAATATGATTGCTCATATGATATTGATAATGTGATTAGTTCATTGAAGTTGGTATGATTGCTCATATGATATTGATAATGTGATTAGTTCATTGAAGTTGGTATAAGCAAAGGATAAATAGACAGGAAAAAAAAACATAAAAAGAGAAGAAAAATAGAGGTTGAAAGCTTTAAATTCTACTCCAATGTTTTGAGTTACTCGATCTTGTTGATTAAATTCTTGAAGTGACTTAAAATATGAGTATGCAAAGCACTCTAAAAGAGGGCTTACTTGTTGAGTAATTGGGTGTTGATATCACCAATATTAACATTCATGTAAAAAGGCAAGTAAGTACTTAGGGAAACCATTATTGAAACCTCAAAAGAAAAAAAAAAGAAAAAGAAGGAAGAGAAAATAGAAAAAAAAATTCTTGATCTATTGACTTTGTTTGTGGTAATGTAAAATGGATAATTGTAAAGTTGATGTTATATGTTTCAATTGTCTTGATTGTGAATTTTGCATGAATTTATTTAGAAGTATGCATGAATATGAGAAGTAATTATTAGAATATGATTGACTTGATTATTTGACTCTTGTTGAAGTTATGAGTTAAGAATTGAAAGATTTGAAAATATGTTCATGATCTTTATCTTGTTTCGAGTCTTAATTTTTAATTTTTGAGTCTTATTTTGAATTTTTCGGATTGAGTCTTAAGTAAAAGATTTTGTGGGTATATCTTCTGAAAGCCCTCACGAGACACAACTCGTCCACTAGGGGTTTAGGGGTTTAAAGTTATTGCATAAATGCAATCGTGATTACGAAAGTGAGTTTAGGATTTAGGATTTAGTTCTTTAGGAAGTTAGCTTAGGTTTTGCTAGAGGACTAGCAAAAGCTAAGTGTGGGGGAATTTGATAGGATGATATTTTGGGAATTTTATATGTGCTAATATATTTGCTTTATTGATGTTTTATGCCTAAAAGAGCTTACTAATGTTTATTTTATGTTTTAGGTATTAAATATCAAAGTTGAATAAAAAGAAGATAAAAAGAGCAAATTGCAGTATTTTCTGTCCAGTTTGAAAGATTGACATTTTTGACCAATTTAATGACTTGATCTCAAGAAGTGGCCTTCATAGAAGTTGTAGAGGACTTCTCAAGGTTTCCAGAATGTCTAAGATCGCAAAACTTGGAGTTCATTTGATGGGTCAAACGTCTGGACAAAATCTGTACGAAATTTTGGGCAGAAAAACGAGATTGAGAAGAAATTCCAACAAAGCAAGTTCAAGACCAGATTTTGTTGAGAGAAGATAATTTCTTAATTTTATTTTGTCTTATATCTGTAATTAATTAATAAAAATACGCCTTAGGAATTTTATTTAGAAAATAATTGTAAAAAGATGATGAGATAAAGGTAAGAATTTGACTAGTCAAATTACTTGTATCCCAAGTAAACTCTTATCTGAATCCCACATTGCTTATGAAAGTCTTTTAAACTCTTCCTTAGGCCTATACAAAGAGCACAAGGCTCTCATACACAGATCCCTCAAATCCGTTTACATCTCTCACATCCCTCTCCTCCCTCTTTTCTTTTAGTCTTGTAGGATTTTCGTTAAGGTTTTTAATAAAATTTTATTTTTTTATTTTTAATTAGTTGCTGATTTCTTTATTTTTTTAATTCTGATTTTGTTTTCTTTATTTAAATTAATATTGTTTGTGTGTTCTTCTTCTTTTTCTGTTTTCCTTTCTTTTCTTTTTCTGGTTATCTTTTCTTTTCTTTCTTGTTTTTCTGCATCTTTTCTTTTCAGTTTTCTTCTACTACTGTGGGCAGCTTCAACTTGACATTCTCTCAAGGTTTTCATTCTTCAATCAACTCCAATTTTATGTACCCCATCTACTCACTTAGAAATTCTATCAAACATATTTAGTTCTTCTCATTAACATCATCATCGTCCTGCCAAAACTTGGCCGAACATCACCATTTATCACACCAATTGCTGCACCTTCAATTTATAAACCAATCCAAGCTCAAATTAAGCTTAATTCATCCTTTACAATTTAGTTCCTACCAATTTTACTCATTATTTTCTATTAATTCATACTCAATTACATCAAAACAACCAAGATTTTCTTCAATTTTCTTCCTCATAATAGAATCTGTCCTGTACATCTACACTCACATTTAATTCAATCCAAAACGTCAAATACAATTTTCATGCGTGAATCAAACATAACCTATAGTCAAATATTAAAGAAACATCATCACTCTCACCTTTCCAACCAAACCGAACAATACAAAGCTTCCAGTCTCTATCACGTTGGTTTTCTGATCACCATATCCTAACTTTAATCGGCTCTTTTGATAGAGAATAGGATTAATGAAGGAAGCTGAGTGTTTTAGTGATAACAATTGATGATTTCGGTCGAGGGAAATGAGAGGAAAACGTGAAAATGGAAGGGAAAATGGAAGCTGCAGAGAAACGATTCAGCAGAAAAATATCACCAGGGGAAGTCGGTTAAGGGAGATAAAATGTTGAGTTTTGTCTCATTTGGTTCCTTTATTTGTATTTAGTCCAATAAAAATTTAACACATGGTCCACTAATTTAATTTCCTCTCTTTTCTCCCCTCTTTCTTTTTTTTTTCTGTTTCCTTTTTCTTTTGTGCAAATCGGGTCTGCAGCAGCAAGCTTCCGCGAGCTTGCTGCATTTTCCCCCTTTATTTATTTATGATATCAATATATCATGAATATATTTTCTATTAATAACTATATATACACACACACACACACTTATATTAACACTTTTATACATATAAATATATTCTTAACATATACTATACATATATACATATATATATATATTTCTATATATTTAAATTTATATTTTACAATATAATTATTTTATATTAACTATTGTTGCTCGTTCACAACAATGATTTTTTTGAGGTACGAATCTCGATCTTCATGCTAGACTATCTTCAACAACTCTGCAAAAAAGAAAAGCATCAGAGGGTGCAGGGGCCTTCCTCTGCACGTTCACTCCGATTCTTAAGTCAAACAAGATCTAAACGGGGTTTCAATTAGCCTATAGAGATTAGGGTTTAAAAATGATACCCGTGACCTATTTATAGGAGTAATATGGAGCGTAATTACGGTTAAGACCCATAGCTTAAATGATAACCTAGTTGATCTTTCATGGCCCTTTTTAATCCTTTTTCCTCTTGGGCTTAGACTACTATTAGGCCCAATGTTCTTCAGCATGACTTATATTAAGGCCCAATGACCTTTAGTAAGACCCTCATCAAAAGGATATTTATGTCATTTTATTCCTTCAAGGTAGAGGCGGTAGGTAAATTGTAAGGACTGTATGACACTTTGTTCCCGCAAGACCAAAAAGGTGGCCCCCGCATCCCACTCATCTGTCCTTTCTGGGCCCACTGGCCTTCAAGGTTTTATTTGCGTCTGCATGTCTCGAACCCTTGACCTCTTGTAAGTGTTGAGACATGCTAACCATTAGGCCATTAAATCTGTCACGACCCGAAGACCATGACGTTCACTTAACACATACCTTTATTTCACATAGGAAAATTATGAACTAAATTTATTGTTTTTTTCTATTTATGATTTGTATTTGGTATTAGTGTAGTAACTAAACCAATTCTTACCTTGATATAATATTATTTCTCTAGCTTTATCATAAATCTCAAGGTTGACTATAATTATTTAAGCCTCATATTCACTCATCCTAAAAGAAATGGGTCGAAAACCTCACCCTTATATTTTATCAATTTCCCTAGCAAATCACCTGCTTTGCAAACACATTTTTTTTTATTTTCACAATACAGCCAGTTCTAATTTCCACAATTCATACCATAAAGCATTACATGTTTCCCAACATCCAACGCAATAATACTTCCACATTTTTGCAGTTTATACGCACTTCAAAATATAATCTTATCCCAGATCGTACTCGATAATCACATGAACCTATATAATGATCTACAGCGATCCAAAGTTACATCCCATTTTACTTCTGTGACGTCCCAGTCACCATACATTTCTTATTCATCTTTTATCCTTTTTCCCTTAACTTGGTTAGATTTGCTTGTCAATGTCAATCATACTTTTCTGAAAATAAGCTTACTATCTAACAGCTCAATATAATTAATTCAATTACAATAAAACAGACTAATGATACATGTATATATGTACCATCCGTTTCCACAGGATCTCATACATCATCTTAACCTAAATCCCCAACATCTTACATACATAAATGTTAGCTGTACTGTACCATAGCTGAATTACAATTTACTTGGCATAGTTACATAAGTATACCTTCTATACTACTTGGGAAGCGTCTCTTGAAGGTAAACTTTCAAAATCCACTCTTAGGCTCTTCTATTGAGAGCGAGGGATTACTTCAGATAGTCTGTATGAAAAATGTTCGTAAAAGGGTGAGTTTACGCTCAGTAAGAAAAATATGTAAAAGAGCGTGCTATGCCTCTATATGTATTTTTCCTACTTGGCTCTATAATGTCATGTAAAGCATTATAAAGCATGCATCATAAACCTCTTTCATGCATTGTTTGCAACCATGTATATTTCTTTCAAATGGTGTAGGCAAACATACTTTCTTGAAAACATCATACTTCATACATACTTTAAAGCATCATACTTCATAAACTTACTTTGAAACATACATTGTATTCTTAAAACATACATCATGCTTCTTTACTTCAAAACATACTTCAAAACATCATACTTCATAACTTACTTCTTTACTTTAAAACATACTTCATAACGTACTTTAAAACATACTTTACATGCTTTTATAACATAGCATGCTTCATGTACTTCTTCAAAATATATTTCAAATACTTCTTTGAAATATCATTTACATACATACATACATACTTTTCTTGAAACATCTTATACTTTCTTGAAAACATACTTCATATACTTCTTTTAAAACTTCTTGTACGAGTAAACCAAGTACTTTCGATTTCTTTATTCTTAGAAATCGCATAAACATATAGTTTTGATAACATAAAAACTATTCATACTTTTGTGGAGTTATGCACTACATCATCATCATCATCATAATCATGTGGCGTACCCCGTAGGGCCAGGAATTCTCCCTTAGCCGAACATGAAACAAAAACAGATTGGCCAGCTGTGGGTGGCTACAGCCAACACTAGTCAGGTGTCCTCTGTAGCAACTGAGGCCTGACTTATGGTCCTCAGCCCTTAACATACATCATTTCAGGACTTGATCAGAGCCCCTACTAGAAACATGAAAGTGCATAATCTCAAAACATATGCCATATAGCTTCTAGCCATGACATTTCATACTTTCAGAAAATAGGTTTGAAAACCTCTTTTCAAAACAGGGCAGTCGACTGGCTCAACAGGGCAGTCGGCTGCTGCTTCATATTTTCTTTTATCGAAATTATTTTCATTTAAAATTTCGATATTTTCTTCTTTGAAAACATATAAGGGCAGTCGACTGGTCCATATAGCAGTCGGCTGGTTTTCAAACAGAATACTTCTTAAGAAATAGCAGTCGACTGGTACCTATAGCGGTCGACTGTTTTTGAAACAGAATGCATCTCGGAAAATAGCAGTCGACTGGTCCTATAGGCAGTCGGCTGGTTTTGAAACAGAATGCATTTTCATAAATAGCAGTCGACCGTCTCACATAGCAGTCGACTGGTTTGGAACAGAAAGCTTTTCTGGAAAATAGCAGTCGACTGGCATACATAGCAGTCGACTGGTTTGAAACAGAATGCTTTTCTTGAAAATAGCAGTCGACTGGCATACATAGCAGTCGACTGGTTTGCATCGGTTTTCGGAAAACGACGTTTTGGTTGTCTCTAGGCAGTCGACTTCCCATTTAAGGCAGTCGGCTGCTCCTAGCCTAATTGGTACTAGGAGACAAATCCGAAAATGCATCTTTTCATGCACCAAACTTCAGATATAGCCTCGTCTAGTGACTACGATCATTTTTCGTCTAACAAACTTAACGATTTGGTTACTAAACAAGGGTGTTTGTCAAGGTAGCTATGGAAGAAAACTTATGGAAACTTGGAGAACACGAGGGAGAGGGCTAGAACGAGAGGGCTGGAAAGAAGCTGGCTGACGTTGGGTGATGGCTGGGGGATGAGTCATGCCATTTCATTTATTGCTTCCCTATCCAATATCATCTCATCTCAGCCACTTATTCCTTGACTCCTTTTTGACCTATCTTTGACCATTAATTCTCTTCTTCCCTTTTGACTCAAGACCATTTGTCCATTTAATCTCAATAATATTTCTGATTTAATTCTTGTCTCATACTCTTAATATTTTTCTGATATCAACCTAATAAATCATTTGTCTTATTAACCATCAACTTTCATATTTCTTCCATACATCATGCATACATCATTCATACATTAAGCTTCATATTCATTTAATTGGTCTTCTTTCTTCCTATTCCAGTTATTTTCCTGACATCAATATTATTTGACTACTTGATTATTTAATCTTTCATCTCATTACTTCTTCCATGTTTCATACATCCTTCATACTTCAAAATTCTCATATCTACTTATTTTCATATAAGCCAAAATGCTTTACAATTATGGAGGAATTTCATGAAATTGGGGGATTTCACAACTTCCTAGTACTGTGAAAGTAAAGTTTGCATAATTATCAAAATGATATACAATCCGTATACCTCAAAAGTACAAAAACAAAGCTCGGAGAACGTAGACGAGTACCAAGACCAGGTACAGTCCCCGAGGGAGCCTATACAAATTCTGAAGTTGGATTTTAACTCGTATGATCTGCAGAAGTTAACTTGAGGGATGAGCAATCCACAGCTCAGTAAGTAGCTTAAATAAATACAGACTAGACTCATGTTGTAAAACATGATCATATATGCATGAACCACATAAAATACCATGTATGCACTCTGCCATGATTAGCTACTAACATATAATTTATAATAGATTGTATAGGCTCATTCAAACTTTCTCTTCACATATTTAACTCGCATAATTGTATACTTGTCAATACTTTCATCGATATGGTTAAGCATAGTGTTACTAACCATTACAAAAAGCACATGATATTACAGCATAATACAAATTAAGTTCAGCTAGTTATTCCGACTCATTGTCATGCATATAACATCCATCCTAATTAGTGATGGATAAAAAGTCACAAGGTCATGACTGTTTAGCACTTAGTTCCCAAAAGACTTTAGAGGTGGCTCCCACAGTTCCGACGGTAACTGTGTAGCATGTAGCTCATTTGGGGCCTCTAGAGGTGACTTTCAAGGTCTAAAAGTAGTCGGTTTTATTCATGTGTCTCTTCGGCATATGATCTCCAATGATTCATCGGTACTCGTGTAGCACTTAGTTCCTAAAAGACTTTAGAGGTGGCTTCCACAGGTTCCGATGGTAACTGTGTAGCACGTAGCTCCGTTAGGGTCTCTAGAGGTGACTCACACGGTCCAAAAGCAATTAATCTTATTCAATTGCCTTTTAGGCGTATGTTTCCTAATGATTTATAGGTATTCGTGTAGCACTTAGTTCCCAAAAGACTCTAGCAGTGACTCCCCGTCACAGCCTGTGACCCTATTTTTCATCTTTTTCTATACATCTTATTTGGTTGGGCTATCTGTGATACTTTACTTTTCTTTTACATATAAACAATTTCATATAAAATTATAATATGAATTACATCCTTTATCTTAATTTATAAGAAAGTAGTACTGTGAATACGTCTAAATACAGAAAATAAATGATCGTACCTTATGTAATAAATCAAGCTGTCACATCGTCCCCAAATGCAAAGCTGAAATCCTTTAGATGTCAGACTCTCAGTCCTCGAAAATCTAAAATGTTAATATTAAGGGGGTGAGCAAACTACGGCTCAGTAACAGAGTTATATGCAACATTTGATATTCAGCTATCTATATGCTGAAAAACTTTTTCGTTTTCCTATAAGGGCTCTAGGCTCATATGTAGGAAGGATACTATAGTCGGCTAGGGATCCGGATGGAGTAAGGCAGGTATTTTGAAATACCTGTCTTGTCCTAGAACCTAGAAGCAACTATAGAGAGTAATAAATTTCTTTTGAAATTTAAATCCGTTTTCCTTTCATTTCGTATCCTTTTCATCTTATGCTTTTATGAATTTAAATCATTTAAATAAAATAACTAATATTTATCTATTCTTTTAGATAAATATTAGTTTAAATTATCATTATTCTCTTTTGAATTCTTTTCGTATTTTACTGTACAATTTATAATTGGTACAGTGCTTTAAATAGCAAAATAAGCTATTAAATCCTTTTCATATAAAATATACATCATTTAAATCTAATATTCAATTTAGGAAATTATAATAAGAATATTAGATTTATTTTCCTCCTCTTTCCTTTTTGGAAAACATATCACATATTCATATCACATATAGTTTAATTTTCAATTTAAAATCATAGTAAGAATATTAGACTTATAAACTCTTTTCCCTTTGGAAAACATGACACGTGTGCTGTAAATTACTTTCATTTAACTTGTCACATATCATGTAAAACAATTACATTTCACGTATCACATATCATATAAAACATTTTCATATATAGAGACTGAGGCAATCATCACTCATATCATGCTATAGACCCCGAAGGGTATAAAATAATCATGTCAGATCTATGGCCATAGTCTATAATTGTCCTCGACGGATCACTGATCAGGTGTCGGCCATGACTACATATCACATATCACATATCAGCATGATAAGGTTGCCAACTAGTCTCAAAACAGTATTTTTCATCATCAATAAACCTTTATGGAATTTATAAAAATATATAATTTCATAATTTAAAACCATAAAGGTCATAAAACCATTTAGTGAATATTTAAGAAATATTTATAAAAATATTCACTTTATTTCTTTTCATTTTTTCATCTCGTATTACGTGTAGTTTATATATCAAGAGAATTTTTAGTGATTTCATTATCACCATTCTTGAAAATATGAATATTTTAAAATCACTTTCATTTTATTCATGTTTTTATGGAAAATATTCATTTTCTCGATTTTCGTGGTTGAAAATCATTTCTCGTGACATAAAATCATTTATTATGATTTTTGATAATTTTCTAATATTTTTTGGCAGTACAACGACTGCCGATTGGCTAGCGTCCTGCACGAAAAATACAGTTTATATTTTCAACCAGTAAATCACCACAATTTTCCAACCAAGCATTTTTCATGGCATTTTATAAATTTAATGCATAATTAAATTTATGCATAATTAAAATCTGCATATCGAATATCCTTACAGGCTGCACATGCCTCCCTTACCTCAGTACACTGTAGGAGATGCTTCAAATTGCATCACTATTGCTCTTATTCCACCGAATTATAAACTGCCAAAATAATAGTTTACTATAATTAGTTTTCGATATAGCTATATAAAACTCCTTTACTTATTTAACATCTTACTTGTATTATCCTTATTTAGAATATTAGAAATTCCTACGAATTTCCTGTGCTAAGTAAATATTTCATTTATTTACTTTTCTGTTTTGACACAATTAGAAATTTTCCAACTCCAATTCATCTTCCTTTTTAAATGACCAAATGCCATTCTTCACGTATAAGCTTACTTGGCCGATGTGCTTTATTTCTCATGTTAGCATATATATATATATATATATATATATATATATATATATATATATATATATATATATATATATATATATATATTATATTATATTATGCTTGTATTTTTTCCAACCATCTATTTTGTTAATTCCTCAAATTTCCTCCACTAACTTACGCCTCCTTTCTTGTCTATTTCTTTGGCCGAATGGTCTTCTCAATTAACAAAGCCTATTTGGCATTATGTCCTTTATTTTTCCTTGTTCTTATAGTTATCTCATTTTTGCATATTTTCAGCCCCTTTTTGTCGGCCACTTCTTCTATTTTTCCTCTCATTCACGTCACTTCTCTTTATTCCTCATTGTTGTGGCCAAATGTTTTTAGTTAAATGTAGGAAATTTCTCCATTTAAAATATATCTATATTACTTATAATTTATGCTCTATTCTACCTATTTGGTCAAGTCAATTTAACCTTTTTCTTTATTTCTTTCATTTTTCTTTCCTGCTGCATGCTATCCAAACTGACACCTTTCTTTCCTTTCTGTTTCAGCCCACGTTGGCTTTCAGTTTCTGTCTCTAAATTGTGGCTAGACTTAGTACATCTTAGATTGTCAAAAGTCCAGCATTCACACATATAAAGTCAACAAAAAAATCAGCCTTTACTTCCCTCTTTTGTTTCCAATTTCGGCTGTATAAACAGCCTAGATGATCGTCATTTTTTAGCCACAATCATTGACTATAAGAAAACAATATTTCCTTTTCACATGGTTAACATAAAGCCCTACCTATTTCAAAGCCTAATCCCCTTTGACCAATCACTTACGTTTTTATTCCTCTTAAATTTTTCATAGCTATTTTCCTTTCTATAATCAGCCTATTCCCACGTTCATCTCATCAACATCATCTTTTCTCTTTTGAACCCTCATGACCGAACCACTACGCTTCATTTATGCATGTTCTTACTTCAACATCATACCACAAACAACTTATATTACTTCACTACAACCATGATTAAAGAACGAAAAAGCTTAAAAAAACTGATATTGGAAGTTACCTGTACAGAGGGAAGAATCTGTCCACGTTGATTCAGCCTCTTGTTGGCTCTATAGGCTATACCGAGAGGGGGGTGAATCGGTTCTTAGCTAACCTTATGCCTGTTTTTCGATTCTTCTAAATACTCTAGCCTATTTGAGTGTTTTCTAAGTTCTCTAAGCTAGGAAATTATACAATATAAATTCAATACAATAAACACAAATATAATTGCAAGTAAGTAAAGAGAGTAGGGAAAGAGAAATGTACGTAAGCGATTTATAGAGGTTCGGCAACCTTGCCTACGTCCTCTACCTTGAGACGCTCCAAGGATTTTCCCCAAATTCACTATCTTTGAATTTGTATTACACTCCCTCTTTTTCTAGGCTAAAGAGAAATCTCTCTCTTTTTCTAGGCTCAAGAGAAACCTCTCTCTTTTTCAAGGCTCAAGAGAAACTTCCCTTTTTTTTCTTAGGCTAAAGAGAAACCTCCCCTTTTACAAGGAATGGATTGGTTTACAAATGGTGCAATCAAAGAAGGCCTCTAAGTAGGCAAATGATTACAGAAATTAGGCACAAGTAAAAGCCTATACAAGATTTGTGCTAAACAATACAAGAGATATGTGAATGATGGAAAATGAAGACTTTGTAGCTCTTTATTTGTTGTTGAGGCTTGAGGAAGATGAATAAGATGATGAAAGATGTTGCTTGGTTGTTCCTCTACCTTCCTTTAGCTTCTAAGCCTCTTTTTATAGTCCCTTGGATGGTTTGTGGACGTTGGTTGGAGCCAAAATAGAAACTAGCCGTTGTATCTCACAGAAAAAGGATCGATCTTTTTCTTCATTCCAAGCTTCCAGGGCATTCTGCCAAAAAGGGATCGATCTCTTTCCTTCAGGGATCGATCCTATGCTTCCAAAATGAGTTTTTCCTGCACTTTTGGGTTAGAAATGATATGGCTTTTGATTTTAATTCAACCCAAAACATTCATAAGCTTTAAGGGAGTTTTTCTTGACTTTCTGAAATGAAAATATTGTCCAAAAACTTATAAGTAATTTTCTAAACTTATGTTCAATAATTCTTGAGAAAATTACTTAATATTGAAACCATTTTATAGAGTATTAAGCCCCATAAGAATATATCATTAAATCATGGTCTTAATGTTTGATATGAGCACTTAAAAATGAATTGAGAAAATCATGTGTGATAAGGCAAATTTACAATATGAATTAAAACATTAAAGCTTACTTAAGTTTTTGACATTTCAAAATATATATGGTAATTTAAAGCTAACAATCTCCCTCTTTTTGATATGATAAAACTTAATGTAAATTTGCTTTGAAAATTCTTTCATAAAATACTCCCCCTCAAATAAAGCAGGATTTTATAAAGCTCCCCCTTAATATAAGCATGGGTTTTGAAAATGAATTTTCAAACTATTTCTCTCCCATTATCTCTCTCCCTTAATATCTCTCCCTTTTAATATCTATCTCTCCCCCTTTTTGTCATACCAAAAAGGAGGAAAAATAATAAAAAATATGCTCCCCTTAAAATCATGACTATATGAGAAGAGATAAATATGCTCCATCCAACAAGAAACATGTTAGTACATGGGACTCATAGCACAAATAAATAAGTCAATATCCGTAAAGAGTATGAAATATTCATGTAAAGAATATGACTTATGATCCTATACCAATTGTTTATAAACAATTTCGCAAGAAGTTTTCAATTGGTAAATAATGAAGCAAGTTGTTTATAAATATCTACTAAAGTCTATGACTTGCTCATTTCAATCCTATTAAGCACATAAGTATATCAATTGTTCTCTAAAGTCCAACTAAGGTGCATGGTAATACATCATGATTATGAGCTGAAATTAGATGACATATCATATGCATGTGCTCAGAAATCATTCTCAAGAAATATTGTGTCTAGAATTAAATCATGCATCAATTAATCACAAATTCTAGCACAAAAGTGTTTCATGCAAAAGTGTTTTATATGAATTCTTCCTTATTTGTCATTTCAATCTAAGGAGCATGAGAAGAATTGTCAATTTAAAGCTCATACCAACTGGCAATTTAGTTTTGGCTTACCAATTATTGAAAATATGGTTGCCAATGATACTAATTGTTATTTCAATCTAAATACCAATTTTTACTAATGGTTGACTTAGTCATTTTGCATGAATCCAATATTTATGTGTACTGTGTTCATGTCAAGAAAATAGTCATTCTAAATATGCAAGAACACAACACATATCATCAAATATGCATATGGATCAATTAATCATTAGCACACTATCATAAAGTATTAATCCATATTCATATTCACAAATTTATACCATATGGAAGATTCAAAAAATCAAGGTATTCAAGCAAACACATTTTCTTCCATGGTTCCAAGTACAAAAATCCTATGCTCATTTTCCAATTCAAGTCCTTAACCAATTATGAGCAAGGAAAGATTCATTAAAGCCCAAGTTCTTTAATAATTTGGCCATAAGAAAAATTTGAGTACATGGATGATAAAGTTTCATGCATTTGAACATTTAGGATCCGTTTACCATCACAAATTATAGGCCAATGACCATTACCAATTATTGAATTTACATTTGAAATCAATCCACTAGATGTATAATTATCATGAAACCTAGTGTGGAATGATAAGTCAAGCTAAGAGACATAATCCTATAAGCATGCTTGACAAAAAGGAATGAAGAAGATTCATTATGCACTAGTTCATCAATTTCTCAAATATATCCAAAAATTCTTGAAATATTTCTGAAAATTATGTTTAAGCATTCATTGAAAGTATATTTCAAGATTATTTCAAGATTCATGAATGTTTTCAACAAGAAAAATGATTTTGCACTTGTGAGCTCAAGAAAAATGATATTAATTATTGAAAGTGATACCATTTGTTGGAAATAACACAAGTTGATGGAGTTGAGGCATGATATCAATGAAAAATGAATTTTCATAGTTTAAAGATCATCAAAAAGAAGTTAAAACAATAAATTTTAAGTTGAGAAGAAAGAAGATATTAAGAAAATTAAGAAAACTTCTCAACTAAGGCTTAAAAATGCAGAAAAGGGCATAAATTGCCTAGAGGGATCGATCTCATGAGCAAGGGGATCGATCCCTAAACTCCAGAATCT
The DNA here is from genome assembly GCA_031772115.1 of Heritiera littoralis. Lineage (NCBI taxonomy): Eukaryota > Viridiplantae > Streptophyta > Magnoliopsida > Malvales > Malvaceae > Heritiera > Heritiera littoralis. Next base: position 8,752,478 of record JAPDPK010000013.1, on the reverse strand, counting down.
AATTTTCTGCATGTTTTTCCAAAGGGATCAATCCTGTATGTAGAGGGATCGATCCCTTATCCTGGTTCTACAGATTTTTGACAGAAAATCCAACTTGTGAGGTGCCAAAACTTCGTTTTTGAGTATTTTAAGTCCAAGTAAGGGTTTAAACATTTGTAAAACATGATTTTGGACTTGTATGATTTAAAAAACATGAATGAAAAACCATTTAACAATAGATTTTGCAATTTTGGAAGGATTTTTACCAATAAATGCATTTTTGGCCTCAAAGGAGGTCATTTTGAGAGTTAAGCATATTTTGACAAAACTAAAGCATTAGAAACCACAAATATGCCAAAATAAACTTGTTCACATAGATTTTAAGCACATATAACATCAAATCATCATACTTGTGGACATTATGCCATGATTTCCAACATACAAGTTCTTCATTAATGCACATGACATGACATTTTGCATATATGACATATTTGGCAATTTGAGGCAAGTAAATACATTATCAACACATAGAAGACTTGCTCAAAATGCAGAAATCCAATAATCATCATAAATCATGCTTTTCTTTCAATGCATCAAGTACTATTCATCAAACATTCAAAGATCATTGTCATGCCTTTTTGTTCAATCATTCAACTCATTAAAGATTATCAAAGCACAAATAATTTAATCAAATAAAAAAAAACTTCAAGGAATACGGAATTAAGCTTACAAAACTCTTTTGCTTGATAGTGCTTTGCCTTGAATTGTTGAATCCACCTTAGGCCTTTCTTTGAAGAATTGTTGTGATCTTTTCCAAGGATGGATTCCCAAGTTCTTTCTCTTTCTCATTGGCACAAGCAAACTCCATGAGGATGTGTTGAGCATTTAAAACTTCATTGTCTCTTTGTAACTCCATACTCTAACACTCCTACAACAAACACATTCATGCATGTTTTGGTACCAAAATTTTCTTGGGTCCATGAGAGTTAGCGCAAACAATTTTTGATCCCTTTGGGATCCATTTCAAGCACAATTCATCATTATTTACAGCATGCTTTGGCACCCATATTTTTCTAACTACTCTTCCTCTAAATGTGGTTTTTCTATATGGGCATGCTTGTGAAGAGTGTCCTATTCTATTACATAGTGAGCATGTACGAGATAAATCATGCATAGTATTTTTGCTCACAAGGAAATTCTTTAGATGAGTTTCTTTTTGTATTGCATTATAACCTAACCCATCTTTATCAAAGAAAGCTCTTTGGGTCTCAAGCATGTGATCTAATTTTTGTCGACCCATATAGAACCTAGTAAATGAGTTATGCAAATTTGTATTCTTTTTATTTAACTCATTTATCTCTAAGTTAGCCTCTTCTAATTTCTTTTCAAATTCTAGCTTAGTATTAGTCAAGGCTTCATTTTCTATTTTTAATTTAGCAATGATTTTCTTATATTTGGAGTTCATGCATTGAAATTCATTTGCTAAATCATTAAAAGCATTTTGTAGCTCATCAAATGTAAAGTCATTATTTTCACTAGAACTACTACTAGCCTTATCATCACTAATGGCCATAAAGCATGAGTAGGCTACCTCTTCATCTACGTTTTCCTCATCGAAGCTATCACTATCACTCCATGCAGCCATAAATGCTTTCTTGTTAGGTTTCCTATCCTTTTCCTTCCTAAGTAAGGAGCAATCTAACTTAGTATGACCCGATTCATTACACTCATAACACACTAAGGGGTCTTTTTCTCTTGTACTTGACTCTCCCCTATGATGCCTCATATTTTGCTCTCTCTCATTCATTCTCATGAACCTATTGAATCTTTTGGCAAACATTGCCATTTCCTTTTCTTCCTTTTTTCCACTCTCATCACTATCATCTTCAATGTCCTTGTGAGTGGAAGACTTAAGTGCTACCCCTACTTTCTTTGAAGGCTCTTCATTTCTTTTTAATTTCATTTCATATGCAAGTAGGCAGCCCATAAGTTCATCTAGAGACAAGGTGTTAGGATCCTTAGATTCTTCTATTGTGGTCACCTTTGCCTCCTAAGATTTTGGCAAGCTATTCAAAATTTCTTTAACCATTTCAACATTGGAATAAGCCTTGCCTAGAGCCTTAAGTCCATTAATTATATCATTAAACCTAGTGAACATTTTGCTAATGGACTCATTTTCTTTCATCCTAAATAGCTAATAATCTGTTGGATTATGCCCTTAGAACCATTCATTAGATGATTGACTTTGGCATTTTTTTATGTATCATGACATTTTATTTATTATAGCTCATTATTATATTTGTCTTATAACTGCGTAATGTAATCTTATATGATAATGTCCTTAGAATAGTAATAACACACAATTCTTAAAATATCCCTAGTCAAGTATTATTGTGAACAAGGATAACAATTTGACTGATGACCATTGTCATGGATATAGGATATCAAGTCATCACATAGGTACATGTTAGAGAACTATGTACTGGATCGATCCTCTATGAGAACGCTACATGGATTGTTATATGAGTGTCATAAGCGATTCTCATAGTGATGATGGTGTATGTGATCCTTTGACTTGAGATCATCAGAGATCCCAACATAGAGAATTGCATACTTTAATGCTGCTAGATGTCATTCGTAACAGGATGGACTATAAAGGTAGTAATTGGGTATGCCTTGATCTATGTAGAGGGATGTTAAGTGATCAAGATAGGATTTATCCCTCTTATATAACAAGAGTGATGTCTTGGGCCCTTTGATAGAGTGAGACTAAGAAATGCATGGCCGTGCTCGAATAAGTCAATATGAGATATTGATTTTATTTGTTTAATTAGTCTACTCAGGAATCAAGAAACACTGATTAGACTATACAAGTGTGACACATTCCATGACTTGTGTCTAATCAAGACATCAAAGGATAAAGGGATTAGACTACACGGTAACATCTATCACGAGTAAGCTTATGTTGAGTCATTGACATTCTCGTTACATGGGTAGCAATGATGTGTTGCTAGATACCGCTCATTGCCTGTGACAATTTTGTCATTGCCATTGTTTTGAGAACCTATTGGGTCGCACACTTAGAACGGATCAATGAGGAGCTTAATTAATCCTATTCAGAATTGGATTAAGGATATATCTAATCCTATTCTGAATTGGATTAAGGATATAGTTAATCCTATTCTAAGTAGGATTAGAGTTCTGTTTGACAGTAAATTTTAGGGTAAAATTTACTGCCTATAAAAGGATGTTTTTCTAAAATAGAGCCGCAAAATTAAAAACAGAAAAAAAAAGTATTCTTTTAATCGAAGCTAGCAATTCGGTTATAAGGAATCAAAACCGCTCTTTAAGGCTGCTGATCGTGAGACGTTCAAGAGTCGTGAGATCCGTTCGTGTGGATACCATAGAGGCAGGAATGAAAAGTTGCTGCTTGTGATTCGACCAAAGACAGAAAAATCAGAGAAAACGTTAGGTAAAATCTCGAAAACCTAATCAGGCAACCCTCCGAATTGATCCTGGTGGAGGTCGAATGATTTAAATTCCGCTGTGTGTTTGTTTCGGTTTCTTTCATAATCATGTGTGAGCATTCCTACTTTGGTCTCTCTAACTTGATTTGTCCCTTCATGTGTGATGGCTAGTTTATCCTATATTTGTTTAGCATTCTCACATAAGGATACTCTATTATACTTATTGGGACCTAAAGCACAAAAGAGGGTGTGTATAGCCTTGGCATTCAATTGTGCCAATCTCATGTCATTGGTGTCCCACTCATCTTCACTTTTAGGGACATCTTTTCCATCTACTTTCTTTATTGGGATTCTAGGGCCATTAACAATTACTCTCCACACTTCATAGTCATTGGATTGCACAAATAACATCATCCTAATTTTCCAATAGGAGTAATTCTCACCATTGAAGAGTGGAGGTCTAACTAATGAGTGTCCCTCTTCTCCTAGGGGTGTGCCTACATTCAAGTGAGACATTTAAGATCGTTTTGCTCAATAGAGGTTAGTCTAAATCAATCTCGAGCCCAAGCTCTGATACCAATTGTTAGCTCTATAGGCTATACCGAGAGGGGGGTGAATCGGTTCTTAGCTACCCTTATACCCGTTTTTCGATTCTTCTAAATTCTCTAGCCTATTTGAGTGTTTTCTAAGTTCTCTAAGCTAAGCAATTATACAATATAAATTCAATACAATAAACACAAATATAATTGCAAGTAAGTAAAGAGAGTAGGGAAAGAGAAATGCACGCAAGCGATTTATAGAGGTTCACAACCTTGCCTACGTCCTCTACCTTGAGACGCTACAAGGATTTTTCCTAAATTCACTATCTTTGAATTTGTATTACACTCCCTCTTTTTCTAGGCTAAAGAGAAACCTCTCTTTTTCTATGCTCAAGAGAAACCTCTCTCTTTTTCAAGGCTCAAGAGAAACCTCCCTCTTTTTCTTAGGCTAAAGAGAAACCTCCCCTTTTACAAGGAATGGATTGGTTTACAAATAGTGCAATCAAAGAAGGCCTCTAAGTAGGCAAATGATTACAGAAATTAGGCACAAGTAAAAGCCTATACAAGATTTGTGCTAAACAATACAAGAGATATATGAATGATGGAAGATGAAGACTTTGTAGCTCTTGATTTGTTGTTGACGCTTGAGGAAGATGAATAAGATGATGAAAGATGTTGCTTGGTTGTTCCTCTACCTTCCTTTAGCTTCTAAGCCTCTATTTATAGTCACTTGGATGGTTTGTGGACGTTAGTTGGAGCCAAAACAGAAACTAGCCGTTGAGGACTTTTTGACATAAAGGGATCGATCCTTTTACAAAAGGGATCGATCCTTTTCTTCATTCTAAGCTTCCGGGGCATTCTGCCAAAAAGGGATCGATCCCTTTCCTTAGGGGATCGATCCTATGCTTCCAGAATGAGTTTTTCTTGCACTTTTGGGTTAGAAATGATATGGCTTTTGATTTTAATTCAACCCAAAACATTTATAAGCTTTAAGGGAGTTTTTCTTGACTTTCTCAAATGAAAATATTGTCTAAAAACTTATAAGTAATTTTCTAAACTTATGTTCAATAATTCTTGAGAAAATTACTTAATATTGAAAACCATTTTATAGAGTATTAAGACCCATAAGAATATATCATTAAATCATGGTCTTAATGTTTGATATGAACACTTAAAAATGAATTGAGAAAATCATGTGTGATAAGGCAAATTTACAATATGAATTAAAACATTAAAGCTTACTTAAGTTTTTGTCATTTCAAAATATATATGGCAATTTAAAGCTAACACCTCTGTTTGGAGATTTTTGAGCTGTGTTTTTGGTGTTCTAAGAAGCTTGTAAGGCTAGGTTTATTTTTCCTCCAGAACCTTTAATAATTAGTTGAAGATCATGGGTGATTCTACTATGAACAGAAGGCTACACGGGTCGCAAAAACAGAGTAAGATTTTCGGTGGTGATGTTGAAGATAAGAACCACAATGGACTGAAAAAAATAAAGAAAAGGAGGATGTGTTGGCTGAACATTAGCAGTCATCATTTAAAGCCCTTAATTACAAATTTTTCTCTTGTCTCCTTGTTATTTATTTATTATTCTTCTCTTTCTTTTCTTTTTTTTCTCCATGCCGCCACACAATTCTGATTTTACAAATCAAAATTTTCCAAGATCTAATTAATTTCTTTTAATTTACTTATTGAAATGTTTGTTCCATTATTGGTCAATTTGGCCAATCATTTAATTTACTCAAAATAGTTTCATTTTGAGTCTTTAATTTTCCATAGCATTTTTTTTATTCCATCTTTTGTCTAATATTTTCCCACTACTATTCATTTCTTCTAACTTAAAAATTTTCATGTGAGGACCACCTTTCTTTTATATTTAATTTAGAAAAATATTATCAATAATTCCTTTATTGATAAATTAATCGGATAAATGTACATATACAGTACAAAATAACTAGGTCTCACACTCCCACAGCTCCCGAAGGTAACTGTGTAGCACGTAGCTCCGTTGGGGTCTATAGAGGTGACTTACACAGTCCAAAAACAATTAATCTTATTCAGTAGCCTTTTAGGCGTATGGTTCCTAATGATTTATAGGTATTGGTGTAGCACTTAGTTCCCAAAAGACTCTAGAGGTGCTCCCACAGCTCCCGAAGGTAACGGTGTAGCACGTAGCTCCATTGGGGTCTTCAGAGGTGACTCACATGGTCCAAAAACAATTAATCTTATTTAGTTGCCTTTTAGGCATATGGTTCCTAATGATTTATAGGTATTCGAGTAGCACTTAGTTCCCAAAAGACTCTAGAGGTGACTCGTACAACTCCCGAAGGTAACAGTGTAGTACGTAGCTCCGTTGGGGTCTTTAGAGGTGACTCACACGGTCCGAAAGAAATCGGTGTTATTCAATTGTCTTTTTGGCATATGATTTCTAGTAATAATGTTCTAAAAATCATTCAAGTCCTCGAACACATGTATTCCTAAGTTGTCATAGGAATCCAGTATTCTAGTTTCAATTAGTACAAACTATGTGCTATTCGAGGTTCATGAGTTCAACATCATGAACTGTATATAGTGTACACTAAATCACATACACATTCTCAAAGTATCACAATATATTAGTATGCTCACTAGAAGCAACTTAAATAGATCACACGCATTTCTCATGATGCAGGCACCTACAATTTATAATAGTTTATATGCTTATTAAGCATAAATAAGTCATAACACTTAACACACAAGACACAATTAAAATTTTGTTCTAGTCCAAGTACTATTCACAATCACATCAAGTTAAACTTGTATCTTACCAGTACTTATCCTTATACTCGTTTCCGCGATATTTCACCAAACTTAAGGTGAGATTTGATAAATATTGAATAAGGATTCATTCATCTCATACGAGATGATACTAGTAAGGTTTATTTAACCCACTTACCTTATATCCTTAGCGAGTATCTTCCTCGGTCCTCCGAATTGGAATTCACTCCTCCGAATTACAATGCTTGACACTTGCATATTTTCCTTATGGAATTAATACCTATATACATCTCTTGAACCTATTCATACCATTTCTAATTATATAGGTGTACTAAACACTTAGTGCTAAATTTACTGAACTTGTAACTTCATTCTTATTGCTTTAAATAATAGCAATTACAAACTTTATTTCAGTACTGAGCTTATACAATGTCTTTCATTTATTCACAAAATCGATACAGAATTTGTGGCTTTCACATTCTCCCTTCCTTAGGAAATTTGGTCTTCCAAATTTCCCATGTCCATCTAAAAGAGGTGAGGGTACTTCTCTTTCATCAAGCTCTCTAACTCCCATGTTGCTTCTTTTGAAGTGTGATGCTTCCAAAGCACTTTAACCAAAGGGATTGTCTTAGACCTCAATATCTTATCTTTCCTGTCCAAAATCCAAATAGATCTCTCAACATAACTTAAGTCTTTCCTAATCTCCAAAGGTTCATACTCAATAACATGGGAGGGGTCCAGATGATACTTCCTTAGCATCGACACATGGAAGACGTTATGCAGACCCGATAGCTCTGGTGGTAATGCTAGTCGGTATGCCACGTCACCAATCCTCTCCAGTACTTCAAACGGACCAATATATCGAGGGCTTAGCTTCCCTTTCTTACCAAATCTCATTATGCCTTTAGACGGAGAGATCTTCAAAAACACTTTATCACCAACTTGAAATTCTAAAGGTCTTCTCCGACAATCGACATAGCTTTTCTATCTACTTTGGGCTGTCCTCAATCTATCACATATCAACCTCACATCCTTGGAAGCTTTCTCCACTAATTTCAGAGTAAATACCTTTCTTTCACCTACCTCCTCCCAGCTAATAGGGGATCTACACCTACGTCTATACAATGCCTTGTAAGGTGCCATCCCAATACTAGAGTGAAAGCTGTTGTTATACGCAAATTCAACTAGTGCCAAATGATCATCCTATGAGCCTTGAAAATCCATGACACAAGCCCTCAACATATCCTCAAGTGTTTGAATTGTCCTCTTTGATTACCCATCAGTTTGAGGATGAAAGGCTGTGCTAAAGCTCAATTTAGTTCGTAAGGCATCCTGGAAGTGTTCCCAGAAACGGGAAGTAAACTAAGAGTCTCTGTCTGAAACTATGCTCACTAAGACCCCATGTAACCTCACTATTTCTTTGTCATACATATTTGCTAAGGCACTAAGCGAATCGGTAGCCTTCATAGCTAGGAAATGAGCAGACTTTGTCAATCTGTCAACTATCACCCAGATTGTATCATGATTCCTACGAGTCCTCGGGAGCCCCATGATAAAGTACATAGTCACCTGCTCCCATTTCCACATAGGTATGGATAAGGGCTTTAATAAACCCACTGGTCTCTGATGCTCAATCTTAACCTTTTGGCATACTAAGCATTTAGACACAAAGGTCACAATATCCTTGTTCATACCAGTCCACCAATACACTTTACGTAAGTTCTGATACATCTTTGTATTACCTGGATGCATCGTGTATTTGGAGCTGTGTACCTCTTCCATAATTTGTCTCTTCAAGACCTCACTATTCGGAATACAAATCCTACCCTTATATCTTAACAATCCATCATCTCTAATCCCAAAATCTGAGTCTTGATCCAGTTGTATCCTACTAGAAGTCTCCATAAGTTTAGGATCCTCTCTCTAAGCTTGTCTAATTTGATCGATGATACTAGGCTCTATCCTCAAGCTAGCCATCAAAAACTCACCTTTAGGCTCTAAGTTCAGATTTAGTTCTAAGAATTTCTCCATCAAATCCCACTCTTTGACCATCATGTAACTAACCAAACCCCTGCTCTTTCTACTCAATGCGTCAGCTACTTTATTTGCTTTACCCGGATGGTAGAGTATCTCGCAGTCATAGTCCTTCAATAGCCCCATCCACCATTTCTGCCTCATATTCAACTATTTCTGTGAGAATAAGTACTTCAAACTTTTATGATCCATGTAAATCTGAAACCGTTCCCCGTATAAATAGTGGCGCTATATCTTTAGCGCAAACACTACTGCTGCGAACTCCATGTCGTGTGTAGGGTAATATCTCTCATGGTCCTTTAACTGTCTCGAACCATATACCACTACTTTACCACTTTGCATCAATACACACCCTAGACATTGTAGAGAGGCATCACTATACACTGCAAATCCCCCGGATCCACTCAGAATTGTTAGCACAAGAGCTGTAGTCAATCACTGCTTCAACTCTAGAAAGCTACACTCACACGCATCATTCCACTCAAACTTGACATCTTTGCGTGTGAGTCAGGTTAATAGAGCATCAAGCTTGGAGAATCCCTCTACAAATCTCCTATAATATCCCGCAAGCCCTAAAAAGCTGCGAATTTCAGTCACTGTCCTATGCCTCTCCCAATTAATCACGGCCTCTATCTTAACTGGGTCAATCGATACACCATCCTTTGATACGACATGCCCTAGAAAACTTATTTGCTCTAACCAGAATTCACACTTACTGAACTTTGCATACAATTCTTTCTCTCGAAGAGTCTAGAGTACCATTCGGAGGTGGTGTTCATGTTCTTCCCAGGATCGAGAATACACCAATATGTCATCAATGAAGACGATGGCAAACTTATCCAAGTGGGCCTTAAGCACCTCATTCATTAATCCCATGAATGTTGCAGGGGCATTCGTTAGACCAAATGGCATAACCAAGAACTCGTAGTCACCATATCGAGTCCTGAAGGCTGTCTTCAGTACATTATCCCCTCTAATCCTTAGTTGGTGGTACCCCGACCTCAAATCAATCTTTGAAAATATTTGGGCACCATTTAGCTTATCCAACAAATCATCAATCCTAGGCAGTGGATACTTATTTTTCACCGTCGCTTGATTCAACTGCCTATAATCTATACATAGCCTCAAACTGCTGTCCTTCTTCTTCACAAACAACAATGAAGCTCCCCATGGTGACACACTCGGTCTTATAAACCCTTTGTCCAACAACTCTTGCAATTGCTTTTCAGTTCCTCCAACTCAACTAAGGCCATTTGGTATGGTGGCTTAGATATAGGTTGAGTGCTTGGGAGTAGCTCTATAACGAACTCCATCTCTCTTTCTGTAGGTAGCCCTGGTCGTTCATCCGAAAACACATCAAAGAAGTCCTTGACAATTGGAATGTCAGACAATTCCGAATGGCTCTTTTCAACATCTTCGACAAATGCGAGATAACCTTTATAAACTAATTAATCTCATATTAGTGAGACACCAGTAAAATTATAAATACTCTATTTATCATTTCCAAGGCGTAATACAAGCTTTTCAGGTAAGTAGAAAGTGACAACCTTTCTATAGTAGTCTACACTAGCATGATGGTTAGTTAGCCAGTCCATGCCTAGTATTACATCAAAGTCATGCATACCTAACAACACCAAATCTGCTACTAGGTACTTATCTCCCACCTTCACTTTACATTGACGATACACATGTTTGATCATTTGAGATTCTTTGAAAGGAGTAGTAATACGTAATAGATAACCTAAGGGCTCAGACTCTATATGCAATCTACTAGCAAATGTTGGTGAAATAAATGAGTGAGTTGAGCCTGGATCAATGAGTACAAATGCTTCTAAATCACAGATAGCGAGCTTACCCTTAATAATTGAACCAGAAGCATCAACTGTCTCTTGGTCAAGTGCAAACATCCTACCATCCTCCACAGGTCTCTTGCCCTTATCTGGGGTCTTTCTCTATTGTGACACTGATGGTTTGTCAGCTTGTTTCTCAGTGGCGTTAAGCTGAGGACAATCTTTGGCTATGCGGCCCGTCTTACCACACTTGTAACAAGCTCCCATAGCCTTATAACAAGGCTGGTTTCCATGATATCTGCCATAAGTGGTACACTGCTGAGAAGTAACAGTGGGTGCTGTGGTTATGGCTCGAGTAGCAGAAGTAGCCATAGCATTAGGCCTAACAGCCTATGGTTGAGGAGCAACAAACCTCTGCCTCTTACTAGAACCCTGATATTTACCTTGTCCTAGCCTCCTTCTATCCAACCTCTTATCAATGGGTTGTTTGGATTTAGGGTGCTTCCTAGCTTCATATTCAGCTTGTGAAGTCTCAAGTTCTTGCTCAACTGTCAGGGCTTTCCTTACGACGGTAGCATACTCTGTGAGCTCAAAGGGGCTAACTCTACTCCTAATGTTTGGCCTCAAACCTGAGGTAAATTTCTCCACCTTGTTCTCATTATTATTGGCATAATCAATGTCGTATTTGACTAAGGCAGTGAATCGGGTCTCATATTCATCAACCTTCATAGACCCTTGAGTTAGTTCAAGGAACTCCTTCCTTTTCTTTCGTCTCGCCACTATTGAAACATAGTAGCTCATGAAGGTCTCAACAAATTTCTCCCAAGTAATAATGGGATCTTTGGCCAATACTAATGGTTTAATAGTCTTCCACAATTTTTGAGCCTTGCCTCTCATCATGTACACGACTAAGGATACTCTTTCAGTGGAGCTGCAGCCTATATATTTAAAGAGGAACTCCATTACCTCCATCTACTGCTCAGCCTTTGATGGATCTTTTTCCCCCTTGAACTACGGAGGATTCATATTCTGGAATTGCTTAAGGAGGGTCATGTTTCGATCAAACTGATTCCCAGTCTGAGTGGTAGTTGTTTGAGGCATAGTTAGAGAAGGAGCAGCTTGAGACTCTAGGGAGTTGGTGGAGGTTGCACTTGTTGTCGTGGTATAGGTGGGGGCATCGGAGGTGCAGGTGGAGGCATTGGAGGTGCTAGTGGAGGCACTAGAGCCTGATGTGTGCCCATTTGGTTGGCCACTAACTGTTGTAGCAAAGCTGTCATAGCTTCATAGATTTTGTCACAGCCCATGACCCTATTTTTCACCTTTTTCTATACGTCTTATTTGGTTGGGCTGTCTGTGATACTTTACTTTTCCTTTATATAAAAACAATTTCATATTAAATTATAATATGAATTACATCCCCTATCTTAATTCATAATGAAGTAGTACTGTACGTAAGTCTAAATACAGAAAATAAATGGTCGTACCTTATGTAATAAATCAAGCTGTCGCATCGTCCCTAAATGCACAGCCGAAGTCCTTTAGATGTCAGACTCTTAGTCCTCGAAAACCTGAAATGTTAATATTAAGGGGTGAGCAAACCACGGCTCAGTAAGGGAATTATATGCATACTTGATATTCAGCTTCCTATATGCTGAAAAACTTTTTCATTTTTCCTATGGGGCTCTAGGCTCACGGGTAGGAAGGATACTACAGTCGGCTAGGGATCCGGATGGAGTAAGGTAGGTATTTTGAAATACCTATCTTGTCTCGGAACCTAGAAGCAACTGTGGAGAGTAATATTCTTTCTTGTTTTGAAATTCAAATCCTTTCCTTTTTATTCCGTAACATTTTCATATTCTTTTTCAAAATAATGCTTTTATGAAATAAAGTATTTAAATAAAATAACTAATATTCATATTTTCTTTGAAAAGAATATTAGTTAAATTCTCATCATTCTCATTTAAAACTCATTTCATGTTTTACTGTATAACCATAATTAGTACAGTATTTTAAATAGAAAAATCAGCTATTAAATCCTTTTCGTATAACATATATATCATTTAAATATAATATTCAATTTAAAAATTAAAATAAGAATATTAGATTTATTTTCCTACTTTTTCCTTTTGAAAACATATCACATATTCATGACACATATAGTCTAATATTCAATTTAAAATCATAGTAAGAATATTAGACTTATAAACTCTTTTTCCTTTTGAAAACATATCACATGTTCATATTACATATCATATGAAAGTCATCTCGTAGTACTAAAATCAGTACTGAAATAAGCATTTTGTAAAATGCTATCAATCACTTTCATTTGATTTATCACATATCATGTAAAACATTTTCATTTCACGTATCACATATCAAATAAAACATTTTCATATATGGAGACTTAGGCACACACGCCCAGCCCGTCCACTGGGTTGTTACTCGTATCATGCTATAGACCCCGAAGGGTATGAATAATCATGTCAGATCTATGGCCATAGTCTATAATTGTGCTCAGCGGATCACTGATCAGGTGTCGACCGAGACTACATATCACATAACACATATTACATATCACATGTCACATATCACATATCAGCATGATAAGGTTGCCATCTAGTCTCAAAACAGTATTTTTCATCATCAGAAAACCTTTATGGAATTTATAAAAATAATAATTTCATAATTAAAACCATAAAGGTTATATAATACATCAAGTGAATATTTAAGAAAATATTTATAAAATATTCACTTTATCCCTTTTTCATCTTTCATTTCATATCACATATAATTCATATATAGAGGGAATTTTCGGTGATCTCATTATCACCAATTTCGAAAACATGAATATTTTAAAATGAATTTCGTTATATTCATGTTTTATGAAAAATAATCATTTTCTCGATTTTTGTGGTTGGAAATCGTTTCTCGTGAAATAAAATCATTTATTATGATTTTATAAATTTTCTAGATATTTTTGGTAATTTTCGATAATTTTTTCGGCAGTATAACGGCTGCCGATTGGCTAGCCTCCTGCACGGAAAATACAGTTTATAATTCCAACCGGTACTTCACCACAAATTTCCAACCAAAGAATCATCACAATATTTTCATAAAATATGTCATAATTTAAAAGCATGCAGACTGAATATCCTTACAGTGCTGCACATGCATCCCTTACCTGTTCCGGGTCGGCGATCGCCTCGTTCGTCGTGCCCGTGTTCACCTCGCCTGATTCCATCGGCTCGATCATCAAGGAAATTTTTTGGAAATTAAAATTCTAAATTTTAGAATTTTTCCATAATTATTTAAATAAATAAATTATTTAAATAATTTATCACTTTTCGGGATTTCTTACCGATTCCTGTAATTTCCGAGTTTTCGAATTCTCGAGATTTCCCATAATTTCCAAAATTCTCCTTTTTCTCTCTCTTTCTTCTTTTTCCTCTTTTCTTTCTTTCTTTTCCTTTTTCTTTTTCTTTTCTTTTTTCTTTCTTTCCTTTCTTTTCTTTTTTTTTCCTGGTCTGACCGGTTCAGACCAGTCAAACCGGTTTGGCCTTCCTTATGGCCTGTCTTCCGCCGGTGGTCGGTTCCCCACCGGTTCTGGCCTCCCACAGCTGGCCGAGGTGGCGACGAAGCTAGATCTGGCCTCCGTTCTTCCCCATCACTGGTGACGGTGCCAGACCTAGGAGGGTGGGTTTCGGCTCCTTTCTTCCCTCCTCCGCCGTTTCCTTCACCACCGGTGGTTCCTCTCGCCTTCATCTCCCATCGGCAGTGGTGCTAGTAGCGGTGGAGGTGCCTGAATGGGCTGGCACCGCCGTTCCACTTTTCTCTTTCTCTCAGGTTCCTCTCCGCTTCTCTTTGCTTCGCTTTTGTTTTCTTTTCCCTTCGCCGGCGTCAGCTTCCTCCTTCTCTCTTCTCGCCGACGTCGTTCTCGTCTTCCTCTCTCCTTCGGTCGGCCGGCAGATGGTGGTCGGCTGCCCCTTTCTGTTTCGCTTCTGTTTTTTACTAAATAGAAAATAGCAGGGGTCGGGTAGATCTCGACCCTGTTTCTACTCTTTTTTTTTTACTATATTATATTTATATAATATATATAAACATAATATAATAACATATATGTTTTATACACAAAATACATATATATTTTAATTTGAATTAATATATATTTCATATATATATGTATGTATTTATAGATATATATTGTATTACAATATATAGATACAAATTTTGGTAAAATAATATTTACTTTTCTTATATATGTATATATTTATATATACATAAAATATCATATTTATATACATATGTATTATTTAAATGTACTAAATAGTATATATACATATATATACTAATGTATATTAATATATACTATATAGTATTTCAATACATATGTATTTGTATAAAATACATTTATATAATATAAAATTATATAATTATATTTCATATTTCATATTTCTTTCTCATTTTCTTATTTAATTTGGATTTCCATTTATCCAAATTAAATTCTCTCTTCATTATTTTCCATAATTTCAACCTTATCCTTATTTCCGATTTACCCAAATTTAAATCCCTCAATTTTCTCACTTCCTTAATTTCGGGAATTTTTTTTTTAACGATATTCCCTTTTTCATTATTTCTTAATTTCACATCTTATTTTTATTCCGATTTATTAATCTTCGTTCATTCGAATTTCCACCATCAGTCTCTTCTTCACTTCTCGAAATTTTCACTAATATTCCGTTCTCACAATTCCACTTATTTATTTTCACTCATCTATTTGCTTTAATATTAATTTCCAATATTATTAATTTCTAATAATTGAAAAATTTACGGTTATCACATTCTCCCCACCTTAAGAAATTCAGTCTTCTGAATTTAACTTAATTCCTAAGGTGGTAGTGTTCTGTATACTCATCATTCTTGACCTTTTGATCATCTTCCATATTATACTGCCAGTATGCCTTTAAGATTAAAATCACCTTTTACACCACTATATATCATTCTCATCATATATTTATATACTCCCTTAATTTCTTATCAATTGGGAGTTATCCATTTCCAATCCGTTTCATATCACATATGATTCATATTATTCATCATCCATCTTCCTTATTTGGTGCTAAGTCGATACATTTCAATAATTATCATTTACCGATTTTAATCAATTGTATGTAATTGTCCAGTAGCTTTCACATCTCGTGCATCCGCTCTCTCACATATCATCGAGCGTTTTCGTACTACGCTTAGATATTTACCTCATGTACGGAGCGGTGTCTATAAATTTGGAATCTCAGAGCCTTTTGCTATTTCCCATAAACATATAGCTACTCAGAGATTCCCATCACATATAGTGCTCACTGAAACTTCACATACATTCTCATCATCTTTTAATCATATTTTGACTATGGAGCTAAAAATCTAAGAGATATGATAATATAGAAGTGATTATAGAGTGATAACCACAAAATCACTTTTTAGCTTTTAACTTCGGAACTATTTCATATTCATATTTCCTCATCATCATGTGCTTATCTTCTTATTACCTTTTCATCTTTTCCTTCATCATTTTGGTCACTTTTCATCTGTGGTAAAGTATTCCACTATTAAACTCTTTTAACCTTTCACATATCCTCTTTATACTTATTCATTCATCGTCTTAAGCTTACTTACTTATCAGTCACATTTGTAGAGTAGCTAACCCAATAACTCTTCCATAGACTGGCAATAGTGTTTAGCTAGACCCAGTACCTTTCGTATCTCAATCATTATCTCTTCATCATAGACAGATTCAACATCATTTTGTCATTCGAGATCATATATCTTAGAAAGAGATACTGTCTAGCTAAATCTTTCATTAGCCATACTTAACATATAGATTACAGTCTTTGAGAGTCCGTAGGGTCACACCAATATGCTGCTCATTTTCCATTTATGCCTTAGACTGTATGGTATATCATTACTTTATCCTCATATGGATGCCTCATTCATTAGGCTTATATATCTCATAAGGAATTTCATTAACCTTGTAAACCTACATAGAAGCTTGTAAAAATTATCTCGAGTTCTAATCATTATCATTTTATAACCATCAGTCTTCAACTTTTCATCTGATGATGCCTTTTACAGAGATTGATTCTTATAAATTCCTTACGCATCTCCGATTAAATCAAACAAGACATCACTTTCATAGAAATGATTATTTGTTCTTCATAAAAACTTTATTTCATAAAAGGAATTAAATACCCAATTATACTTCATCCTCAATTACATCAATTGTATTTCCATTCTTTACATCAATATATGTGAATTTCATTATCCACAATATTTTCCTTTTTTTTTTCTAGAATTTAGTCCTTAAGCTTTTCAGATTCTCTTTATATTCTCAGATGTAAGCTCAAAAATAAATTTCTGTATCCATAATCGAGTAGATATTAACTCGATCTCTTAATCTATATTACTCTGAAAATTTATCGGGAATCACTTCCGATACTTTCTTTAACCACACATCTCTTACTGTGTTGGACATTTCATCTTTATGTCTCATCATTTCCACTGTATATCCTCAAGGCAGAGACATTTAATATTCAAATCATTTTAACATCTACTCCACCTTGATTCACTTATTTCCTCATATTTCACAGCATATCGATCATTTTAATTAGTATACTGTATCCAGTATAATTATTTGATTAACACCTTTCACAGCTAACCGATTTATTATTGAAATGCATTTTAAAATCATTTTCATCTTATACTTCAGGTTAGCTGTTATCATCCTCATCTCTTATCTTCACTTACTGGTTTTATGCATATTCTCCAATTACATATATTCCATACAGTACATTATTCAGTAAAACATATTTCAAAATATTCCGGTTCTATAAATATCCATTTGATACTTCAAAAACTATATAATTGTATAGAACCAGGATTAACCGTACCACTATGGATTTCATCAACCATATTCATCTTCAGTAATCATTTCTCTTTTTATCATAACTAACGATCCCATAAGAAACATCCTATTAATACACTTTTAATTTAGACCCTTAAGAATCATTACTGAGCCGCTCATCCTGCGACTTCCCTGTAATCATTCGGGTCACATCAGCACTTTACATGTAAAATTTATAATTGGGATCGTTATACCCGTATTATGTCCTTTATGCCATCAATAACTCCATTTCTCTCAATAGAGTCAAAATCAACTTGGTTTATCACTATTCTAACCATATCCCACATAGGGGCATTTTTGTCATTTTCACATTTATTTCTTTTTCCTCACTATACATTTAAATCAAGAATCTTATTATTTATGTGCTGATAGTATCCTTTCTTATTATTTAAAATCTTTTTCGATTTTGACAGAGAAATCCAATAGAATCCATAATTGGATTATTTTGCATGAATTGCAGCTTTACATCATCAATGACTCTGTCAAATCAGTCCATTCATACATCTGTTGGTCTATTTTGACTCCCGGTAAAATTTTAAGGGTAAGGGTATTTTGGTATTTTTTTGGTTAAAAATTTTCTCTCTCTTCAAAATACCTTCAATCGGTGATCTTAAGGTCTATTTAATGATGTTATTTCATTCCCCTCCGTTATATCATCATTTTCACGTTTCAATTCGATCCGGACAGAAAAGTACTGGTAGGGCCCTCACTGAGTCCATTTCTGTTCCTTATCGAACCAACCTTCATTTAGATTATAAGATCACCATTTCAGGTAATATTCCTGAGTCGTTTTCCATTTTAGCATTCCTTATTTCATAATTCTCACCCCCTTCTAAACACTTAATTCAATTCGCAATCATTTATTTTCTTTATGTATTTAGACTACACAGTACTACAGGGGATGTTAACCTTTTCAACACAATTTCTTTTCAAAAGTATCGACAGACATCAGGGCAATCGTGCTCTGATACCATTAAATTTGTCACAGTCCGTGACCCTATTTTTCACCTTTTTCTATACGTCTTATTTGGCTGGGCTGTCTGCGATACTTTACTTTTCCTTTACATAAAAACAATTTCATATTAAATTATAATATGAATTACATCCCCTATCTTAATTCATAATGAAGTAGTACTGTACGTAAGTCTAAATACAGAAAATAAATGGTCGTACCCTATGTAATAAATCAAGCTGTCGCATCGTCCCTAAATGCACAGCCGAAGTCCTTTAGATGTCAGACTCTTAGTCCTCGAAAACCTGAAATGTTAATATTAAGGGGTGAGCAAACCACGGCTCAGTAAGGGAATTATATGCATACTTGATATTCAGCTTCCTATATGTTGAAAAACTTTTTCATTTTTCCTATGGGGCTCTAGGCTCACGTGTAGGAAGGATACTACAGTCGGCTAGGGATCCGGATGGAGTAAGGTAGGTATTTTGAAATACCTATCTTGTCCCGGAACCTAGAAGCAACTGTAGAGAGTAATATTCTTTCTTGTTTTGAAATTCAAATCCTTTCCTTTTTATTCCGTAACATTTTCATATTCTTTTTCAAAATAATACTTTTATGAAATAAAGTATTTAAATAAAATAATTAATATTCATATTTTCTTTGAAAAGAATATTAGTTAAATTCTCATCATTTTCATTTAAAACTCATTTCATGTTTTACTGTATAACCATAATTAGTACAGTATTTTAAATAGCAAAATCAGCTATTAAATCCTTTTCGTATAACATATATATCATTTAAATCTAATATTCAATTTAAAAATTAAAATAAGAATATTAGATTTATTTTCCTCCTTTTTCCTTCTGAAAACATATCACATATTCATGTCACATATAGTCTAATATTCAATTTAAAATCATAGTAAGAATATTTAACTTATAAACTCTTTTTCCTTTTGAAAACATATCACATGTTATATTACATATCATATGAAAGTCATCTCGTAGTACTAAAATCAGTACTGAAATAAGCATTTTGTAAATGCTGTAAATCACTTTCATTTGATTTATCACATATCATGTAAAACATTTTCATTTCACGTATCACATATCAAATAAAACATTTTCATATATGGAGACTTAGGCACACACGCCCAGCCCGTCCACTGGGTCATTACTCATATCATGCTATAGACCCCGAAGGGTATGAATAATCATGTCAGATCTATGGCCATAGTCTATAATTGTCCTCAGCGGATCACTGATCAGGTGTCGGTCGGGACTACATATCACATAACACATATTACATATCACATGTCACATATCACATATCACATATCAGCATGATAAGGTTGCCATCTAGTCTCAAAACAGTATTTTTCATCATCAGAAAACCTTTATGGAATTTATAAAAATAATAATTTCATAATTAAAACCATAAAGGTTATATAATACATCAAGTGAATATTTAAGAAAATATTTATAAAATATTCACTTTATCCCTTTTTATCTTTCATTTCATATCACATATAATTCATATATCGAGGGAATTTTCGGTGATCTCATTATCACCAATTTCGAAAACATGAATATTTTAAAATGAATTTCGTTATATTCATGTTTTATGAAAAATAATCATTTTCTCAATTTTTGTGGTTAGAAATCATTTCTCGTGAAATAAAATCATTTATTATGATTTTATAAATTTTCTAGATATTTTCGGTAATTTTCGATAATTTTTTCGACAATATAAAGGCTGCCGATTGGCTAGCCTCCTGCATGGAAAATACAGTTTATAATTCCAACCGGTACTTCACCACAAATTTCCAACCAAAGAATCATCACAATATTTTCATAAAATATTTCATAATTTAAAAGCATGCAGACTGAATATCCTTACAGTGCTGCACATGCATTCCTTACCTGTTCTGAGTCGACGATCGCCTCGTTCATCGCGCCCGTGTTCATCTCGCCCGATTCCATCGGCTCGGTCATCGAAGGAATTTTCTGGAAATTAAAATTCTAAATTTTAGAATTTTTACATAATTATTTAAATAAATAAATTATTTAAATAATTTATCACTTTCCGGGATTTCTTATCGATTCCTGTAATTTTCGGGTTTTCAAATGCTCGAGATTTCCCATAATTTCCAAAATTCTCCTT
The DNA here is from genome assembly GCA_031772115.1 of Heritiera littoralis. Classification (NCBI taxonomy): domain Eukaryota; kingdom Viridiplantae; phylum Streptophyta; class Magnoliopsida; order Malvales; family Malvaceae; genus Heritiera; species Heritiera littoralis. The sequence goes on along the minus strand of JAPDPK010000013.1, from coordinate 8,731,845 downwards.
TTTCTCTCTCTTTCTTCTTTTTCCTCTTTTCTTTCTTTCTTTTCCTTTTTCTTTTTCTTTTCTTTTTTCTTTCTTTCTTTTCTTTCCTTTTTTTTCCTGTTCTGACCGGTTCAGACCAGTCAGACCAGTTTAGCCTTCCTTATGGCCTGTCTTCCGTCGGTGGTCGGTTCCCCGCCGGTTCTGGCCTCCCACAGCTGGCCGAGGTGGCGACGAAGCTAGATCCGGCCTTCGTTCTTCCCCATCGCCGGTGACGGTGCTGGACCTAGGACGGTGGGTTTCGACTCCTTTCTTCCCTATTTCTTCCCTCCTCCGCCGTTTCCTTCACCACTGGTGGCTCCTCTCGCCTTCATCTCCCTTCGAAGGTGGTGCTGGTAGCGGTGGCGGTGCCTGAACGGGCTGGCACCGCCGTTCCACTTTTCTCTTTCTCTCGAGTTCCTCTCCGCTTCGCTTCTGTTTTCTTTTCCCTTTGCCGGCACCAGCTTCCTCCTTCTCTCTTCTCGCCGACGTCGTTCTCGTCTTCCTCTCTCCTTCGGTCGGTCGGCCGGCAGATGGTGGTCGGCCACCCCTTTTTGTTTCGCTTCTGTTTTTTACTAAACAGAAAATAGCAAGGGTCGGGTAGATCCCGACCCCGTTTCTACTCTTTTTTTTTTACTATATTATATTTGTATAATATATATAAACATAATATAATAACATATATGTTTTATACACAAAATACATATATATCTTTTAATTTGAATTAATATATATTTCATATATATATATGTATTTATAGATATATATTGTATTACAATATATAGATACAAATTTTGATAAAATAATATTTACTTTTCTTATATATGTATATATTTATATATACATAAAATATCATATTTATATACATATGTATTATTTAAATGTACTAAATAGTATATATACATATATATACTAATGTATATTAATATATACTATATAGTATTTCAGTACATATGTATTTGTATAAAATTCATTTATATAATATAAAATTATATAATTATATTTCATATTTCTTCCTCATTTTATTATTTAATTTGGATTTCTATTTATCTAAATTAAATTCTCTCTTCATTATTTTCCATAATTTCAACCTTATCCTTATTTCCGATTTATCGAAATTTAAATCCCTCAATTTTCTCACTTCCTTAATTTCGGGAATTTTGTTTTTAATGATATTCCCTTTTTCATTATTTCTTAATTTCACATCTTATTTTTATTCCAATTTTTTAATCTTCCTTCATTCAAATTTCCACCATCAGTCTCTTCTTCACTTCTCGAAATTTTCACTAATATTCCGTTCTCACAATTCAACTTATTTATTTTCACTCATCTATTTGCTTTAATATTAATTTCCAATATTATTAATTTCCAATAATTGATAAATTTGTGGTTATCACAGTTTTGCTCTATTTTAGCCATCCTCGCCTCCATGCTGTCTGAGGGTGGAAGAGTCGAATGTGGAGGTGATGGAGGTGCGAAGGGTGATGAGTCGAGGGTGGTATTGTCGATCTCCGAGTTGGTCTCCCGAGCCCACCTATACGTCCAGTCCTCCTCATTCTAATTCAATTAAAATAACCTATACCAAGAGCAGACCAATCTTAGTATAAGTCGATTAATAGTTAATTTTCCAAACATATATTTCACAGTACATGAGATGTAATACCACACATGATCTTAACTACACTAACACGTACTAGACAAACGCTACTCTGATACCATTAAATCTGTCACGACTCAAAGGCAATGTCGTTCACTTAACACATACCTTTATTTCACTTAGAAAAATTACGGACTAAATTTTTTTTCTATTTACGGTTTGTATTCGGTGTTAGTGTAGTAACTAAACCAATTCTTACTTTGATATAATATTATTTCTCTAGCTATATCGTAAATCTCAAGGTTGACTATAATTATTTAAGCCTCATATTCACTCATCCCAAAAGAAATGGGTCGAAAACCTCCCCCTTATATTTTATCAATTTCCCCAGCAAATCACCTGCATTGCTAATACATTTTTTTATTTTCACAATACAGCCAGTTCTAATTTCCACAATTCATACCATCAAGCATTACATGTTTCCCAAGATCCAACACAATAATACTTCCATATTTTTGCAGTTTATATGCACTTCAAAATATAATCTTATCCCGGATCGTACTCGATAATCACATGAACCTATATAATGATCTAGTGCAATCCAAAGTTACATCCCATTTTACTTCCTAGTACTGTGAAAGTAAAGTTTGCATAATTATCAAAATGATATACAATCCGTATACCTCAAAAGTACAAAAATAAAGCTCGGCGAACGTAAACGAGTACCACGATCAGGTATAGTCCCCGAGGGAGCCTATACAAATTCTGAAGCTGGATTTTAACTCGTATGATCTGCAGAAGTTAAATTGAGGGATGAGCAATCCACGGCTCAGTAAGTAGCTTAAATAAATACATACTAGGCTCATGTCGTAAAACATAATCATATATGCATGAACCATATAAAATACCGTGTATGCACTTTGCCATGATTAGCTACTAACATATAATTTATAACAGATTGTATAGGTTCATTCAAACTTTCTCTTCACATATTTAACTCACATAATTGTATACTTTTCAATACTTTCATCGATATGGTTAAGCACAGTGTTACTAACCATTACAAAAAGCACATGATATTACAGCATAATACAAATTAAGTTCAGCCAGTTATTTCGACTCACTGTCATGCATTTAACATCCATCCTAATTAGTGATGGATAAAAAGTCACAAGGTCATAACCGTTTAGCACTTAGCTCCCAAAAGACTTTAGAGGTGGCTCCCACAAGACTTTAGAGGTGGCTCCCACAGTTCCGATGGTAACTGTGTAGCACTTAGCTCCTTCGGGGCCTTTAGAGGTGACTCTCACGGTCTAAAAGCAGTTGATTTTATTCATGTGTCTGTTCGACATATGATCTCCAATGATTCATCGATACTCGTGTAGCACTTAGTTCCTAAAAGACACTAGGGGTGGCTCCCACAGCTTTTGAAGGTAACTGTGTAGCACGTAGCTCTGTTGGGGTCTATAGAGGTGACTTACAGGGTCCAAAAAAGATTAATCTTATTCAGTTGCCTTTTAGGCTTATGGTTCCTAATGATTTATAGGTATTCGCGTAGCACTTAGTTCCCAAAAGACTCTAGAGGTGACTCCCACAGCTCCCGAAGGTAACTGTGTAGCACGTAGCTCCGTTGGGGTCTTTAAAAGTGACTCACACGGTCCAAAAATAATTAATCTTATTCAGTTGCCTTTTAGGTGTATGGTTTCGAATGGTTTATAGGTATTCGTGTAGCACTTAGTTCCCAAAAGACTCTAGAGGTGACTTCCACAACTCCTGAAGGTAACGGTGTAGCACGTAGCTCCGTTGGGGTCTCTAGAGGTGACTCACACGACCCAAAAATAATTAATCTTATTCAGTTGCCTTTTAGGCATATGGTTCCTAATGATTTATAGGTATTCGTGTAGCACTTAGTTCCCAAAAAGACTCTAAAGGTGACTCCCACAGCTCCCAAAGGTAACTGTGTAGCACGTAGCTCCGTTGGAGTCTCTAGAGGTGACTCACACGGTCCGAAAGAAATCGGTGTTATTCAGTTGTCTTTCTGGCGTATGATTTCTAGTAATAATGTTCTAAAAATCATTCAAGTCCTTGAACACATGTATGCCTAAGTTGTCATACGAATCCAGTATTCTAGTTTCAATTAGTACAAACTATGTGCTATTTGATGTTCATGAGTTCAACATCATGAACTGTATATAGTGTACACTAAATCACATACACAATCATAATATATTAGTATGCTCACTAGAAGCAACTTAAATAGACCACATGCATTTCTCATGATGCAGGCACCTACAATTTATAATAGTTTATATGCTTATTGAGCATAATCAAGTCATAACACTCAACACACAAGACATAATTAAAGTTTCGTTCTAGTACAAGTACTGTTCACAATCACATCAAGTTAAACTTGTATCTTACCAGTACTTATTCTTATAGTCGTTTCTGTGATATTTAACCAAACTTAAGGTGAGATTTGATAAATATTGAATAAAGATTTATTCATCTCATACGAGATGATACTAGTAAGGTTTATTTAACTCACTTACCTTATATCCTTAGTGAGTATCTTCCTTGGTCCTCCGAATTGAATTCACTCCTTCGCTCTATTCAAAGTCACTACAATCATTCTAATACTGTATCAATCATTTACTCATATCATGCTAAATATCGAACTTAAGACGCATAATTCAAAACTACTCACATACATTCAGGCTTGATACATGCTCATAATTAAGACCTCATTATTACTCTGAAGAATATATATCTATATATATTCATCCTTATATATTGTTAGCTTTAAATTGCCATACATATTTTGAAATGACAAAAACTTAAGTAAGCTTTAATGTTTTAATTCATATTGTAAATTTGCCTTATCACACATGATTTTCTCAATCCATTTTCAAGTGATCATATCAAACTTAAGACCATGATTTATCGATACACTCTTATTGGTCTTAACACTTTATAAATGGTTTGAATATTTTAGAAAATCACTTGATGAATGTTTAGACCATGTTTTTAACTGAGAAAGTCAAGAAAAACTCCCTTAAAGCTTATAAATGTTTTGGGTTTAATTAGGATCAAAGGTCATATCATTTCTAACCCAAAAGTGCAGGAAAAATGCCCTCTGGAAGAAAAGGATCGATCCCCACTGTATCAGGATCGATCCCTTTTTGGCAGAAAGTCTTCCCAAGGTTCCTGAAGCCCAGAATCAAGATTCTGGACAAAAGGGATCGATCCCCTATGGAAAAGGATCGATCCCTTTGCCCAAAAATAGCCTATAACGGCTAGTTTTTGGGAGACAACGGTAATATCCGAGATTTGGCTCCACCCAACGGCTAGAATACATCCAAGGGACTATAAATAGAGGCTTAGAAGCTAAAGGAAGGAAGGGGAACAACCAAGCAACATCTTTCATCATCTTATTCATCTTCCTCAAGCCTCAACATCAATTCAAGAGATAAAGAGTCTTCATCTTCTATCATTCATCTATTTCTTGTATTGCTTAGCACAAACTTTGTATAGGCTTTTCATTGTGCTCAATTTCTGTAATCATTTGCCTACTTAGAGGTCTTCCTTGATTACACAACTTGTTATCCAATTCAATCCTTGTAAAAAGGGGAAGTTTCTCTTTAGCCTTAGAAAAAGAGGGAGGTTTCTCTTGAGCCTTAGAAAAAGAGGGAGAAGAGGTTTCTCTTGAGCCTAGAAAAAGAGAGAGGTTTCTCTTGAGCCTTGAAAAGAGGGATTGTAAAGACAAATTCAAATATAGTGAATTTGGGAAAATCCTTGGGAGCGTCTCAAGGTAGAGGACGTAGGCAACGTAGCCGAACCTCTATAAATCGATTGTGTAAATCTCTCTTTCCCTACTCTCTTTAATTACTTGCAATTATATTTATGATTATTGCATTGAACTTGGATTGCATGTTTGCCTAGCTTAGAGAACTTAGAAAATATTCAAATAGGCTAGAGAATTTAGAAGAATCGCAAAACGAGCTTAAGGTTAGATAAAAACCGATTCACCCCCCCTCTCGGTATTGCCTATAAGAGCCAACAATTGGTATCAGAGCTTGGGCTCGAGATTGAATTAGACTAACATCTATCGAGCAAAACGATCACAAATGGCTCACTTGAATGTAGGCACACCCCTAGGAGAAGAGGGACAATCATTAGTTAGACCTCCACTCTTCAATGGTGAGAATTACTCATATTGGAAAACTAGAATGATGCTATTTGTACAATCTAATGATTATGAAGTGTGGAGAATTATAGTGAATGGTCCTAGAATTCCTATGAAGAAAGTAGATGGAAAGGATGTCCCTAAGAGTGAGGATGAGTGGGACACAAATGACATGAGAGTGGCACAATTGAATGCCAAGGCCATGCACACTCTCTTTTGTGCATTAGGTCCCAATGAATATAATAGAGTGTCCCTATGTGAAAATGCTAAGCAAATATGGGACAAATTGGCCATCACACATGAAGGGACCAATCAAGTTAGGGAAACCAAAGTAGGAATGCTCACACATGATTATGAGCTATTTAGAATGAAAGAAAATGAGTCCATGAGTGAAATGTACACTAGGTTCAATAACATAATTAATGGACTTAAGGCATTAGGCAAAAGCTATTCCAATGTAGAAATGGTTAAGAAAATCTTGAATAGCTTGCCAAAATCTTGGGAGACAAAGGTGACTGCTATAGAAGAATCTAAGGATCCTAACACCTTGTCTCTAGATGAACTTATGGGCTCCCTACTTACATATGAAATGAAATTAAAAAGAAATGAAGAGCCTTCAAAGAAAGTAGGGGTAGCACTTAAGTCTTCCACTCATGAGGTCATTGAAGATGATAGAGATGAGAGTGGAAATGAGGAAGAAAAGGAAATGGCAATGTTTGCCAAAAGATTCAATAGGTTCATGAGAATGAATGAGAGAGAGCAAAATAGGAGACATCATAGGGGAGAGTCAAGTAGAAGAGAAAAAGACCCCTTAGTGTGTTATGAGTGCAATGAACCGGGTCATACTAAGTTAGATTGCCCCTTACTTAGGAAGGAAAAGGATAGGAAGCCTAGGAAGAAAGCATTTGTGGCTGCATGGAGCGATAGTGATAGCTCCGATGAGGAAAATGTAGATGAAGAGGTAGCTTACTCATGCTTTATGGCCATTAGTGATGATGAGGCTAGTTGTAGTTCTAGTGAAGATAATGACTATACCTTTAGTGAACTACAAAATGCCTTTAATGATTTAGCAAATGAATTTCAATGCATGAACTCCAAATATAAGAAAATCATTGCTAAATTAAAAATAGAAAATGAAGCCTTGATAAATGCTAAGCTAGAATTTGAAAAGAAATTAGAAGAGGCTAACTTAGAAATAAATGAGTTAAATAAAAAGAATACAAATTTGCATAACTCATTCTCTAGGTTCTATATGGGTCAACAAAAATTAGATCACATGCTTGAGACCCAAAGAGCTTTCTTTGATAAAGATGGGTTAGGTTATAATGCAAATCAAAAAGAAACTCATCTTAGGAATTTCTTAGTGAGCAAAAATTCTATGCATGATACATCTCTCATATGCTCACTTTGCAATAGAATAGGACACTCTTCACAAGCATGCACTTATAGAAAAACTACCTTTAGAGGAAAAGTGGTTAAGAAAATGTGGGTGCCAAAGCATGCAATAAATAATGATGAATTGTGCTTGAAATGGATCCTAAAAGGATCAAAAATTATTTGCACTAACTCTCATGGACCCAAGAAAATTTGGGTACCAAAGCATGCTTGAATTTGTTTATTGTAGGAGTGTTAGAGCATGGGAATACAATGGAACAATGGAGTTTAAATGCTCAACACATCCTCATGGAGTTTGCTTGTGCTAATGAGAAAAAGGAAGAACTTGGAAATCCATCCTTAGCAAGGTGACAAGAATTCTTCAAAGAATGGCTAATGGTGGATCCAACACATCAAGGCAAAGCACTCTCAAGCAAAGGAGTTTTGTAAGATTAAATCCTATCTCTTCAAAACTCATTTTTTTGCTAAAATTATTTATATGTTTTATTGAGGCACTTGGTTGATGATTCTTGATGCATTGTAAGTTGAATGATTGAACAAAAGGCATGTTGAATGATTGTTGATTGGTTGATGGATGGTTCTTGAGGCATTGAATTATTGAATGAAAAGCATGATTTGTGATTTTGAAATGATTTCTGGAATTTGAGCATGTTTTCTATATGTTGATAATGTATCTACTTGCCTCAAATTACCAAATGTGTCATTAATGCAAAATGCCATGTCATGAACAGTAATGAAGAACTTGTATATTGGAAATCATGGCATATTGTTCACAAGATGTATGATTTGATGATATATGTGCTTAAAACCTATGTGAACAAGTTTGTTTTGGCATATTTGTGGTTTCTAAATCTTTGGTTTGGTGAAAATATGCATAAATCTCAAAATGACCCCCTTTGAGGCCATAAATGCATTTTATTGTGTAAATTCTTCCAAAATTGCAAAATCTGTTGTAAAATGGTTTTTCATTCATGTTTTTCATTCATACAAGTCCAAAATCATGTTTTACAAATGATTAAACCTTTACTTGGACTTAAAATACTCAAAAACGAAGTTTTGGTACCTCACAAGTTGGATTTTCTGTCAAAACAGCTGCAGAATCTGCAGGAACCATATGAGGGATCGATCCCCCTCCTAAAGGGATCGATCCCCCCAGGCCAGAAAAGGCTTCCTGCATGTTTTCAACAGAAATTGAGAAGAACTTTTCATTGTTTTGATACTTTCTCTCTTCTCAACTTAAAATTCATTGTTTTAACTTCTTTTTGATGAACTTTAATATATGAAAATTCATTTTTCATTGATTTCATGCTTCAATTCCATCAATTTGTATCATTTCCAACAATTGATATCACTTTCAACAATCAATATCATTTTTCCTGAGCTCACAAGTGCAAAATCATTTTTCTTGTTGAAAACATTCATGATTTGCATAACTCTTGAAATAATCTTGAAACATACTTTCAATGAATGCTTAAACATAATTTTGAGATTTATTTCAATGATTTGTGTATATTTGAGAATTTGATGAACTTGTGCATAATGAGTATTCTTCATATCTTTTGTTCATCTTAGTCAAACATGCTTAAAGGATTATGTCTCTTAGCTTGACTTATCTGTTCCACACTAGGTTTCATGATAATTATACATCTAGTGGATTGATTTCAAATGTAAATTCAAAAATTGGTAATAGTGGCCAAATTTTTAAAGAACTTGAGCATTAATGACAACACATACAATTGATACACATGCATAGACTCTTGATTGTTTTGATGATGAACATGCATGTTTACTTAAGTTGAATCAATAATCATGCCTATGAGATGAGAATAGTTGTTTTCATGATATTAGGTGCTTAACCTCACTCATAGTTTATGGATTTTAATGATAAAATATACTTTAGCTTGATAATATTGATTCACTTAGGTGAAGCCATTTTAGTTAAAATAGCATATACCCTCTAGAACGTTAAATGATAATAACAACTAGGGATATGGCTCTTAATTGATTAAAATGGTAATTTTGAATCTTTCCTTGCTCATAATTGCTTAAGAACAACTTGAATTAGAAAATGAGCATAGGATTTGTGTGCTTGAAACCATGGAAGAAAATGTGTTTGCTTTCCTTGATGTTTTTGAATCTTCCATATGGTATCAATTTGTGAATATGAATATGGATTAATATTTTATGATAGTGTGCTAATGATTAATTGATCCATATGCATATTTTATGATGTGTGATTGTGTTCTTGCATATTTAGAATGATTATTTTCTTGACATGAACACTCTACACATATATATTAGATTCATGCAAAATGACTAAGTCAACCGTTAGTAACAATTGGTATTTAGATTGAAATAACAATTAGTATCATTGGGAACCATATTTTCAATAATTGGTAAGCCAAATCTAAATTGCCAATTGGTATGAGCTTTAAATTGACAACTCTTCTCATGCTCCTTAGATTGAAATGACAAATAGAGAAGAATTCTCTTAGGATATTTTTGCATGAAACTCTTGTGTGCTAGAATTTGAAGTTAATTGCTATATGATTTAATTCAAGACACAATATTTCTTGAGAATGATTTATGAGCACATGCATATGATATGTTATATAATTTTAAGCTCATAATCATGATGAATTGTCATGCACCTTAGTTGGACCTTAGAGAACAATTGATACACTTTGGTGCTTGCTTAACTTCTTACCAATTGGAACCTTCTTGCAAAATTACTTATCAACAATTGGTATCAAAATTATTTATAAACAATTGGTATAAGATCATAAGTCATATTCATTGCATAAATATTTCATACTCTTTGAGAATATTGACTTATTTATTTGTGTTATAAGTCCCATGTACTAACATGTTTCTTGTTGGATGGAGCATTTTTATTTGTTCTCACATAGCCATGATTTTAGGGGGAGCATTTTTTTTATTATTTTTCCTTCTTTTTGCTATGACAAAAAGGGGGAGAGATAGATAAAGGGAGAGATAGATATAGGGAGAGATATTAAGGGGGAGAGATAATGAGGGAAAATTCATTTTCAAAACCCATGCTTATATTAAGGGGGAGCTTTACAAAATCCTGCTTTATTTGAGGGGGAGTATTTTTTTTCAAAGAATTTTCAAAGCAAATTTACATTAAGTTTTGTCATATCAAAAAGGGGAGATTGTTAGCTTTAAATTGCCATACATATTTTGAAATGACAAAAACTTAAGTAAGCTTTAATGTTTTAATTCATATTGTAAATTTGCCTTATCACACATGATTTTCTCAATCCATTTTCAAGTGATCATATCAAACTTAAGACCATGATTTATCGATACACTCTTATTGGTCTTAACACTTTATAAATGGTTTGAATATTTTAGAAAATCACTTGATGAATGTTTAGACCATGTTTTTAACTGAGAAAGTCAAGAAAAACTCCCTTAAAGCTTATAAATGTTTTGGGTTTAATTAGGATCAAAGGTCATATCATTTCTAACCCAAAAGTGCAGGAAAAATGCCCTCTGGAAGAAAAGGATCGATCCCCACTGTATCAGGATCGATCCCTTTTTGGCAGAAAGTCTTCCCAAGGTCCCTGAAGCCCAGAATCAAGATTCTGGACAAAAGGGATCGATCCCCTATGGAAAGGGATCGATCCCTTTGCCCAAAAATAGCCTATAACGGCTAGTTTTTGGGAGACAACGGTAATATCCGAGATTTGGCTCCACCCAACGGCTAGAATACATCCAAGGGACTATAAATAGAGGCTTGAAGCTAAAGGAAGGAAGGGGAACAACCAAGCAACATCTTTCATCATCTTATTCATCTTCCTCAAGCCTCAACATCAATTCAAGAGATAAAGAGTCTTCATCTTCTATCATTCATCTATTTCTTGTATTGCTTAGCACAAACTTTGTATAGGCTTTTCATTGTGCTCAATTTCTGTAATCATTTGCCTACTTAGAGGTCTTCCTTGATTACACAACTTGTTATCCAATTCAATCCTTGTAAAAAGGGGAAGTTTCTCTTTAGCCTTAGAAAAAGGGGGAGGTTTCTCTTGAGCCTTAGAAAAAGAGGGAGAAGAGGTTTCTCTTGAGCCTAGAAAAAGAGAGAGGTTTCTCTTGAGCCTTGAAAAGAGGGATTGTAAAGACAAATTCAAATATAGTGAATTTGGGAAAATCCTTGGGAGCGTCTCAAGGTAGAGGACGTAGGCAAGGTAGCCGAACCTCTATAAATCGATTGTGTAAATCTCTCTTTCCCTACTCTCTTTAATTACTTGCAATTATATTTGTGATTATTGCATTGAACTTGGATTGCATGTTTGCCTAGCTTAGAGAACTTAGAAAATATTCAAATAGGCTAGAGAATTTAGAAGAATCGCAAAACGAGCTTAAGGTTAGATAAAAACCGATTCACCCCCCCTTTCGGTATTGCCTATAAGAGCCAACATATATATATATATATTAACCTTTAATCGAGATTTAATCCTTACCTTAAAATTTCCCTTAGTTGATTTATTGCCAAACATTCATCTTAATGTTTCCCAATCAGTTCCTATACCAAAGTTTTATTCCTTATTGAATTCATGGTATATACATTTATACCTCCATATATCTAAATACACATACACGTAAAATAAATGATCGCATTTTATCCTTCATCTTTATGCCCATGGAATCTATATATAAATACATAAATATATATATATATATACATATATATTTATATTATACATCATACTATCCATGTTTTTGCACTCATACACATATAGGCATCTTCCAAACATATTTTATTAAATTGTATATTTAAAATTATACAACCTTTTTGCATTAGAACTTAGCCCTCACTCTTAAAAATTTACCTTCAAAACTGTGCCTCAACTCAGCCTCTTGGTTGGCTGCTATGTTCAGCCCTTATTTAAGCCCTAAAGTTAGTCCTCAAGGACTCTCAAAAGCAGTGCTTAAGACTGCCATGAAAACCACCTTAAAGCTCCCCCTCGATCTGTTCTATTTTCAGCCCCAAAATGTGCTTTGCTTAATGCCTCTATAAAAGCACCTTAAGCCACTTGTTTCACACACGCATCAACCCATGATCACCGATTCAACAATAGCCTTGCATCACCACCACAAGCGGCCATAACCTCGTCTTACACAAGCACGATTTAGTGGCCTTAGATAGCCATTGTCTAACTAAACACAATAGCAACAGAAAATCATCTCCTATTGAGCCCTTGATACAGCTTCATTTTTCCTTTGTCCTTCACATCCCTTAGCCCTTATTGTGACTCGAACTTCAACCTGATTTTAGCCACTGTAACACCGCTTGAACTGGCCTTGAAAAGCTTTTCAAACAGCTAAGACCTTCCCCTATTCTGCTCTTACTTCCACACCACTTCCAACCCGTACCTTTCCTCTTTTGTTTCCGCCCCCTACTGCTCACAATGGTGAGGCAACAGCTACACTTTCTTTTCTCTTCTTTCTTTTCTCTTCTTTCCCTTCTGCTTCACCTTTCTTTTCTTCCCGATTTGCTTTCGTTTTTCTTTTTTGTTCTCTCCCATATTTCTCTTTCTCCTTTCCCTTTTCATTTTCAATTTCTTTTCAATTCTTCTCTCATAAGCCACCGATAATGATGACAATATTGTTTGCTTACAGGGTTTTGGTGGGGGAAAGTCCCATCAAACTCCACTGAGTATATTTATTTATTTTTTTATCTCTATTATTCATATTTACATAATCTATGAATATATTTACATAACTAATATATATTTATATATATAATTAATATATATTTATTTATTTTGTTATATTCCTTACGTATAATATGTATATGTACATATTTTTCCCAATGTTAAATATATAATTTATATATATATCCACATATATATATATATTTTCATTTCTAAAGTATATAATTGTATATAATAGTAATATACAATTACATATTATATATATATATATATATATATTTAAATATCTATTTCATATTATAATGCTTGACACTTGTATATTTTCCTTGTGGAATTAATACCTATATACATCTCTTGAACCTATTCATACCACTTCTAATTATATAGGTGTACTAAACACTTAGTGCTAAATTTACTGAACTTGTAACTTCATTCTTATTGCTTGAAATAATAGTAATTACAAACTTTATTTCAGTACTTAGCTTATACAACGTCTTTCATTTATTCATAGAATCGGTACAGAATTTGTGGCTTTCACATAAATGATACGTTTAAACTTCAAATCATCGTCCTCGTATAGACTCCGTTTCTAAGAGCTGTATGTTGGAGCCTGGGGGCATCTTCCGCAAAAGGCTTCCGCATGCCACATGGTATCTGCCGCCTACTGCCACATGTCCCAATAATACTACGTCACGTGGCAGTCTTCGTGGAGTTCTCAGATTTTGGGCTTTGCCATATCATTTGCTCCCCACTCTCATTAGATTTTTTCTAATAAAGAGAGTATATATGCTTGAATCTGGGATATTCTGGTCTTTTTCATGAATTTTTGTCCCTTTTTTTGGTATTTTTTACAGGTAAAAAATGCACAACTCTGTTAGAGGTGATTCCATGCGACATTTCTTATACCCTACCGCAGCTTTATCAGCAGCAGAAAACGTAGAGGGCTCAGAAATTCTCTGCAGCAACACTTTATCGCGCACAATAGCCTCCCGCATATCTTTGCTGCATAACTCTGTCGTTCAACCACTGTCGCAAACCTTTTTTCAGGAGAATTTCACTCTACCGCAGTAAGTCTACCGTACTACAACCTTTCGCATTTTTTTGCACTCTCCCACATTATCCTATCGCACAACTCTCCCGCATGTCACTCCTACTACACGTGGTATTCTCCCTTAGGAGTTAACTCTTCTGTCCTAGATTTGTCATTTCTTGATCTCGCCTTTTGTGATCCACCATGGCTTCTTCTAGTACGGGTAAGTCAGTAAGGGGGTGTTCATTCTAGATTAAACACTGCTGACTTAGAAGAAATTAAAAATAACTACCTCCTTCCTGCAGGTTACAATATAGGCTTCCGGCCATTAGGGAACCTTCTCCCAACTTAGTTGCTAGTGGCATAGCCGTTTTTAAGGCTTCAATTGTTTTTGGTTTTTGTTTTCCACTTCATGATCTAAGGTTAGAGTTCCTTAGATTCAAGGAAATCTTCCCGTGCCAATTACATCCTCATGGTTGGGCCCAACTTGTAGGATTTTCCATAGTGTGTCATGAATTAGGTGTCGTGCCTTCCATCCCCTTACTCAGCGTGTTCTTTAGGGCTCATGGGTTGCCTGGGTCAGTCACATACTCCCTTCAAAGGGTGACAAAGAGAAACTTTCACAACAAAAATTTTTTCGACCTTCCCAATAAACTTCATAATTTTGAGAGTAAGTGGCTGGTTATCGAGCTCCCTGGGGATGTACGTATCCCAACTAAGTGGAAGTGGGACACTAGTGACCACGCAAAATGCTCCGAGAAGTTTAGTTTAGCTTAGCTTATCTAAGAGAGCAATTTGGTGAGCCTATTTGCTGTATCTGTTCCATCGTGGACCGAAATCTATTTTCCCTCTTGACTCCCGAGAACATCGTTGCGGCTGGTTGGGGAGTAGGTAGAGCTGCTACCAATATTCCTCCTATTCCTTCGAACCTAGCCTCACCCTCAAACACACACAACTTGGCCACAATTCACCTACCTGTGGTCCCCGTAGTCGAATCAACTAACCTCGTAGGTCGCGTAAACCATGACTCTTCTTCTGACTAGGGAACAAAACACCTGGGACCACAGACGCCAATGATTCATCCGAGGAAGATCTTAAGTGGAACCAAGGCGACGGTTTTGGGAGTCCCTTCTATGACTTCCCGTCGGATTAAACTTTGGCTAACTTAGACAATTTTGGTAACCTTTTAGGTTTTTAATGATAATTCTTTTTTATCCTTGCACACATGTTTAATATCTTTTGACCTAGTTTGCTAACTCTTTCTTTTTATGATATGCAGATATAAGCTCCAAGATGCCATGCGCCGGAGGAAAACCTGTGTATCCTCCTCTAGAATTCCTCTGGAAGCTCCCCCGCCACGAAAATAGCTTTGGGTAGAGGCTTCTACTTCGGAGCACCCCCGCACTCCTACTCCTCTTCCTCTTCCAGTCACAGGTGGGCCAGGTCACCCTGCACAAGAAGCCGAGTGGCGTAAAAGGACATATTATTCGAGACCACCCTAATTAGGAAAGTCACAAGAGCTCGGGGTCGCAAGAAGTGAACTCGGCCCTCAAGAGGGTGACCCTAAGCGTCCTAAAGATGCACGCACCCCTCGCAAGCCTCGTCGCAAGTACCGAAAGAGACTGTTCATTGAGGATGAAATGCCTATTGTGAAACCCAAAATTTTCATATTATTATTAAATTGAAGACTAGAAAGAAGTTCAATGTATGAATTTGGTATTTATGTAGAGCTAAAATAAAAATATACTAGACACATAGTAAAACACTTGAGAAATGGCTAAATCACAAAGAATGGGCTGGAAAATAATTTTATGGATTTATTGGTGCAGGCCAGCCAGCAGCCAGATTTTCTGCTCACTGCTAGGCTTTGGTTTTGGGCCAAATTGAACAAGATATGAGTCGATTTTTGACCTGAAATTTTAGCCCATGAGAGTAGACTTAAATCAGTCTCCAGAATGGTATTATAGACTCTGTAAGTCGACGGGACCAGAA
Organism: Heritiera littoralis; assembly: GCA_031772115.1. Taxonomy (NCBI): domain Eukaryota; kingdom Viridiplantae; phylum Streptophyta; class Magnoliopsida; order Malvales; family Malvaceae; genus Heritiera; species Heritiera littoralis. The sequence continues at coordinate 8,715,955 of JAPDPK010000013.1, read as the reverse complement.
AGAAACCCTCCTGCCAATCTCCCGTAAGCGTCCTCATCTGCTTCATCTTGTGGAAATTTTTCAACCACCTTCCAAGCTGAATTGGAGTTCGGCCAAGAAGGACCAATTGTTCATCCATAAGTCCCCTACACAAAAAAAAAACCTCAGCCAAAACAAAGATCATTTGGTTAGTGAAAAGTTAGAAAGAAGAAATCTGGACAGAGCTGCCCTGTTTTGCAAGGTGAGAGAAAGTCAATTCCTTACTTCTTTGATGGAATTTTAAGCTTGTTTATGGTGTTTCTAAGTTGTATACATGTTGATCTACAGCTGAGGGTGATTGTTGGTGGATGAATCTTTGGTCAAAGTTGGTCAACATAAGGTAAAATTGTTGGAAGAAGATGAAGTTGAAATATGATTGATATATGTTGAATTTGCATGATTTTGGCTAAAGTAGAATTTTGAAATGGATTTTCTATTCATGATAGATGTTACCGTGTAGTCTAATCCCTTTATCATTTGATGTCTTGATTAGACACAAGTCATGGAATGTGTCACACTTGTATAGTCTAATCAGCGTTTCTTGATTCCTGAGTAGACTAATTAAACAAATAAAATCAATATCTCATATTGACTTATTCGAGCACGACCATGCATTTCTTAGTCTCACTCTATCAAAGGGCCCAAGACATCACTCTTGTTATATAAGAGGGATAAATCCTATCTTGATCACTCAACATCCCTCTACATAGATCAAGGCATACCCAATTACTACCTTTATAGTCCATCCTGTTACGAATGACATCTAGCAGCATTAAAGTATGCAATTCTCTATGTTGGGATCTCTGATGATCTCAAGTCAAAGGATCACATACACCATCATCACTATGAGAATCGCTTATGACACTTATATAACAATCCATGTAGCGTTCTCATGGAGGGTCGATCCAGTACATAGTTCTCTAACATATACCTATGTGATGACTTGATATCCTATATCCATGACAATGGTCATCAGTCAACCACATACTAGTCTTATCGTATCATTGTTATCCTTGTTTACAATAATACTTGACTAGGGATATTTTAAGAATAGTGTGTTATTACTATTCTAAGGACATTATCATATAAGATTACATTACGCAGTTATAAGACAAAGATAATAATGAACTATAATAAATAAAAATGTCATGATACATAAAAAAATGCCAAAGTCAATCATCTAATGAATGGTTCTAAGGGCATAATCCAACAAATTTATCACCGTGCTACAAACGAGCACCAGCGTCCTCCTCAATTTTCTTAACAACAAATTATCAATATTTTGTCCTTCCCCTTCACCTTGGCCGAATGTCTCTTTTCTTCCATATTTGGAATTTTTCTAAATCTAACTATTTTCTTGATTCCAAATTAATTCTATTAATTTTCTATACTACTTCCACATCAAACACACATCAATTAACATAAAATTTTGGTCCTCCATGCCATGGTCAAATAACCATTTTCATCCTTTCATCTTGATAGTCTTCTATTTAATTTAACTAAATTAAATTCTAGTTGATTTATGATTTCTTTTCTAGTTTTCACTATACTAAAAATTAAAACCTTATAATTCAAATTTAATTAAATTATTTTCATATGGTTCCACACTAAGACAGCACCTTATCATCATCTTAATCTCCATATTTTTATGAATTGATATCAATTTTTACATTTCAACACATAAGATCAACTAAGGAAAAGTAGTTTACCCTTTGGAATCTTTTCCTTAGACAATTTCCTCTTCACTATCCAGCCACTAATTCCTCACTTTAAGACCATTATTACACTTATAATCCATCCTTCTAACACATACATAAAGCTTGAAATTAATAGAAATGGTTGGATCCACCTTACCCTTGAAAAATTGAAGCTGCCTTGTTCTTGGTGCCTTGTTTCGGTTCTGCCTTATAGCTGCTGTTTGCTCCTTTTTCCAGCAGCTAATTGGGGTATTTGAGAGAGCAATTTGGTAGTTTAAAAGGTAACTATATAGTGTTTAAACCTCTCTTCCCTTATCCTTCTTGTTCTTTTTCTTTTCCGCTCTTTTCTTCTTTCTTTCTTTCTCACGTTGCTGCCTTTATATTCTGTTTCATTTTTCTGTTCTGTTTCTGATCTGTTTAGCCCTCTATTTCTTTTATATTTTGGCTTAATTTCTAACCTTAATTGCTAAGGAAAGTAGGGTACTCAATGGTCAAAGAATGGCTTATAAAAATCTTATAAAATATCTTGTATTTGTTGCCTACTCAGTCCCGATTTTCAGTCTCCTTTAAGCTTAACTTCTGCCTCATTCGATCAGCCATGATTTTCTCCCCTTCCAGCCGAAAATTTTGACCTTTCTTGAACCATTTTCATACTTAAATTAGTCTCTAGTAGGTTGACTATATTATGGCGGTTGGAAAGTATTAATTCTTACAAAAATTTTTATCCATTTCCTCCCCTTTTTCTTCACCTACTACACGGTTTTGCAGCTGAAATTTTCAGCCTAATTGTCCGGTCTTTAGCCCTTTTTTCTTACATGTTCTTGACTTCATTTTAAGTCTAACTTATGAAGGGATATCATGCAATCAATTGGCAAGGAATTTCTTTGAGAAAATGTTGAAAAATCTCACCCAATCCTAGCCTATATGTCACGGTTTGTGTAGTTGAAATTTTCAACTTTCTTGTGCATATTGTTCCATGAGAATTCCAACACTTCTTTCTTTATCTTTTACTCATAAAAAAATACTCAATAAGTAAGAAATTTTAAGGTGTCAAAAGTCAATAAATGTAATGTTCGTAATTAGAAAATTCTGAACTAAATTTTTCTTTTTTACTTCTATCTTTTGCATTCAATTTATCGGTATCATTCGGTTTGCGTTCGATGTCAGTGTAAGTTGATTGTACAATTTCCATTTCGGTTAAACCTTTATACTAGTAAATTATTTAATCTATAATTAGATAAATAAATTCAGAATAAATTCTATAACAATATATTTATAATTTCTATCTACTACTATTCATATGAAATTTACATCCCACAGTTCATATATATCACATAATTCACCAATATATTATTAACATCTCATTATAAATATATCTACTGTACATTCACTAGTCTAAATATAAATATAAAATTATAAAATACCTGGTTCCTTGATACTTCATACTTCTAGAAGTTTTCTTCAACTAACTTGACGCACTGGTAGTCATGCACTCTATGAGCTATCTGGATTGGTGAGTAAAAGGGGTGAGCTTTGGGGAAAGCTAAGTAAGAAACATATATAAAAGTTAAACTATATGCAATTAAACAAAATAAACTTATTTAATAAAACAATATTATCTTTTAATAAAATATTGTGGAAACTTTTCATGATCATGAGAATAAATGCATTTCATGGTAAAACATTTCTCGTAAAATCATTAAAATATGATAAATGCATTTGTACTGAGAAAATATATACTGTAAGGCTCGTATCACTTCTTTCGTCACTTTTCAGTCAAATCATGTACTATTCTCGTAAATCAAATCATTCAGTAAATCAATCACTTGTCAAATATCACATATCGATAGAAAACAATCTCCCATAGAATCATGCACAATCTCGTATCCCCGTAGAAACCTTGTAACAATGGCCACTGTCGATCACTTACAATTCACACTGGTCAGGTGCTCACTGCGTAAACTTGTGGGGTTTGACCGTAACTCTTACAGTCATATCATATAAGGGAAGGTCTGGGACGTCTCCCAGCCTAATCATCACTGTCTTGTATGCACAATCATCGGGGAGATATCACTCTCATCAAAATCCTTTCATATAAATCAATTCGTGTAACTCATTTCATTTAGATTGAATTTCATGTAAATCATTTCATGTAATTCAAATCATGTAAATCATTTTCTGTAGTTTAAATCATGTAAATCATTTCATGAAATTCAATGCAAGTAAATAATGTCATGTAGAATAATTCATGTAAAGCATTTCTCGTAAAAATCAATCCATGTAAATCATTCCTATGCAACTTTCATATATGTCTCTTACCTTTACTTCTGTGCAGTATATAGCTCTATTTGCGCATCTTTATTTCTCGTACCTCATATTGCACAATAAATTTAAATTATATTCAAAATTGTATATTACAAATTCTAATTCTAATAAATATTCCATCATTTGCTATTTTCTATTCATCAATCTCAACAATTAATTTATTTTATTTTCTATTAAATACCAAAAAATATTATATTATAGCTTAAATCCCAGTCTTTCTTTAATTCCCATGTCATCCATAATTTCAATTTGTATTTTAAATTCTCATATATCCCTATAATAGATATTCTATAGATTAAATTGGAAACCTGTCACAATTCACCAATACTTTATATTTTAAGTCAATAATTATTCTATAAATCAATTACTCTATTAATCCTTATTTTCTACAGATCACTTTTTCTTAGTAAATTATTATGTTCCTTATTAATTACCATAAATTTTAGCTACAATTAAATTGACTTATTTCTTAATTTTAATTTCATTAAAATTCTATTGTCTTTAGTTAATTAAATTTTCTATCAATTACCAATTATAATCATACTTAAGTTATAACCTCTTGCTAATTTAGCTTCACTAATACTCCCATTAATTCTTAATTAATTTCTCTCTTAATTCCTACTTTCTATTTTACTAATTCCTACAATTTATTTATTTCCTTTTCTATTAGTTGCTACAATATGATACATTTAAATTTACCATCTTTTTGACAATTTAATCTCACTAAAACTTTAATTAACCTTTGAAATTTATTCCCAACTATGATCTATGAAATTTCCATATTGTTATGTTCCAATTCTTGTTTCATGATTAACATTTATTTTTTTTTCAATTCCTATTATAAATCAAATATTCATCCTTGCATTATGATTATTATTCCCTAATTCAAATTTTACAAATAATCTTCATTCCTTATTTATTTTGGTTCCCCAATCTACTTATATCAAATTTACTTCCATTTTATTAATTCTCATAATCAATTTACTTTATTTCCTAATAATGGTCATCATATAATTATAATTAAATCATATTTCTCTTCCTTTAGTTCACTCACCAATGTCATGTAATATTTATTCTAATCAAATTTTTTTCCTATTTCCCAATTCAAATTTCACTAAATAACTTTATTAATATTGTTCTATTGTTCATCACTTATTAACTATTAAAATTTAATTATTAATGTTATGAAATATAATTAACCAATTTTCCTATTTACTCAAAATTCATATCTTTATTCAATTTCAACCTCACAAATAATTTAATTAACCTATACCATTCATTAATTATTCAATTTTAATTTATAAAATTATACATGGGAGCTTAGGCATTAAGCTTTAGTTGGATTTACATTTGCTTAATTCCTATTCTTTTTTCAATTTTATAGTTTTACAATTTATCCAAATTCATTATCTTACAAATTTTATAATTACTATTTATAAAAATGTCTCCTATATTTTCCATTTCCTTCATTGTCGAGAGTTTCCCCCTGATTCACCTTCATGGCCGGCAGCTCTACAGGTTTTATCTTTGTGATTTTCATCCTTTAATCACCTCCAATTTTATAAGCTTTTTCTTCTTATTTAGGATTATCATCAAACACTTACAACTCATCATATATCATCACCAACGTTCCAGCCTCCCAGCCCCTGTTTCTGACCGAAAATCTCCATCCTTCACGTCACATTCAGGTTTTTACAATTCATCATCCAATTCACATCTTAACTAAATTCTCAACATAATTATTCCATCAATTCCTATCAATTTCTACCAACATATCTTAAAATCACCAAAAATTTCTTTATTGTTTCTTTACTGCCGAACCTCCCTGTTTTCCTCCCACACGTTTGTTTTAATTCCATTCAAAGTTGAAATCACATCAGCCATGCATAAAACAAGAAAATTCCATGACTAGTAAGAAGCAACTTCACCCAACATCTTACCTAGCTCAGTCGAACCACTCAGCCTCCAAACCGATTCTGCCAACAGCCATTCCTCCACCAACTGCTCGGTTCCAACCCACTAAATCCCAGGTATAGGCAGCCTTTGTAGAGAGGAACAAGGTTTATGGATAAAGCTAGATGAATTGATGAAAGGGAAGTAAGATTTTCCAAGCAAAACGCGAAGAATGTTAAAAAAAATGGGTGAAATGGTGGAACAGAGCAGCAGCCAGCATAAGTCGGTGAAGAGAGGAGAGAAATGGCTGAAATTTAGATTTATTGTTTTATTATTGTTTCATCAAATAAGAATCGGCCACATGTCTCAATAATTAAAATTCTTTTTAATTTTTTCATTATTTACAATTTTGCCAAAATAAATATCTATTAAATCTTTATTTCAGATTTTAATTTTTTATTTAAATTAAATTTGATTTATTTAAGACAAATTTAGTCAAATATTGACTATTTGACCAACCTCTCATGTTTAATGGTCATTATACTTATGTAAAATTTCATTATTTTCATTTATGTCATATAATTAATTTAATAATTTAAAATTCAGATTTTATATTTTATTTTTATTATTTTCTATTTATTTGGGTCAAATATGATCAATTGTTGACTTTCAAGATGATTTGACCAAGTAGGGGTAGTGAAATTACCAAATTACCCCTATGCGAATGTTTTCGGTTTTGTTTTCATTATTTTTAGTATTTTCACTTAATTTAGTTCACGGGCTAGATCCACGTGAAACTTCTTTACGTGAAGATCATCCTATTACAGTCTGTGGGTTCGAAGTTAATTTGATTTGACCGTTATTCAAAAAAATTTATCCGGGGTATGGACACAATCGTCATTTTCGGATTTGTCGCTCGTCAACTAAGGTATACTCGTCTTGAGGAATTCGAAAAAGTGGTCTTCTTGACCCTTAGATATTTCAACCCTAGAGTTAATATTTTGCTACTTCGATATGCATCCCGATTATAGATTGTCTTGTGGGCCCACTTAACAATCTTTCCTTGATAATTCCAAAACATCGGGGAATTAATTTTCATAATTTTGGTTATTACTAATCCTCTTCACCTTCAATAGGTATAGGGACAATAGAGAAATTTGGGCTCTCACAATAAAAGTGTATTAAGATATTCCATAAATTTCAACTTGATTTGGTTATGATTTTCATCTAATCTTCTTAGTCAAAATTGTTGGTTGCATTGATTTTCTCCTTTTTCTCTTGTGTTATACGGTCACAAGGCATATTCCAAGCTTGACTTTTTCTTGTTAATTTTAGCTATACTAAGCTTAGTAAATAGGCTAATGTCATCCTCTTCATCTAGTCAAAATTTTCAACCAATCTTGAAAAAGTTTGGTGAGACATTGTCTCAATTCTTGAAGAAAATCCTTCCCCCTCTTCTTATGCAAAATTTCCATACATTTAGGCTTCTTCATGAAGCCTCCATATATTTCCACCTAGATATATTCTTATTGGTCCTTAATTTTATTTATTTGATTTATATATATATTTCACTTGGTGAGAATTATATCTAAATTTCTCGGTTGTAATTTAATTTAATTTACATGGTTGAAATTTAATTATTTTACATGAATAAAATTAAATGGATTTTGCATGGTTACATTTCATGTTATACATTAAATGAGATACTACTCATTTTCATATCACAAATTAAAATATAGAAATTGTTCATAATAAATCCTCAACTCATTTTTCATCACTTTAACTCCTATAAGTCAAACCACATTGACCAATCTTAATGATTCACCTCAACCTTTTCATTCACATAAATTTTAACTTATGACATCATTTAGAAAAATGGGGTCCTCACGCATATGGCCATAATCTATGCGGTTCACAATGTACACTTGCTACGTGACAACTGGGACAGTTGATGACTTGGCAGGTTAATTAGCAACAAAAACAGTAACACATGACATGTGAGCATGCTACGGGGCATAATAGTCTCAAAACAGTTTGTAAACAGTATAAATTCCATAAAGGAAATCATTTTAAGTAATAAAATCTTCAGTCGATCCATAAATAATTATATATGGAAATATGGACAATTCAGTAATAAAATTTCATAAAATATTCACACTTCAATATTCACTTCTGAAAGTGTTTCGTTTATATGTGTAAATGAGTTATAAGAACATGCAAGTACTCTTATTTTCATAAAATGCAACAATATAAATTTTTAAATATTGTTTTTCAGTAGACAGTAAAAATATGCAATTTAATGCAAGTTATGAAATCCACTTCATAAATATCTCCTTTTTCATATCCAAAAATATTAAAGGATATTTTCATAAATTTTTTAGAATGTACAACAATATAACGGTTATTCTAAACCTAGCCTTCCTGTATAGAAAACATAGTTTAAAACCCAGCCAATGTCCATAATTTTACCAATTCTAAAGCCATTGATCTCAAACAATTTCATAAAATATAGTTCAGTATAAACATGCAACTTAAAAACATATTTGGTTATATGAATATAAAATAAATTATATTTTCCTGTTTAAAAGAATTGGTGGAAAAAATTAAGAATTGAATTTCTGAAAATTCCCAAAATGTGTAAAACATTTCTATGCAACTCTAATACATGTTTCTTAGCTCTATTTCGCGCAATATAAAAATCCGATAGTACCATTTTCACCTCTTTATTCCTGTATTCCTTAGCACTGCACAATAATTCCAAATTATATTTAAAATTCCATATTATGATTCTAATAAATTTTCTATAGTTTTCTATTTCTATTTATCATCCCAACAATTAATTTACTTTATTTTCTACTAAATACCAAAATATAATTTCAATTATATCCTATTCTTCCTTTAATTTCCATGTTACCAATAATTTCAATTTAAATTTAAAATCATGTGTATAACTATAATAAATATTTTATAATTTCCTACTCTCCATTTTATAAATTTCAATAATTTAATTATTTAATTTCTTACTAAATGTCTTAACATAACTATATTTAAATTGAAATCTTTTCTTAATTGTAATTCCACTACTTATTTGATATTTTTAAATCTAATAATTATTTTATTAATTCTTATTTTCTATTTTATTACTTTTCATGGTAAGGTTAATTTATTTTTAATTAAATATCATAATATAGTTATAATCAAATTGATTTATTTTTCCTAATTTTAATTTCATTAAAATTATTCCGTTATTTTTAATTATTTAGTATAGTTAAACATTTCATTCTTGCTTCACATTTATTATTTTCTAATTCCAAATCTATTTACAAATAGTCTTTATTCATTATTAATAGTAATTGTACCGTTTATTTATATCACACTATTTCATTTCATTAATTTACACAATTAATTCATTTTATTTTCTATTAATTATCACCATATAGTCAATTAAAAGAATTCTGCAACGTAATTATATTCTCTTTTCCTAATTCCTTTTACCAATATTATTAATCTCACAATTACTTTGTTTAATTTTCTAGCAAATATCAAAATTTTTATTCATTTTACATAATCTACATCATGGCCAAATATTCATTCTTATATTATTCATATCATTTTTCAATTCTAATTTTATAAATGACCATTACTCATTATTAATATAAATTCCACAATTCATCAATGTAGAAATTTCTTTAACCGAATTTCCCTTACAATTCCTTCTTATTGTTTTTCATTCTTCTTAATTCTAATTCTAATTTTTATAATTTCTTTCTACTCACTTAATATATTTGTTATACACCCATTTTATATTCAAATTTGCATCGTTTTCATCTCCCATAACTTTGACCAATTGCTCTTTTTAGTAACTCTAGCTTGTGATTTTCTATTCTTTCTCTTCTCTATTTTTATTTTATAATCAATCCTCCTCACTTAGGCTTGTTATCAAACACCACAGATTCATCAATATCATTAGCATCATTCACGCCACTTCAAGGCTGGCTGGCAACAACCTCACGCACACTTACCCTATTTTGCAAGATCATCATCAAACCATGTTTTCCAATCCAATTTTCTCACCATTTACAACTAAATGCTACTAATCAAACATCAAAATCACTAAAATTTCCTCTAATTCTATCTCATGGTCGAACCAACATAGCCCTCCTTCATCCATTTTTGTTTCATTCTAAGGTCTTAAACCTATTTCTCATGCATAAGTAGATTAGAAACCATGGCTGGAAACAAACAAGCATCACCAAGTTCTTACCTTTCTGTCATGGCCGATCAGTTCAGCCATAAAATCTGTCGTTTCAGCCACTCAAATCCTGAGTTTAAAGTGATCTTGAGGCAAGGAACGGGTTTAGTGAAGGAGGTTGAATGACTTGATGAAGGGAAGGTGAAGTTTTGCAAGGTAACCATAAGGAATCATGAAGAAATTTGAGAAAAAGAAACGAAACAGCAGAGGAAATGAGACAGCGGGGGAGTCGGTATAGGAATGCTGTTGAAGATGGCCCATTTATATTATATTTTATCAATTCAATATCATTTTATTTTCACCACTCCATTTATTTTACTATTTTCTAATTTCAGATTTTAATTTATATTTTTATTAAATTTAATTTATTTTGGGTCAATTTCGGTCCAGGGTTGACTAACTTTGGCCAACCCCTTAAGAAATGACCAATTTATCCTTACATTATTTCAATATCTCCATTTATATCATATTGTTATTTTAATAATTTAAATTTTAGATTTAATATTTTTTATTATTTATCATATATTTTAATCAAATATGGTCAATTATTGATTCTCAAAATGGTTTAACCAGTATTGGGTAGTGAAATTACCAAACTACCCCTATACGAAGGATTTCAGTTGTGTTAGTGTTATTTTTAGCACTTTTGCGTAATTTCGTTCACAAGCTGAATCCACGTGAAACTTATTTACGCAAGGATTATCCTATGATAGTTTATGGGTCCAAAGTCAATTTGGTTTGACTGTTATTCATAAAAATTCTCCCGGGGTATGGACACGATCGTTATTTTCGAATTTGTTTCTTGGTTTTCAAATACATTCAAACGGGATAATTTTGAGATACAGATTCTTGCTATATTCATATTTCACCTCCCATACCATCATTTTAGGGTCTCACTTCGATTTGGACAGAGAAAGTCTTGGTGAGGCCCTCACTAAATAGCTCCCTGAACCTTATTGAACAGACCTTTCATTTAAATATTTTAACAATAAATTTCTCTTTTTAAATTTCTACTCTCAATAACTTATTTAAAATATGAGAAATTCGGGGCTCTCACATCCTCCCCACCATTAAGAAATTTGGTTCTCCAAATTCGACACAGGTATTTCGATAATTCAGTGCCTTAAGACTTATTGGTTCAATACCTATCCATAACATTCATCCTTTGCTCCTATTCATATCAATATTTTGTACACTATCACTAACAATCCTTTTACTTTTGTTAATCCATATCGATTTTCACATCAATCATATCCTATAAGATCCTTCTATTATCCTCAATTAATACACACATTCAATCAATCAATCTCAATCATTTAATATTTATCTTGTTCCTTTATGATAATACACAATTTTTATATACCATATTTATACCGTTTATCAATTATCTTATTCTATTCTTTCTATTCTCATTAGTCCTTATACCCGTTGTATCCCTTTACAATCATCCTATCGTCGCCAATCAAGCACAATGTTATCAATTATTTTCGATCAATCATTGTCTATCTCATTCATTTATATTCGTTTTTCCATATAATGTCTATATCCTTCACTAGTAATTTTCTATTTCTATTTATATCACTCATTTCCACTACGATTCACTCTATCATTTCCAATTAAGTAGAAATGATCAATCACTCTCGATTATTCTCACTAAACCTAATTTCGATAATTTGTCTCAATCATTCAATACTCATTTCCATAACATTTCTATACAATCTCCATATTTATCATTCTCATTCCTTTTATCAACTCTCAAGATTGCTTTACATATCAACATCTTATCCTTTTTTTAACTACCCTTCACAATTTATATTTAGACAATGACAGTAGCATGGGATGTAAATTGATTTTAACTTACTTACATTGGCATGTACTAGGCAAACCTTGCTCTGATACCACTTTTGTAACATCTGAAATTATGAAATTTCGAACTAATTTTTTTTCTTTTTAAAACACTTAGTCAGTTACGATCGTTAGGTTTGCATTCGGTATCAGTATAAGCACATTCCACATTTTCCATTTCCATTAATTAATTATGCCATTAAACTAATTAATAGATCAGAAATTTCAATGCATCTATAATATAATATTTATCCACATAATTTACATCCCACTATAAAATTTATATTCTATTCCATAACTACATTTGCTGTGCAATTACATGTCTAAATATAAATATAAAATACAAGATATACCGAATTATTTGTCACTTTAAGCTTCTAAAAATTTCTTCAATAAATCTGAATGCAGTGGTAGCACATACACTGAAAAGCTATCTAAGAGAGTGGGGGTAAGGTGGGGTGTCATAGTCCAAATATACAGTATTTTACACATTTCCACATATTTAGTATTGGTTGGGCTGTCTACGATACCTTTATTTCCACTTTCTTTAAAACAGTAAACAGTAATTTACATAATTTTGAATATAAACATATCTGTATTTTATTTAACATTTACATCCCTTGTTCACAATTACAACATGATAGTACTGTAAAAGTAAGTCTGAACATATAAAGTAAATAATCATACCTCCACTACACTAGACTGCCTCGGGGTACTCAAAGCACGGCGAGAATCCTCGAATGGTATATCTGCGCTAACTGAAAATAATCTGTAGATGTTAAAATAAAGGAGTGAGCAAACCACAGCTTAGTAAAGGAGTTGTATGCATTACTTGATATCACGAAATCTATATGCAGTAAAATCACTTATTTCCCTATAGGACACTAGGGACTGTAAAGAAAGGATGCTATAGTCGGCTAGGGATCCAGATGGAGCATGGAAAGTAATTTGAAATACCTATCTTATCTCGGAACCTAGAAGCAACTATAGGGAGTAGAAATTTAACTTGATGTAAAGCTCAATTGATATTTCTCCATATATAAATAATTCACTTAAAATGGCATATTAAATCATTAAATAAAACATTTAGGAAATAATTTAATTTCCATATTAAATATCATTTTCACAATTTCATAACTCATAGTAAACAGTACCGTAATACAATTCAGTACGATAATCCATTGTAGTAACAATTCAGTAATCATACGGTAAACAGTTTCCTTTTAGTAACAGTATAGTTCAGTAAAATATCACAGTAAACAGTAATAGTAGTGGAGACCAGGCAACACCCAAAGTATATCATGCAATAATCCCTGTAGGGAAACAGTAGCAGTAGATATATGAAACGTATCGCCATAGTCTGTAGGTGTCCTCAAAGTACACTTGCCAAGTGTTCCTAAGACCGCTAATGACTTGGCGAGTCAATCAGCCATAGTAACAGTAACAGTAAAGTAATCATGTGAACATGATACGGGGCCTAACAGTCTCAAAACAATATTTAAACAGTAATGCCACCTTTATGGAATCAATAAAATTAGTAAAATCTTCAGTCAGTCCATAAAGAAAAATTTATAATTTAATGAATATTATAATGAAATTAATTTATAAAATATTCACTTTTGAACACTTCACTTTATAAACCACTTATTACGCTGTATAACACTTAAGAGAAATTTTCAGTAGCTTTACTTTCATGAAATTCGATAACATGAATATTTAAATAATATTTTTCGGTAAATAAATCCTCATTTTATGAGAAATATTAAATATTTCACTTCCAAGGCTAGGAAATCACCCAATTATGCACTAAAATATTTCATGACATTTTTAGATAATTTTCTAAGAAATTTCAGCAGCATAATGGCCGCTAGATATAGTTTAAAACCAGCCAACAGACACTGTTTTCACAGTTCTCAAGGCAATTCACTTTCAAAATATTTTTATAAAATTATTCGCATTTAAATCATGCATTCGAGATATCCTTACAGTCCATATATGCCTCCCTCACCTGTCTGATGAAATCGACCTTCTTGATCGCATCACTAGTAAACCATTACTCCTGGGCTGCAAATAATTCCACCAAAAATATTAGCTCATTTAATATTTATTTTAAGCTATTTTTCATATCAAAGTACAGTCACATTGGACACCGCAAACATATATGCAATATATTTTCTACTCGTAGTATAAAACAACTTCTTTGTTTTAAGTCGGATTTTAAGTCAGAGTATACCAGTAGACTCCTTGTAATTTATACAGTCTAATGGCACCCTAAAATCATCAAAATCAGCCATGAATCCCTTTCCCCTTCATGAGGCTGAATTCACCATTAGCCAAAATGGTTGGTTTTTCAACAATCTAACTTACATTCTTATTTAGCCATGTTTATCTTCTAATTTGGTGTCACACCCCGGAAACGTGGAAGTTTTGAGCTAAATTTTTTTTTATATACATTTAATCTTAATTCCTTACTTGGGTTGCATTCCTGCCAGTATCTCATCACACTTCTTCAACCACAGAAACATCATAATATTTTCATGAAATATTTTATTCACATTATATTGACTCATTCCTCAAAGTAACGTTACATTCTTACAATATTGATTACATCCCAAAAGTATTATCATATACAAATATCTGTGCCATACAGGATGTCTGGTATCAAAATATGAGTATACCTTACGTGAGTACAAAAATGGCCGGAAGAGAGACGTATCCCTCAGCCTACGTCATATGCGCAACAGGCAAGGAGATGATCACTGCAAATAATCTGGTAGAGTAGGGGGTGAGCTTTTTGGAAAGCCCCGTAAGAAATGCATTTAAAATAGTCATAGCATCTATATATGTAGTAAACAAATGCCATAATAATGCATTTCATACTTTCAAACATTATATGAATTCTTAAATACATATATATCAAAATTCATACTTGATCAAACATGCATCTTACTTTAAAAATTTAAATTCAAAATTAATAGAACATATCATACAGTTCATGGAGACTAGGCAGAATCATATAGCCAGTATGCAGGTCATGACACTTACTTCTTCCTCTGAAGAGGGAACGGAATACCTATGGCCATGGTATGGGCTGTAGACCTGATCAGAGTCGTACAGCGAACATACACCACGAAGGACCAACATACCCACAAAGGATGTAATCATACACAATGTGGGCGAGGACATGCACGACGTGGCTAAACTTATGCCACAATGTGGCAAGCATGACAGGCAATAACATAAACTATAGGAAGGCCTTAGTCTCAAAACTTACTTTCATACAATTGATATAAAATAGTAAGGACCGGGCATGCCAGGGTCTAAGTTAGCCTGGGGTGTGCCACTCTGATACCTTTTTCGGAAAACATATACTTAAATCATACAATTGATATAAAATAGTAAGGACCGGACGTGCCACGGTCTAAGTTAGCCTGGGGTTTGCCACTCCGATACCTTTTCGGAAAACATATTTATTTCATGTCATACTTAAAACATTATGGAAAAATATGCATAGAAATTATAAGGTGCGTTTAGCTAATTATCAAAAGATTATGGAAATTAATTTCGGAATAAAATTCATGCTTCAAACATTTCTTTAAAATTAGCGATGAAAGTAAGGGATACCATCACAACTTTAAATTACATCCCTTACCTCAGTACACTGTAGCAATGCCTTACGTTGCACCCATGTGCTTCCTATCTCACCGAATTATAAACTGCAAAGTAACAGTTTTACTGTAATTAATTTTCAGTATAACTTATGAAAATTTCTTTTGCTTATCTAGCTCCTATTTATCTCATCATTACTTATAATATTAATATTTCCTATGATTTTCTCATAGGTAAATATTTTATTTACTTTTCCTTTCTTGTTTTGGCATCATTAGCCTTTTTACTAAGTCAACATTTCCACCAATTTCTTCCATTTTCTGCTCTAAAACATGTCATTCCTCTTAGTCCATTTTTGTGGCCGAATGGCCTTGGTTAAATGTAGGTATCTTCTCCACTTAATGTATATATGTATCACTTATTTTCCATGTAGGTCAACTTAACCTCTATTGGTTCTTTTCTTTTCCTTTATTTTTCTTCCACTTATATTCAAACCGAGAGCTCCCTTTTCTTTTTATTTTCTTGCCCAAGTTGGCTTTATTTTGGCTAGGTAGTTTACTCCTTTAAAATGTCTATATATATATAAACTTCATTGGTACTATACCTAGCTATTTAGTCAACCTAAACCTAACCCTCTCTTTCATCTTTTTTTTCTTTCTTTTCTGTTATTTACTACCCAGGCGTGACCCTTCTTCACTTTCTGTTTTCCATTTACGTTGGATCTCATTTGGTTCCTACATCATGGTCATATCTAGTACATCTAAGATTACCAAAAGTCTAGTATTCACACACACAAAGTCAACCAAGGCTAGCCTTTTCTTCTCTCTTTAATTTTTTTCATTTCCGATTGTCTTTATTATTCTTTGTCTTCTCTCCCACGTACAACACTTCTTCATCATCTATTCTTGTTTTTCTTGATCATTATGGCACTACCCTATATGTTATAATTTTAGGCTATTAAAAGTCAACAAAATCAACTCAATCACCCATATTTTTTCATCTCTCTCGGCTGCACCATCAGCCATATTTTTCATTTCTGTTTTCGGTTGTACAAGCCTAATTTTATGTTCTTTCTTCCAGCCCTTTTTGTTGACTAAGATCACCTCTTTTCTTTTCTTTTATTCTCCCCCTTAGCTCAGGTAACTTCATTCAAAATTAAACTCCCTCAAAACTTCTTCAACCAGCATTTATTTCCTGCTTCATTGCTGTCCAAACCAGCCATACTTTCTTTCTTTCATATACGGCTGTTCAACAGCCCAGTTTTCTTCCATCAACCAGCCACCTTTGTTGACTACATTAAAAACATTTCTTTTCTCCTTCATAGTTCACGTAAGTCTCACCAAATTTTCACTCAAAATCCTCCTCAACCGAACATGCAACTCAGTTTACTTTCATTTTTATTTCCCTTACCTTTCACGTCGGTTTCATGTTTATGTTCATCATTAATTCCACATCAGTTTCCTTCTTTAAACATCATCTTCTTCTTATAAATTCTTACAACCTAATACTATGATTTTTCCTTACATATATGTTTACTTCAAACAAAGGTTATAACTAACATATTCTTGCTCACTAAAGCTACAATTTAATGAACAATCATCTTAAAACTGATGCTGGAAATTTACCTGTATAAAGAAGCAATCTGTGCACGTGAATCCCTTACTGTTTTGAAGATTTTTGTGCTAGCTTCTTTGAGGTTTTGGAAGCTTAATATCCAAGGTTTATTTTCCTTCCAAAAGCTTGATTTATTTGCTAAAGGTTATGCATGGTTTTGCTATGGATAGAAGAACTTACACGGTTTGAAGGAGCATAATACTTTCGATGATGATGTTGGCTGGAGAGGAAGATCACGATGGGGAGCAAATATAAGGCACTAAAATATATATTTGTTGGACTTTTGCCAGCTTCATTAAAAGCTATCTTTATTTTCTATATCTTTTCTTTTGTTTTTCCTTTCTTATCTATTTTTATTGGTCTTCGGTGGAGCAAGAAGATTAACAAAGTCAGTACTTTGGTCCACCAAATAAAAACATGGGGAAGACTTCCTTTTGTCTTCCTTTATTATCTATTTTATTCTTTCTTTTCTCTTGTTTTTTCCTACTACTCACTTGTCCAACTGAGATTACACTTTCTTTTCTGTTATATTTCTTTTTCTCCATACAGCCACACATCTTGACTTTCTATGCCAACGTTTTGCAGCCAATAATTTTTCCATCCTTTTCCTTACTTTTGTTCCTTTATTGTCATGTTATTGCTTACTCTTCGGTGCAGCAAAAATCAACACAAGTCAGTGTTATATTTTACTCAACCAAAAGAAAATGTGGAGAAGACTTTCCTTGTCTTCCTTTATTGTTTATCTTGTCTTTTATTCTCTTGTTCACACCGAAACTTCATTTAGATAGCCAATGAATTCTTCTTTTATATCTTCATGCCGTCCAAACATTTTTCTGATTTATCCAACAGTCATTTAATTATGTATTCCATCTTGTATGTAGTATTTTCCATATCTATATTTTTCATCCAAAAATTAAAATTTTCTATGTACAAGACACTATTCCTTTATATTTAATTCCTCAAAATATTATCAATAATTTGTTTATTGATAATTAATTCATGTAAATGTACAACTATAGTATAAGATAACGAGTTCTCACATTTGGCATCAGTTTTATGCAAGAAACACAATGAATACATAAGATACCAAGCTTGGCCAAAACTCCCTCTAACGGCATAATTTTATTTTGCAAGATTTAATTGAAACTAAGACTATAAACATGCTTGTCATGCTTAAAGGAATCATTCTACACCATTAGAATTCAAAGAAGCATAGTGTATGGCAATGGGACTCACCTTAGCCAAAACTTTAAGGCTACCTTTCTCCTTGTTTTGTGGCTTACACAATGATCTATTAGTATGGGTAGGTAGAGTGAAGAGAGTAGAACAATTATCTAGTTATAATTTTGTTGAGATTTTCTGTAGGTAAGTAGTTAGGATAGCTTTTGTTTTCTTTCTTCTCTTTTCCTCTTATGGTGGCATGGAACCAAGCTTGAAGAAGAGTGAATAGTGCCGACCAAGTGGGCTGAAGAAATATGAAGACATTTCTAGAAATAGGCAAAATGATGAAAATGCCCCTAGTATGTAAATTTCGAATAATTTTGCCCTTAAGCTTCCGTAGTCATAAAAACTATGTAATCGCACTCCAAAATTTCGGATTCCATCACCAAATAGTCTCATTTAATGTATTTTGATAACTAAAAGTGGTTTCATCGACGTGCAGTACACCGATAATGAAAAATTATAGTTTTACCCCTTGCGACCTGCTAGTGAAATTCTCTGATTTAACCACCGATTCGATAAATCTATTGACACTGTCTTAAACTACTTTTCATTTTTATTTCGGCCCAATTCATTTTAGTTTGAGTGTAATTTACAAAAATACCCTCGGATTTAATTGTCATTTTCTTATTTGTTTACCATACTTCACCAAATAATGAAATTAAAGTATTTTGACCTCAAAATTTCCATAATATTATTATTACACCTTTCGTACACTGTTTATCCTCAATCATCCATCATTTGGGCACAAAATCCAAGTGGACCCACATTACTATTTACTTAATATTCACAAAAATATACAAAATTTAATTAATTATTAATTTACAATTAAGTATATTGTAATAGTACATAGTACAATAAATAACATACTTTATGCATAATTTATGGTTAGGCTGTCTGTGATGCCTTTAACACTTGATCATTAAAAGTAATAAATAATAAACATTTATTTGTTTAATAAAATTCAGAATATAAATTTTTTTCAATATTCCGTACACTTTACATCCCCTGTTCCTATTTTAGAATAAAGTAGTACTGTATGCATGTGTTTGAATATATAAGAGAAGTGACAGTACCTTTAAAATTTAACACACTTTGCCCCAATGTGCTTACTAGCAGCTCTATTGATCTGAGGAAGGTCTCAAATAATCCTTGCAACAATCTGAGTAGTTGAAAGATAAGGGGGTGAGCGAACCACGTGCTTAGTAAAGGAGTCGTATGCTGCTTGATACAATGAAATCTATATGCTGGAAAATAGTTATTTTTCCATAAATATAAATGGAATAAATCATTTAATTTCCATCACTTCAGTACAATTCAAAACACGTGACAGTACAGTGGTAAAACAGTAGATACAGCAAACAGTCTTTTCAGTTCTGTAACTTATACATATCCAAATCATTGGATAACAGTTTAGTAATTATTTCTATTTTATAAATAATTTTCATTAGATTCTTTTTTAATAAACAGTGAATTCCTTTCAGTTCAGTAAACAGTAATCAGCCACTTTCAGTACAGTACAGTTCAATAAAATAGTATTTCTCAGTACAGTTTAGTAAAAGAATATTTCGGTACGGTTCAGTTCAGTAAACAGTATCCACAGTGTAGTACAGTAAACAGGATTCAGTAAATCCCTTCAGTAAACAGTAATTAGTAAGTTGAGACTAGGCATCACCCTACATCATATCATGCTATCATCTCCACTAAGGGACACAGTAACAGTATACAGTGAGATTTATGACCATGATTTATAGGGGTCCTCGGTGTACACTTGCCAGGTGACATCCGAGACTGCTGATGACTGGCAGGTCAATCAGCCACATGATAGTAACAGTAACAGTAGTAAGCATGAATATAGGGACTTAAGTCTCAAAACAGTATAAAAACTGTACCACAACCTTTATGGATCTTATTCAAAATAATTTGAAATATTTCATGTTTATCTATAAGGCTCTCACATTTTCATATATCATCACCTTTATGGAATTTATAAAATAAATAAAATCATTACTTAATTCCATAAAGGTACAAAATCATTCATTTTCTCATAAAAATATCTTTAAGGAAATCAAATGAATTAAATCATCTATTTAGATAATTATTTCCAAAAAGGTATTTATTTCCCATTTCCAAATACAGGGAAAACAGTTGATAAATATTCATGTATTTAGTGAGAAATCTCATAAATATTCTTTTTTTTAAATAATTAATAGTAAAAGAATATATTTCATTCTCACTTTAAATAAAAATCCATAACATGAATATTTACTTTAGTATTTTTTAACAATTTCCACTTTATGGAAAATTTATAGAAATGATTTCCAAAATTCATGATTTATTCCATTTATGCATCTAAAATATTTCATAATATTTTAGAATAATTTTGATAATTTTTCGGTAGCATAAGGGCTTCGAATTTTTAGCCTCTTGCACGGAAATTACAGTATATAAACCAGCTTTCAACCACAAGTTGCATGATTTTCACAGCAAATCAAGCTTCCAATAATTTCATAAAATTAAACTTGATAAATCATGCAATTCAGTGTATCCATACAACTCGCACACTTCTCCTTTACGTATCTTACGAAGCCAGGCTTCTCGATTATCACATGTCGGCATGATAGAGGGGCCAACTAGTCTCAAAACCATGTTTTTCTCATAAAATAACCTTTATGGAATATATAAAATATATAATTTGATAATTTAAAACCATAAAGGTTAAAAATCATTTAGTGAATATTTCAGAAATATTTATAAAAATACTCATAAATATATTCACTATATTTCTTTTCATTTTTTGTCTCGTATTTCGTGTAATTTACCTTTCACCAGAATTTTGGTGATTTCATTATCACCATTCTCGAAAACATGAATATTTTAAATTTAAATCTCATTATATTCATGTTTTATGAAAAATAATAATTTTCTCGTTTTTCGTGATCAAATATCGATTTTCGAAAAATAAAATCATTTAATATGATTTTTTGAAATTTTCTAAAAATTTTCGGCATAATAACGACTGCCGATTGACTAGCCTCCTGCACGAAAAATATAGTTTATAAATCCAGCCAGTATGTCATCATAAATTTTCAGTTGATAAATCATCACAACATTTCCATAAAATAATTTATAATTTAAAAACATGCAGACTGAATATCCTTACAGTGCTGCACATGCATCCCTTACCTGTATGTCGAGATCACGTTATTTCGTGCACCACATGAATATCGAGCTTTTGACTGCAATGCAATTCACCCGATTATTGTTAAACTATGACATATATATATATATATAAATTTTTACTGATATAATTAAAATCCCATGACTAGAAATGGCTACTTGTTATGCCATTTTTCTCTTCCTTTTTGTTCTCCAGGGCCGAATGGCCTTGTATAGTTAAATTTATTGTTTTATTTTCTTGCCAATATATTGATGAGATGGCTGCCTTTTTGTTTGTATATTTTCTTTTATTTAAATATTTTTTGTAATATTTCTTATCTTCCGCTTTTCCATATTCGGCAACCACAATCCATTTATCATGCTTATTTTAACTATACTTTATTATCTTATCTCTTTCATTTCCGGCCCTTACTTTTTGACTTATGTATTTGACTATCATCACTTGAATTCATATCTTTTCTTTTTCTTCCATTCACGGCAGCAGCAGTACTTATACTTTCTTGTTTTCTTGTTTTCACACTTGATAAGCCGTTTTGTTTCTCCTTTATACACGGCAGCCACACTTTTTTTTCTAAGGCCGAATGGTCTTTATATGGTTATATTTATTGTTTCATTTCTTAGTCAATGCCTTAAATATACAAGCTGCCCCTTTATTTGCATTTTTCCACCATTAAGACAAAAATGCAATATTTTATTTTCTTCCTTCTCTCAATAACCGGCAGCCCATATAGTGACTATCCATGTATTTTAGTTTCTTATATTTATGATTACATTTTCTCATCACTAGCCCTTATCATTGACCATTTTTCTTTTGGTCCTTTCTTATTAATTCAGTCCATGTTTTTCTCTTTTCATGGCAGCAACATATTCTCATTGACTATACTTGCATCATGTGGTTTTATTTTTCATCTTGACCATTCATCACAATTTCAGCTTTTGATCCTCTTTTATCCCCGCCAAAATCAGCCCCTTCTATTGACTTTTTCATGTAGACAATTCCAGCCTATTTTCCTCTTCATTTCCATGTACAATCAGCCATTTTTCTTTCTTGTTTCACGTCACACACAACACTTTATCTTTCTCTCTTATTTTCACGCCTCATAGCCCTCTTATTTGACTTTCCTACCATTTCCATTAAAATCAGTCAACAATAATTCATCAACCTAATTTTCTATTTAATTTCCAGTTTACATGTCCTATTCGGTGAACACTACATCACTTTCTCATTTTCTGTTTCGGTTCAGCCAGCATTTGTTCTATTATTTATTTATTTATCTATTTTTTTTCTCGGTTTAGTCAGCCTTCAAGTCTGTTCGGTTTAGCCATTTAAACATCATTTTCTGTTCCATGTTCACTCTTACTTTTCACATGTCAGCCACGCCACACAGCAACTACAAAGCAGAATTTGCTCAGCCATTAACGTTACAAATCATCAAGCAACTCAGCCCCACTAAATTCCTACATGTTTTTATTCCATACTACATGCATATACATCATCAATCTAACCTACACCACCATAAATAAATGACTCAAGAGCAGGAAACGTGGGCTGGAATTATTTTACCTGCATAGATGCCACTGTCCAGCTGCAGGGGAGCCTCCTTTTGGTGGTTTTTGGCTGAGGTTTTTAAAGAATATTATAGCCATGGTGGTGAGGATAAAGTTATGTGAAGAAGTCTTACTGATTTGGTAATGGAAGGATGGTGATTTCCGAGCTGAAGCATGGAATCGGTGGAGAAGAAAATAGAACCGTGAGCTGAAACCAGAAAATGTTGACGCGATGCAACAATCTGAAGGAATTTAATGGAGTTGATTATTTTGATTGGTCATTATTTAATTTATTTAATAAAATTCTAAAATCATTTATTTAAAGTCAAAAAGACCCACTAAAGTCACCTTAATTTACTAATGTTGCCACTGCCTATTTTCTTTTCTATCCAGCCCATATTTTGATTTAATTCTTTATTTATTTTAATTATTTCTTAAGCCAAATTATGGCTTATTTGGTCTACTTTGACCACTCCTTCAGAAAAGTAAAATTTACTCTTGCACAACTTCGAAATTTCTAATTCTATTTCACCTTAATTTCGATAGTTAGAAAATAACAATATTTTTTTTATTTATTTAAAATATTTTTATTATTTTGTATATGTACAATACAAAATAACGAGTTCTCACTTTCTCTCCACCTTAAGAAATTCGGTCCTCCGAATTTTAATTTAAACTATTCCTTAAAACAGCTTTGGACACTTTTTCCCTTATTAGACTTTCCAATTTCCATGTAACCTCTTCTTCGATTTGGTACGGCTAGAGTACTTTTACTGGAAGAATCGTCTTGGATCGTCAGATTTTATCTTTCCGAACCCTACGCAATCCAAGCTCTCTCTAATGGTCCGATGTAACTAGGACTTAGTTTTCCTTTCTTGTCAAATCTTATAGTGCCTTTAGATGAGGAAACTTCTAGAATTTCATAATCATTTAGCGAGAACTCAAGTGGTCGGCATCTCTTATCCGCGTAGCTCTTCTGCCGATTTTGTGATGTAGGAAGCCTCTCACATATCCACTGTAAATCCTTTAAGGCTCACTCTACCAATTCGGGAGCTAATAACTTTTGATCTCCCACTTCTTCCCATGCAATCGGAGATCTACATTGTCTATCTTATAATGCCTTGTACGGTGCCATGCCGATGCGTGTCTGATAACTATTATTATATTAAACTAGGCTAACGGCAAATGATCGTCCCAGGAGCCTTTAAAATCCAACGCACATGCCCATAACATACACTCGAGCATCCGTATCACTTGCTCGAATTGCCCCTCAGTCTGCGGATGGAAGGCAGTGCTAAGGTTTAATCGGGATTCCACGGCCTCCTGACATCTCTCCCATAAATGAGATGTAAACCGGGAATCCCTATCCGATGTAATGCTCCCTGAAAGTCCGTATAGCCTCACTATTTCTCGTGCATATAGATCGACAAAGCATTGAGGGAATCGGTAGATCTGATAGCTAGGAAGTGGGCGGACTTCATCAGTCTATCAACTATTATCCAAATTGCATCAAATCTCCAGATCCTTGGTAAACCCATGATGAAGTCCATCATAATGTGCTCCCATTTCCAAGTAAGAATTGGTAAAGGTTGTAATACTCCTGTAGGTTTCTAATGCTCTATTTTCACCTATTGACACGTGAGACATTTCACTATAAACTCTAGATGTCTTTCTTTTCATCTTATGCCACCAGTAAATCCTCTGTAGATTTTGGTACATGTTAATACTGTCAGGATGTAGTGTACCTGGAGGTATGGCCTCAGTCAAAATTAAGCCTTTGAGCTACTTATTATCGGGAACACAAATTCTGCCTCGAAACCTCATAGTTCCGTCGGTGCCAATCTCGAAATCTGTCTGTACACCCAATTGTATTTGACTGGCAACCTCGATGCAATAATCGTTTGTCCTTTAAGCATATCTGATTTGTCCCATCAAATCCAGCTCGATCCTGAAGTTATGAGGAAATCCATAACTCTCAGAGGATACCATACTAATATTGAGGTTCGAGGACTGCTCTATTAGTTCATGTTCCCTGAGAATCATATATAACACCATCGTTACATACTTTTAGCTTAGAGTGTCTGTTCACTATAAATTCACATCCTTTCACACATAACATACACATTCATTTTTATTATTCCTTATCATAAAGCTTTACAATATCTTTCTTAAGTTGGGAGAAGGTCACAATTTTAGTGTGACAATCTATAGTTACATGATTCGCAGCTAACGAGTTTATACCCAATATCACATCAAAATCATATATCAATATTAAAATTAGGTTAGTTGTAAATTCCTTCTCACCTACTCTTATCTTACAATTTTCACATACATTAAAAAGACTATTTACATGTATTATATGCCTTAACCCTCCGACTTTACTAAGCCCTTAATGAAGTCCGCGAAAACATCAGCAGTCCCCTGATCCAATACGTACACCCATCCCTAAGTCATAGGCTTCTTACTCTTCTCCACTATTGTAGCCTCTCTAGGTTGAGGGGTGTCTCTCTTTCTTATTCTATCGGAGCTGCTGGTGCTGGAGTTAATGCCAGAAGTATTGGGGCTAAGGTAGTAGATGCAGCTGCCTTTCTGAGCACGGGCTAGTCTCTCATCAAATGTCCTGCTCACCCATATCTAAAACAAGCCCTGGTCGATATGTGGCAAGGTCGGGTACCATGTGACTGTCCACACCGATCACATCTGGCCGTGGTACCTCTCAGCGCAGAAGCAAGACCAGTAATAGTGGGGGTTGTAGCAGTCGATCTCATGGATCGCCCCTCTGAGACCTAAATACCAGAAGATTTGGCTCTCTTATGCTGCTCTCTACCATATCTATCATCTTCCTCTTCTCTTATCGGCACTTACTATTCTTATGCATATTCTCCAATTTAATATACTCCACACAGTACATCATTCTATAAAACATATTTCAACATATTCTGGTTCTATAGTTATCTGTTTAATATACAGGAGGAAGAATAAATATCTAGAACCATAATTAACAATATTGATATAGATTTTATTAGCTATACAGATCACTTCCTCAATCATCTTTTGTAATCATCTCACTTTTCATAATATCCAACGATCCCTTAATAAACATCCCATGAACACACTTTTAATTCAGACCCTTAAAATTAATAGAAGGGCTAATCATCCTGGAACTTTTCACTATAAATATTTCAGGTCGCTTCCGTAATCTAAGTGTAAGTGGGATTAAATAATCGAGACCGTTATACACATATTATATTCTTTATGCCATCATTAGCTTCATCACTATCAAGGAATTCAAGATCATCTTGGTTTATCACTATTCATAAATTAGTCCAACCCAGGGACATAATCGTCATTTCATAATTTATTTCTTTTTCTTCAATATAATTTAAACCAATGATCTTAACATCTATATGCTGATAGTATCTCTTCTCACACTAATATCAGCATTTTTAAGATCTTGTTCGATTTAGACAGAGAAATCTTGATGGTGTTAATAGATGGGTCATTTGCATATAAAACATCTTTATGCCATCAATTACTCTATCCAATCAATCAATTTATTAACTTATGTTGGTCTTCTATAGCTCAGAAGAAAATTTCGAGGTAGGGGTATTTTCGTCATTTTTTCAAAAATTTCTCTCTCTTCCCAAAATACATTCAATCGGTGATCTTAAGATCTATTTACTGATGATATCTCATTCCACTCCTATATCATTCATTGTAAAGTCTCAATTCGATCCAGATAGAAAAGTACTGATGGGGCCCTCACTGAGTCTTTTTCTGTTCCTTGCCGAATCGACCTTTACATAAGATTATAAGATCACCAATATCAGGTAAAATTCAAGAGCCATTTTCCCCTTTAGCATTCCTTAATTCATAATTCTCACTCCCTTTTAACATTTAACTCAATTTACAATCATTTATTTCCTTTATGTATTTAGACTACACAGTACTACAGGGGATGTTAACCTTTTCAACACATTTTCTTTCTAAAGTATCGACAGACATCAGGCCAACCCTGCTTTGATACCATTAAATCTGTCACAGCCCGTGACCCTATTTTTCACATTTTTCTATACATCTTATTTGGTTGAGCCGTCTACGATACTTTACTTTTCTTTTACGTATAAACAATTTCATATAAAATTATAATCTGAATTACATCCCCTATCTTAATTCATAAGGAAGTAGTACTGTAGATAAGTCTAAAAACAGAAAATAAATGATCACACCTTATTAAATAAATCAAGCTGTCGCATCGTCCCCAAATGTGTAGCCGAAATCCTTTAGGTGTCAGACTCTTAGTCTTCAGAAACCTGAATTGTTAAAATTAAGGGGTGAGCAAACCACAGCTCAGTAAGGGAATTATATGCCTCACTTGATATTCAGCTATCTATATGCTGAAAAACTTTTTCATTTTTCCTATTGAGCTCTAGGCACACATGTAGGAAGGATACTACAGTCGGCTAGGGATCCGGATGGAGTAAGGCAGGTATTTTGAAATACCTGTCTTGTCCTGGAACCTAGAAGCAACTGTAGAGAGTAATTTTCTTTTCGTTTGGAATTTAAATCCTTTTTCTCTTTTACTCCATATCGTTTTCGTATTCTTTTCAAAATAATGCTTTTATAAAATAAAGCATTTAAATAAAATAACTAATATTCATATATTCTTTGAAAAGAATATTAGTCAAATCATTATCATTCTCATTTAAAACTCGTTTCTTGTTTTACTGTGCAATCTAATTAGTACAGTACTTTAAATAGCAAAATAAGTTATTTAAATCTTTTTCGTATAACATATAAATCGTTTAAATCTAATATTCAATTTAAAAATTTAAATAAGAATATTAGATTTATTTTCCTCCTCTTTCCTTTTTGAAAACGTATCACATATTCATATTACATGTCAAATGAAAATCATCTTGTAGTACTAAAAACAGTACCGAAATGAGCATTTTAGAAAAATGCTATAAATCATTTCATTTTCTTCTCATATCATACGAAACATATTCATTTTACATGTCACATATCGTAAAACATTTTCATTTCACATATCATAAATCATATATGGAGACAGTGGCAACCACCGAGTCCTATCATGCAATAATACCCGAAGGTATATGTAACGGTCTGAGTGTACATTTTTCACTATATTTATTCATAATTCATACTCTTTTTACCAGTTGGGCTATCTGTGATGCTTACAGTAAAATAATAACTATCATACTAAATAATACTTTCATTTACAGTACAATATCCCGAAACTTGAATATTTTATTATTTCTATATCATAGTTACATTCCCAGTATTGCATTCCGAATTTAAGTAGTACTGTACAAAATTTCTGAATATATAAAAGAAAACAATATACCTCCGATGTCTAGAGTCTGCTATCTTGGATAACCGAACTAGCAGCCGATACTTCGGATGGTACGTCTCTTAATCCAAATCAATACCTGTGGAGTGAAATTGAATGGGTGAACGAACCACGTGCTCAGTAAATGAGTTGTATGCTGCTTAATATAATGAATCTATATGCTGTAAAGCGATATATTTCCTATAGGAGTACTAAGTACAAATAGGAAAGATACTATAGTCGACTGGGAAATCCAAATAGAGTATGAGAGGTATTTTGAAATACCTGTCGTGTCCCGAAAACCCAGAGCGACTATAGAGAGTAATTCGAAATTCATACTTATAAAATAATATGATATTCCTTCTTCCATAAATTAAAATTAGAAATAATCATTTATTTCCTTTCACATCAATACAGTTTCAAATCAGTAATTTCAGTAAACAATATTCAGTAAACAGTGTATGGTAAACAGTATTCAGTAAACAGTGTACGATAAACAGTATTTAGTAAACAGTGTACGGCTAACAGTATTCAGTAAACAATATTCAGTAACAGTGGGTTGAGACTAGGCATCACCTTAAATCATGTCATGCTATAATCATTCCCGAAGGAACACAGTAACAGTAAACAGTTTAGATCTATAGACACATTCTATGGGCATCCTCGGTGTACACTTGCCAGGCAACATCGGGACTGCTGATGACTTGGCGGGTCTATCAGCCACGTGAATAGTATAGTATAACAGTAAAGCATAAATCTCGGGGCCTAAAGTCTCAAAATCATATTTATATCTCAAAATACCTTTAAGGAAACACATTTATGAATTTAAATCATTTAAATAAATAATAATTCCAAAAAGGTATTATTCTCATTTTCGTACCCTGTAATTCAATCGGTAAATATTCATGCTAAAGTGAGAAAACACATAAATATTCGATTTTGAATATTTAATATAATATAACATAATTCAAGTTCTCACTTAATTAAATATATAAAATATGAATATTTAAATACTTCATATTTTCTCATAAATCCCATCTTATGGAAAAGTTATGGAATTTATTTTTAAATTTCTCATTTAAATCATTTACATATTTCTAAAATATTTATAATATTTTAGAATAATTATTAGAAAGTTTCCGACAACATAGTAGCCGCGGATTCTTAACCTCATGCATACAATTACAGTTATAAACCAGTCGACTTATCTCCAATTTATGCATGTTTTAAAATAATTCATACTTCCATTAATTTCACAAGATTTAACTTGTTAAAACATGTATATCATCATATCCCTACAACTCACACACTTCCCCCTTACCAGTTTTATGCAGATGATCGTCCCGGTAATGCTAACCGAAATCCGTCTACTCGGGCTGCAAAATAATTTTATCGAAAATTATTAATAGTTTTCTTCTTATTTTTAAACTACTAACATTCATTTAATGCAGCCTCTAATGCCATAAAATAATTACAACCAGTATAATTATACCAGTGTTATAACTCAATTTATTCATTCTAGTTTCTTTCTCGGTTTTGATTTCACCAAAAATTTCCTTTTAATTTCTACAATTATTCTCTACTAAGATACTCAATTTTCAGCCTATCATGGAGTCTCAAATGGTCATGGCCGAACCTCTCATGGCCATTATTGTTGACTTTTCAACATGGTATCTATTTCCTCATTTTGCAATTTATTGCTTCTCTACGTGAACATCATTTTCTTATTCTCTTGTATGAAGCTTTTAAATGCTTCTTTCTTTCTTTATTCAACCGAAATCTCCTCCTTAACCAAAATCTTCTTTTCATCATACTCCAAATTTCTAAATTCTTCCTCTATCTATCTAATTTTCCTATATTTAATTTACATCATCAAACTAAAATTCCAGCTCAATTTCCATCTTATTCTTCATCTATCTCAAAACATGAATTCATTCTATTTCTATGATTCGAAAAGAATAAATCAAAAGCAAGACTATAATCATGCTTCTCATACTTGAAATCATAGATTAATATCAATAAATCTTAAGAAATCGTCAAATCTCACCTTGGTTAATTTGTATTTCTAAAACAGAATTTGTATTCTGTTTTGTTTCTCTTCTACGTCAACTTCTTTTGATTATTCATTGATGAATTCCAAGCTTTAACTAAGGTTTAAAGGTGAGGTTTAAGTGTTTAGGATTCTAATCTATGAGATTATTGAATTCTTTTCTTAAACCGAAGTAAAGAAGCAGAACAGAGAAGAAACAAAATATGGTTCTCGTAGCTAGGAAAGTTTCGGTGGTGAAGAAAATCTAGCCGAGTCTTTCTTACTTCTTTACTCCTTTATCCAATTAAATTAATTTTACAAATCCACCTATCATTTTATAGTATTTCTTCATCATTCATTACATTAAAAATCTATTTAATGCATGAAGAAAATGCAGCTTAAGGTGGCGTAAAAGAGTCTCATTTTACGCGATTTTTATCACCTTTTTCTTTTGTTTTTATCTTTCTACTGCAGCCAAAATTTCCAGCCACTTAATATATTATTTTTCATGTTTCTTTTCATAATTCTTTTACCATGAATTGATGATCTCGGCAGCCTTTACAAAAGCTACAAAGTTTACAATTAAAACAACAAGTTGGCGTGTTAACCGATCAACCTTAATTGATTTCTTCTATGCTCTTATTTCCATCTAATAAGACTCCAATATATGTACTTACAATTTCTTATTTTTAATTGTTACTTCCTTATCCATTTATACCAAAAAAAAATCAGATTCTTCAACCTTTCAAGGCTGAACCGAAGCTGTCTTGCAGAGAAGGAAGTGGCGTGAATTCACTTTTACAGCCACCTTTGTTGACTTCTTTACATATCTCTTTCAAGACTTTCACACGAGTTTCTTGGTCTTCATGTTATATGCAAATCTTGACTTTATTTTATATATATATATATATATATATATATATATATATATTTTATGCATGACTTGAATTCTATTCCTTGAAATTATTTCCAGCCGAACTCAACAAAACAAAGATTTTGTTGTGTTTCACGTGTACTCCATATTTCTTAACCTCTCTTGGTCTTATTTGATTAGCTATTTTATCCTATACTAATTTACTTTATTCTTGATTGTTAACTCACTTCTTTTCTTTTAATCTAAGCTTTCTATTTATCTCATAAATATTTATTCTACTTCATGTGTATCATATGAAATTTAAATTCCAAAATGTGAAGTGAAATCTCATCTTCACTATTTATTTATTTGTACAAATGAATTTAATTCCGGTTGTTAATTGTATACAATATAATATACAATAATCATAAAATACCAAGTCTCACAGTATAAAATAATCATGTCAGATCTATGGCCATAGTCTATAATTGTCCTCGACGGATCACTGATCAGGTGTCGGCCGGGACTACATATCACATATCACATATCACGTATCACATGTCGGCATGATAGAGGGGCCAACTAGTCTCAAAACCATGTTTTTCTCATAAAATAACCTTTATGACCTTTATGGAATATATAAAATATATAATTTCATAATTTAAAACCATAAAGGTTAAAAATCATTTAGTGAATATTTCAGAAATATTTATAAAAATACTCATAAAAATATTCACTGTATTTCTTTTCATTTTTCGTCTCGTATTTTGTGTAATTTACCTTTCACGAGAATTTTCGATGATTTCATTATCACCATTCTCGAAAACATGAATATTTTAAATTTAAATCTCATTATATTCATGTTTTATGAAAAATAATAATTTTCTCGTTTTTCGTGATTGAATATCAATTTTCGTGAAATAAATTCATTTAATATGATTTTATGAATTTTCTAAAAATTTTCGGCAACATAACGACTGTCGATTGACTAGCCTCCTATACGAAAAATACAATTTATAAATCCAGCCAGTACGTCATCACAAATTTTCAGTCAATAAATCATCACAACATTTTCATAAAATAATTTATAATTTAAAAACATGCAGACTGAATATCCTTATTGTGCTGCACATGTATCCCTTACCTGTGTGTCGAGATCACGTTATTTTGTGCACCACATGAATATCGAGCTTTTGACTGCAATGCAATTCACTCGATTATTAGCTAAGTTTCCTTGAAATGTTAGACTATGACATATATATATAAATATAAATATATATATATATATATATATATATATAAAATTTTTACTGATATAATTAAAATCCCATGACTAGAAATGGCTACTTGTTATGCCATTTTTCTCTTCCTTTTTGTTCTCCAGGGCCGAATGGCCTTGTATAGTCAAATTTATTGTTTTATTTCCTTGCCAATATATTGATGAGATGGCTGCCTTTTTGTTTGTATATTTTCCTTTATTTAAATATTTTTTGTAATATTTCTTATCTCCCGCTTTTCCATATTCGGCAACCACAATCCATTTATCATGCTTATTTTAACTATACTTTATTGTCTTATCTCTTTCATTTCCGGCCCTTACTTTTTGACTTATGTATTTGACTATTTATCATCACTTGAATTCATATCTTTTATTTTTCTTCCATTCACGGCAGCAGCAGTACTTACACTTTCTTGTTTTCTTGTTTTCACACTTGATAAGCCTTTTTGTTTCCTCTTTATACACGGCAGCCACACTTTTTTTTTTCTATGGCCGAATGGTCTTTATTGTTAGATTATGCCCTTAGAACCATTCATTAGATGATTGACTTTGGCATTTTTATGTATCATGACATTTTTATTTATAGTTCATTATTATATTTGTTTTACAACTGCGTAATATAATCTTATATGATAATGTCCTTAGAATAGTAATAACACACTATTCTTAAAATATCCCTAGTCAAGTATTATTGTGAACAAGGATAACAATGATACGATAAGACTAGTATGTGGTTGAC